>NIGB01000004.1:1001471-1025945 GCA_003055145.1 Escovopsis weberi
GGGGGGGGGGGGGGGATGGGAGGTTTGGAAGAAGGTTTTTGATCAGGCAATCGTGATACATCGCAGGAGGAGGAGCAGGCAGAAATAGAAAAAGTTCAGCAGGGGACATGGGGCAGAAGAAAGGATTTATTACGGAGTACGGAAAGATGCCACGGATCTGCCTCTTACGCGCCGCCGCTTCCAGGGCCAAACCGCAGCGAGACTTGATAAATCAATGGACTCTCGAGCTCGAGCTTCGCCGATGGCCATGGTTCCTGAGTACGATACTGGTACAGTACGAGCCCTCGTCCCCTGCATCCATGTCTCTTCCAAAAATAAAGTCGGTCCCGATCTCGGGGTCTAGAGCTTCGAGTCCCGAGCAGCCTCCTCCCTCTTCTCCGCCTCCTCCCTCAGCACGTCCTCCCTCAGGCGCACCTCCAGGTCCACGGGCCCCCCCTTGGACTGCCTGAACAGCACGACCCGCTCCCAGTCTCCCGCCCTGTCCGAGCCCTCCAGCTCGGGCCCCGGCCTATCCAGCCCGAGCACGATCTTCCTGTCCGCCCTGACGAGGAGCGGCTGCGGGCCGATGACCTTGTCCGCCCACGCGATCTGCGCCGTGCCGTGCGCCTTGCCGCCGGGCGTGTCTGCCGCGGGGACCCCCCGCAGGAAGGACAGGAGCTTGGCTCTCTGGGTGGCGAGCCGCGTCGACGCGTCCTCGATGCTGCCGTGCTCGCTCGGGGACGGCAGGTACCGTGCAAGGTGGGTGAGCAGGTAGAACTGCGGGGGGAAGAGGATGATTTCTCCCGAGACGGCGCGGGACAGGAACGTCTGCGGCGGGGCGAACGCGGCGGCCGTGTGCTCGACGCCCCCGTCTGGCGTGGGTATGAGCATCTCCGAGGAGTGGGACGGCGATGCCGAGCTTGAGCTTGTTGAGCTTGTTGAGCTTGTTGAGCGTGTTGAGCTTGTTGAGCTCGGATCTGAGGACGCGGATGGTGATGATGGGGATGACGCCCGGGATATGGGCAGCATGTAGAGATACATCTGCGTCGTGAAGCGCCTGGGCACATCGCGGGGCGTGATCCATCTCGTAAACGGGAGCAGGCCATCTGCATCACGACGTCAGTCTCATGGTGTTGGCTCCAATCGTCCAGACTCGCAGCGACTCTTTGGGAAGTGCAAGGAAGACAAAGAAAGCAAGAAAGAAAGAAAGAAAGGACTCTCGCTCACCAGTGTCGGCCTCGGCATCGATCGACTCGAGCCACTCCGCGAAGCGCACCTCGTTCCCATGCACCCTCCGCCGCGCCTCGTCCCTCTCGCCCCTCGGCACGTCCACCAGACCGCCCGACCCGTCGCGCCTCCGCGCCAGCAGGATGCCCGTCTCCTCGAAGCACTCCCTCACCGCCGCGAGCCGGTACGCGGGCCCGTCGACGTGCCGCCCGGGCGCGTCCGGCCCGGGCACGTCCCCGTCGTGGAAGGCGTCGAGGTTGCCGCCGGGGAAGACGTGCGCCGAGGGGAACGAGGACGAGGACTGCACGCGGTGGAGCAGCAGGACCTCGTTCTGCGGGGAGAGGAGGAGCACCGAGGAGCTGGGCCGGGGGGTCGCGGGGGCGCCGGCATCCTTGGAGGGAGCAGCCTTGGAGGACGAGGCGAGGCGCGCGCGCTGGGGCGGCATGGCGGTCGCGGGGAGGGAGGTCGAGATCGCGAGGTTCGGGGGCGCTCGAGGAGGATGGAGGGCAGTGGGACGGCGGGACGCGCACTGTGCCAGGCTGGGGAGGAGTCGCCGTACCGGGAGCGACATATGGGGAGGCCTGTCTTGTGTGCGTGGATTAGAGGTCGTACTTGGGAAGATTGGTTGTGCTCAATAAGTGATTGATGAGATCAATTTTGTCTGGAGGAGTTGAGGCTGGTCGCTGAGAAGGATCATTTGCAGCAATACGTAAGACCGCGAAAACGTGCCGAGGTTCGACTCTCCATCCACCTCCTCATCACCACCACCATCATCATCCCCGGACAGGAAATGCGGGGCCGCCGGCTATTACGGATAGACATGGCCAGATCTGAGACTTGGATCAAAGGTAGTCGATGAAGCTTGAACGAATCTGTGTGAAAAATCCATCGCGAGGACAACATTGATCCATGACCGCCAAAAGTCCGCCATCGGTTCCGTCCACGGATCTTCTATATAAGAGTATGTTTCCAAGACAGTGTCTGATCCCTGATACATATACATAAACATACATTCCTCATCCAGATAATGGCCAGTGGTACAGAATACTGCTCGTAGAGAAACAGCGTCAATATCGCTTTCGCTCCTGGCCCCGCAGATTCTCCCTCTTCAGGCAGCAGATGCTCCTCGACTCGCACCACCTCTTCACATCCGCCACGCTCACCTCCCCGTCATACCCCACCCTGCTCAGCTCCCCGCCGTTCAGCCAGGCCGTCAGGTCCTCCAAGATGATGGGGTCGTAGAGCAACATCTTCTCGTGCCACGACGGCTTCGCCGGATCCGTCGCCCGCGGTGCGCTCCTCACAGCCCTCGTCACGTACGAGAACGTGCTGGCCATCTGCGACCCGGAGCCCGGTCCCGCCTCGTCTGCGGCGGACGAGAAGTCGACCAGCGGCGGCGAGAACGAGGCCTCGCGCGGTGATCGGCCCCCCATGCTCGGGTCGCTTTCGCCGTCCGAGGCCGAATCCGGTATCTCCAAAGCCGCGGGGGTCGCTTTCTTCGGGCGTCCCCTCTTCGCTTTCACCGTGGTCGAACAAGTCGCCGGAGCGCTCACCCCCTTCTTCGTTCTGCCGCGAGGCCGCACTGGGGAATTCCGCGGTTGCGCCGATGGAGGCGGCTCGTATGGATCCTCTGGTGCGTCGATGCTCTCCTTCCGCGGCCGGCCTCGACGCTTCTTCCCTTCCGGCGTCGCGGGCTCCTGATTCTTTCCTGTGCTCCGGCTTGCTTTTGTCGCGAATCCTGCCGCATTCCCAACGCCAACGCTAGGATGGCCGGCACGAGCTCTGCTCTCCCAGCACTGCTCCAGCAGCGCGATCCTTGCCTTGCGCAGCCGCACAGGTTTGAACCCGTAGGACTTGATCTCCTTGGCCAGCTGAGCATCGGTATAAAGATCGTACGAAGGCCGCTGAGGTCCGGCGAGATCGGCATCCCGTGCCGCTGCCTCACTGTTCTGTCCTGCAGTCTCACCAGTGATGCTGGGTAAATCCTTAGCGAGACTTGATGAGCCCAGTGAATCATCGCGCTTTATTAGCTTGGATTGGCTATTCTCCGCAATTTCTTCAGGCACCCACGGCTTCGGCTTCAAGGCCGGAAGAGTTGGGAGGTCTGTCGTGTCGGCAAACAGGTCATCCAGCTTGGAGTTGTCGCAACCGTCATCGACAAGATCAACAGTGGCCGGCTTTTCTGCGCCTTGTAGATATCCAAACGGGTCGTCCTTTTCCTGAGAAGCCGACATCTTCTGGAAGGATCTATTGGCTAAATTGCTCACTTCGATGTCGAAGAGGTCTCCGTCTTCGTCTCGTGCGCCGGCATCCCACAACTTGGGCCGCGGCCGCAGGGCGTCCTCGGCATCGCTGCTTCGCCCCGGCTCGAGATTGATGACGTCCAGCTCGTTGGATTCCTTCATCGCCGTCTGGAGGTAGCGCAGAAACGTCGGTGATTTCTCCACAGCTAGCTGGCTGGACGTTCCGAACAGGAAATCTTGATTGGCAACCTCTCTCAGAGCTTCATCAGGAGGTAAGAGTTTCGGCTTTGGAGGTGTCGTCGGTTTCTTCTTCACTACCCTTTTCCTCGTCTTGGCCGGGGCTTTCTTAGCCTTATTGCTTCCCTCGTCCTTCTCCTCAGTCGGTGGATGCGCTTTTCCTTTCAAGGTCGTCGTAGACGCTGCTTGCGGGGGGCTCTCCGATCTATACGCTGCTGTGGCTACTTCAGTAATCGTTCGAGGCCTTTTCTTTGTTGCTTTTGGCCGAGTCGGGGCTTTCTCTGTGGAAGGTGTCGGCCCGTTGGATGTCGCAGCGACCATCTCAATCAGCTTCCGTTTCTTCAAGAAGCTTGATTCTTCATCCGATATTGCTGAAATGTCTTGCCACGGGCCTTCCGTGCACTTGTAGGACTGAAGGAGCTGCTCGAATTCTCGCGCTCTGCTGGTTGGTTTCTCCGACAATCCAGAAGGTCCCACAATTGGAGATGAAGAGTCAACCATGATGAGGTTCTGCTTCGAGGGCGGAGTCCAATCCAGTCTCCGAGTCATTGCAGGTTCGAGATGTAACGAGTCGTCTGGAAGTTTGCCATTGCCATGTGCTGATGCGGCCTCTGCAGCCGCCGATGGAGCTTTTTCTTCGACATTTTGTGATTCCCCATCGGTCTTTTCCATTGGAGCTCCGTCCGTCAACTTGAACTTCTTCCATGGTTTGCGACCTCTAAGCCTCGGAGATGCGACCTGTTGAGAACCAGTCGGGGCTTCTGGAATTTGCCCTCTCTGTCTGGAATCCCTCGCCTTTCGGAAGGTCTCCGCTTCTATCTCGACTAAAGAGACATCTTCAATCTCTATGGCTGTGTTCTTGTCTTCATCGGGAAGCTGAACGCCTGCTCTCGACTCAATGGTAGCCGAGAGACTCTGGGATTCGACCCTCCCTGG
The DNA here is from genome assembly GCA_003055145.1 of Escovopsis weberi. Lineage (NCBI taxonomy): Eukaryota > Fungi > Ascomycota > Sordariomycetes > Hypocreales > Hypocreaceae > Escovopsis > Escovopsis weberi. The sequence goes on from NIGB01000004.1 coordinate 1,006,094, forward strand.
CCTCTCCGAGACCCCGGCTGGCCTCCGGGGGCTGACTCTGAACGGAGGAACCCTCGATCTTTGGGACAAGAGCTCATTGACCGATGGAAAGTCGGGCGAAGAAGACATGAAGAAATGAGACCTGCGCATGGGACTCTCTGCCGTCGCGGAGGCAAATGCGTAATTCGACGCCATCGCGCGCAGAGCGAGCACTCGGGCGCAGGGGACGCATCCCAAAGGCTGCACGGTCAGCCGAGTCAGCAACGGACGCTTCAGCGGTTTAGCAATCCTCGGGCGCCAGCATCGCATGGGTCCGATACTGTCACGCGATCATCGTATTCCCCTCAAGAAGAAACGAGAAAAGTGCAAGTCTTGGAAGCTTGAAGTTCAATGGGAACGTCCAGTTGGAAACGAAAACAAGTTGGAAGTTGATTCATGACACGCCCGGAGCAACTGGTCCGGCGCGCACGTGCTTGAAAGCTTCGCAGCAGCATATTTATGTACAAGGTCGCGCCTGCCCAGGCCGTCGCGAGACGATCGCGCCGTCACGGGATACATCACATGACCCCCCACAAGCCCTCCCCGCCCCACGAAATTTCACAAGACTATGTCAAATTTCCGGGCAATTTTTGCAACACACCAACCGCCGTCAAACCAAACACCAAATCGCCTTCCGCACCCCCCCTCACATCATTCAAAATGGAGAACGACCGTGGTGAGATCGTTGATCTGTAAGGGCCCGCCGAGATGAGACCCTTCAAGTCGTGAAAACCACGCGAAAAACGGAGGGCGAGATATTGATCTTTTTCTTCTTCGCGACAACAGCTACGTCCCCCGCAAGTGCAGCGCCACGAACCGCATCATCAAGGCCAAGGACCACGCCTCCGTTCAGATCTCCATCGCCAAGGTCGACGAGAACGGCCGTGCCGTCCCCGGCGAGAACCACACCTACGCCCTCTGCGGCTTCATCCGTGCCATGGGCGAGAGCGACGACTCCCTGAACCGATTGGCCCAGCGCGACGGTCTTGTCAAGGCCGTCTGGACCGGTCAGCGATAAATATCTCAAAATCTCGAAAAAACAAGGTAAATTTACGTCCGGATCGGCGCGAATCGATATGAAGAGGGGGAATCACGAAACACCGAGAAAGATCGAGTCGGGGAAAAAAGGGGCGAGCGAAAGACAAGAAGGGAATTTGGGAAGAAAAAAAAGGCTGACTTTGGCGTTTTTCAACTCTAGGGAAATGGCGCGGGCATTATGAACGCATGGGTGGACAATAGAGTTGGCTGCATTTAGCACAAACCAAACCAATTCAAGGCGTTTTTTTTGGCTTCGTTTCAAAGACGACTCTTTAGCGATGACGATGAGCCGATTACGATGACCGAGACGTGTTGTACCAACCGGAACTATTGTGACCGCTTAATTCCAATGACTCTTGTCTCCTGCCATCTGTCTTTCACGGCTAGCAAAGTCTCCTCGGCCAGGCTTGTACGAGCCGCTTCTCTGACCGTGGATTCTGGGATCACCTCGATGATCTTCGTGCCGCAGATCAAATCAATTGGCCTTCAAAAAGCTGTGGTGGTCAAGTTCCTCACTATAGTACAGATACGGGTCAAACATTTTTGAATGGATCGCGAAACTTGGAACTCATGTCACTCGTTGCTGATGAGTATATAGAAGCGTTCTATCATCGTTTGAGTCCAATCGTCTCGACCTTCTACCTCCTAATTGTTCTCGAGTCCCTCCTTGAAAGCGCTCAGCGCTCGATCCCTCGCGCCCTTATGATCAACGATCGGCCTCGGATACTCGTTCTTCTCGGCCTCAGCACCGGCTCCTCGACCATACGGATCGTGCACCTTCTTGCTGTCCAAGCCCGCCAGCTCCGGGACCCAATGGCGGATGTAATCGCCGCTGGGATCGAACTTTTCGCTCTGGAGGAGGGGGTTGAAGATGCGGAAGTACGGCTGGGGGTCGACACCCACGCTCGCGCTGAAGCCCCAGCCGCCGTTGTTGCTGGCGAAGTCGCCGTCGATCAGGTTCTTCATGAAATACTGCTCGCCCATGCGCCAGTCGATGAGGAGGTCCTTGGCCAGGAACGAGGCGACAATCATGCGGCATCTGTTGTGCATGTAGCCCGTCTGGTTGAGTTGCCGCATGGCCGCGTCGACGATGGGAAAGCCGGTCATGCCCTTGGTCCACGCGTCAAATTGCGACATGTCATACGACCAGTTAATGCCGGAGTACTCTGCCTTGAAGGGCTTGTTCATGCTGATTGAGGAATAGCTGAGTTAGCTTTCTGGGGCCAACGTCGAGTACACAACGAAGCAGAGAACTACTAGACGCGACTTACCAAACATAGGGCCAGTTGGCGAGGACGTGCTTGTAGAAGTCCCTCCAGGCGACCTCGCTGATCCAGGCCACGATGCCTTGAGCACCGCCGTCGAGTTTCTTGGTCTTGTTTCTGTCTCTCGCCGTGCGGACGCAAGTCCTTCCGCTGATGGTTCCGCTCGACAGGTGGACGGACAGCGAGGAGGTCCCGTTATCACTCGGGATGTTTCTCTTGTTGTGGTACTCTCTGATCCGCTCATCGCAGAACTTGTTGAGCCTGGCCATTGCCTCGTGCTCGCCGGGCGGCCAGAGGGCCTGGTATCTCTCCTTGTCCTCCTTGCCGAGTCGTTTGTTCTCAGGCGCATCGGGTATGGCGTGCTTGAAGAGCTTGTCGTATTTCTGGCGGGCGTCCTTGGGGTTCTTGTCGGGACGGTCGTGGAGATCCAGGAGATGCTGGTTCGCGTGGATGTGCGCCATCCAGGCCCGATACCACGGGCTGTACACGGCGTACTGCTTGCCTGAACCCGAATGCAGCTCTCCTGGCGGGACGACGCAAGTGTCGTGGACGACCTCGAAGGCCTTGCCGCTCTGGGCCATGTCTCGCACCATCCTAGCTTCGCGCCGCAGCTCGTCGACCTCGTACTCCATGTTGGCAAAAAGATGATTGCTTCCCCACTGATTCATGAGCTCGACGATTCGACCAGGGATGTTCTTCCTCTTCTCGACCGTCTCGACATAGAGCGGGATGTCCAACTTGGCCAGATCGTCCTTTAGGACTTGCAGGGTCCTCAGCATGAAGTCCACCCGAGGTGGCGACGTGAGATGGGCTTCAAAGTCTTGAGGGCTGATGATGTATATGCAGATCAGAGGGACGCCAGCCCTCTTGGCCTTTGCGCTGGCCAGAGCGAGCGAGGTGTTGTCATTGGAGCGCAGGTCCATCTTGAACCAGTGGATGACTGAGTCCTTGACTCCCACTTTCTCGCGCGCCTTGGAGGTCTCATCCAGGGCGGAGGCGAGGTCCTCGATGGGCCTGGTGATCTCGTCCTCGGCATAGGCTTTGGCTCTCGCGTTGCTGATCTCGGAGGGGTAGTATTTTCGTTGCACGATGCCGTGCTCCTCAGCCAATCCAGCGTGGGGATGCGGCTGGTCAATGTCGTTGCCCTGGTTGGACTTGGTCTTCTTCAGCCCGGCGCCCTTTGACTCGGGCGCTGTCGGGCTCTTGCGCTTCGCAGCTCGAGGCGGCATGGTGCTGAAGTTTGAAAATACCAAGGGAAGAGTTGAGGATAGACGCAGAGGTGTTCGAAAACGACTCAGGGTGATGAGTCTGGCGGAGAACATTTGCTACTCTCACTCGAATAAGTTTAAAATAGAGAGTGACTGAGACGAAAACAACTCTGGAGAGGTTGTCAACAATTGGATCTATTCATTTCTTCTTCGCCTCCCCTCTCTCTCAAGCCCCTTTTCTAATACTACTACTATTGAGGAGCACTAGTAACTACAAGGCGTTGGCTCTCCGTCCGATCATGGTCTACGTCATGAGCCACTGGGATCGAACTTTTCGCCCCTGAGCCAAAGGATGCTGATTAGCGGCTCGGAAGCCCTTGCATTGATTCGAATCTGCGTCATTCCAGCAAAGGCAGGCCTTGAGGAATTCGAGCCAGGCACAACCCTTGTAGTCCTCTCAGAAGATAAATCAAAGATTCTTTGGGTGTTTTTCTTTGACCAGTACCAGAAAATAGAATCGTGATCATCTCTCTTCACATCCTCTTTTTCAAGCCTTCCCCTGCTTCCTGATTCCTGATCTCCTTGAATGATAGGTACAGGTGTGTCCTCAGCTTCGTCTGTCACGATGATTTCATCGTTGCCATGGGAAACACGCGAAGTCCCGGATCTGGCCAATGAGAGCGCGGCATGCAAAGACCCGCAAATGTCTCGCAATTGGCTTAGTAAGCCTGCGTCTTGATCCATGCGACCAGATGATATCTTATCTTATCTTATCGTTACTGTCGAGATCGAGGTTTAGCGCCAAATCGGCTGGGAAGGAGCTGCCTGCAGTCCTAAAACTTTGATTGGCCGAATTAGGAAGCTCCCGGCACAACCTCTGGAAGGCACAACCGGTGACGAGACCTCGGACCTCTCTCGCTTCCCGAAATCAACGAGGATCAACGACTTCAAGACTCCAAGATACCATCACGACGCTCTCATCAATCCCTGCTCTGTCTCACCCATCGTTTTCCACCGAGATTGGCTTCGCGTCATCCTTGAAAGCCGCGTGTCCTCCAAGTGGCTTCGTTGCGTCGAGAGACAGATAGATCTGCGCCATCCCCCCTCCCCCGAATTTTCCTACTGGCCGCCGGCAGGCTACACACAGGCTGTCACACTCGGCCCGCCTGAGATCATGTCTCCTTGATGACACGGCGCTGCCTTCTGAGTGGAATCTGCAGCATCTTTCAGGAAAGGCTGGGCCTCAAGGAAAGCCATCCCGCCCGGCCCGCTGCCCATTGATGGATCAAGTGGCACACGCGCCGTTTCACAGCTTCCCGGACCTCAACCCTGAATTCCTGGCCAGCTCCCTGTCCACGAGAGAATCTCCCTCTTTCACCCTGTATTCGCCGAGATACTCTCCCCTTGCGCGCTGCAGGACGTTTGTATCACCTCTGTGACTCGTATCACCTCTGTAGTACGTGGCCATGGTGATTGGTTTGATCTCCTCCCTCTCCCATCGGACTCTCCTTGCCTGCGGCTCGCTCTCGTCGTCATCAGTCTCGCAAGTGCTTTGGCCTCTCTTCCGCTCGGTCCGCGGTGGATAAAAGGGATAGCACAATGCCTGAGCAACGAATCTGGAGGCCCTTGCCGCTGGCCCCATCACACGGGCTGCCCGTGCTCCTTGTGGCCGTGAGTACGGGCCCAGCCTCCTACACCATCCGTGTCACCGACATGGCCAACCTCTGGCTGGAAGATCTGGATCGAAGGGCCATCTGCAACAGGGGATGGGATGAGAACACAAGTCTTGACCCGAGTGACACACCCGAGAATATGGCCAAGTTCCTCAGCAGTCTGAGATCTGCGTTGGACACCTCACAGCCCGGCCATGATCGGACAAGCCTCACCCTGTCACCGGGTGCTTCAACAAAGGCCGGGGAAGGCGGCTTGATGATCAAGGTGCATTGCGCGCTTCCCGGAATCGAGCCCCTGAGGTGGCCCATCCACCTCAAGAAGGCGCCACCATCTGCATTGGCGACAGATCTTGTCCTGCCTCTGATGGAGGGTCACTACAATAAGAACCTGGAGGTGGACTCGCTGATCCAATCACTGAACACCAAAGACGCTGTGATTGCGAAGCTGGTCGATAAGCTGGAGGCGATTGGGACTGGGCTCGAAAATGTCTTCACAGGACTTTCCGGGAAGAGGAAGGTGACCAGGGCGCTCGCAGGAGAGAAGATCAGAGGGTTGGCCCCATTTGAGGAGAGCAAATGGAGAGCTAGCCTTGATGACCTCGGAGACAGGCCTACAGATGTCAATGGTCTTCTGACGGGCCTGTCAGGAATTCAGGGTTTGCGAACTCAATCGACGCTGGAGGTGGATGCATCTCCTGATCTGGACAAGTGGTGGCACACATTCCACGGGACAGCATCACTGTCCGCACTCGTCCGCCTCAAGGCGTCCTCTCCAGATCGTCGAGAGATGTCCTCAAATTTGAGGGACTCCAAAAATAGCAATGGTTCATTCGAAAATCAGCATGCGTCATGGTCAACTCGCCCAGGAGAGCAGAAGACAGCCCCGGCAGCTTATTCTGGCCAAGATGATGAATCGACGGCAGATGAGGACGATGGTGTAGCCACGACGGTCACGCTGTCACAGAGGAGCAGAGATTCACACACGACACACCCAGCACGGACGGGGCCTTTAGGCAAGATCGGTGGTCGGAAGGCTGCCTCGACTTCCCAAGCCTCCGCATCAAGTGCGTCTGGCTCTCAACAAAGGAGGGCTCCTGTCGTGGCGGATGACACAGAGACTGCCAGTGATACAGAAACCGGATCTGTGCAAGACGACGGAGGTGCCTCGGCACCTCCTCCACCTCCGTTCTCTGCTCCTCTTGGTGGTGGTGGCAGTGACGCACCGAGGAAAGGGGGTCTTGGGCGGATCGGAGGGATCTCAGCAAGACCACAGCCACCGGAAGGTGGAGGGGACAGTCCTAGAAAAAGCCCTCCTCGAAGGAAGATTGGGATGATCGGAAAGATTGGAGGTGCTACAAGCACACCAACTGCCGCCGCCGCCGCCGCCGCCGCTCCTGTTGATTCGGCAGATGGAGTCGAACGAGGTCGTGCTCTCATCAAGAGAGACGATGAGATTCAGGTTGTGAAAATGGAGTCTCAGGCCAGAGAGACGTCGACGGAACGAGCGGAACGTCGACGGGAGGAGCTCAAGAGAGAATTGGAGAAGAAGGCATCGGCTGGGCCGGTGAAGAAGAAGCGTCGATTCTAGATGTGCCGATGCGATCTGTTCAACGAGATGTTCTGGCTTCATACAACCCCAACCTACGCCGGAACAGAGGTGGTCACGAATTTCAAGGGGCAATGTTCTATGAAATTAAAGCTTCGATGCGCTGGATGCGCTGTGCATCTTACAGTCTCATCTTCACAGGCGAGCGATTTGAAGAAAGGTCAATGGCCATCCAGCTTTGACGATTTTTGGTGGTGCACTATCGCTATGCCCTCTTCTTTGGGAGCCGGTGGACGAAGAGGGTCAGCATGTTCTCGACCTCGACAGGCTTTACGATCACGCAGCGCCAGGTCTAGCCCACAGAGGACGAAGAAAGCTACACCATGGACCGAGTCCTCCCCATCCATCGATCCTTCCACACGAGGAAACAGCGCACAAAAGGCCCAGAAAGGCCTGTTCTTCCAATGATTGGACGACATCTCTCGCCACGTCCCCCTATGACCCTCGGCCGGAAGGCCGGGATAACTCTAGGCGACAGCGTCTTGCCCTCCTCTTGTGTTCGACTCTACTGGTTGGGGTACGGAGACCGATGCGAGTGCCCGATCTGTGCGAGGCCGAGTGTGAGGATGAAGGGGCGAGGGGAGTCGTGGTCGGGCCTACTACGAAACCGCGAGCCGTTTGAGATGAGACGAACCCTGGATCCAAGGTCAGGGTTTGAACTGAGCTGTCGACGGGATCGACGATGGATGGAGAGGGTGTTCGATGAAAGAAGGGGGGGGGGGTCCTCGGGCATGGCTGGCTGTGCTGCGTGGTCGCTTTCGGGGCCATTGCTCTTTGGACTTGTTCAAGAGAGAAGGGGTGAAGAGGTGAAGAAGGGGGGGAGGGGACATTGAAACGCGGTCATTGTTCCGACGAGTCATGCATTCAGGTCGGTGAAGGTGATGGAGAGCTGACTTTTGCATGCGACGATGCATCCAGGATTCTCGACGACCACCTACCGCCTGCAGCGTTGAGACGCATTGAGACGCACCTCGCTCCGAGTCCTCTCAGCTCTCCCATACGCAACGAGGTCGATCCCCCTTGCAAACTCACATCTCACATCTCATCTCCAAGTCCATCTCCATCTCCAACTCAATCTCCGTCTCATTTACGCCCCCGATGACCGCTCTATTGCAAAGGGTGCCATTTGCCATTCGCCGTTCGCTATTTGCCCGCCGGTGCCTGACCTGCCGTCTCTGCATGTCGTCTCAGGCCAGCCTTACAGAGAGGGACTCATCCAGGACAAGGGACAAGCCTGTTCGCGGCGTCATTCGATCCGCCATCCGCAGCCCGTCGAAGCCACTTCCGCTTCTTTTCTCCGGATTCGTCTTTACCGCCCTTTATCTCAATTTCGACGCTCTCCTTGGGTTTCTATTTCTGCTTCCAGGATTCGAGAATGGAAGGGCCGCGTGCGTCAGGAGCCGACCTTCTAGATTGACAGTGACAGTTCGATTCTCCCCGGCCGCATCAATCAACTTGGATGATACGGACACGCCCGCGAGTCCACATGCATTCTCTACATCCATACTCGAATGTATTGATGTACGAGCACTCCGAGTCTGCATCTGAAGCGTGCTGCACGCACTCCGCCTGCTACATGTCTGGGCCTGGCCGCTCTTCTGCAGCGGCGCATCTACGGGATGTATGTATGTACATACATATTGATTTCTGTTCACTCCATGCCTGAGAGTGCATACATGCCTGTGTATACATATTGGTGCGTGACGGATTGTGCGGTCTCGCCATGAAGCGTCGCTCTCGCCGGCGTCACCGCTCTCTTCACCTTGCGCAGAGGTCCTTTCATCTCAGCCCGTTCTCTATCCTGAGACTCAAATATTCGTATATTCATGCATACATTGATACATAGGGCTTCAGCTGCAGGCTCGCATGTAGCGGGAGAGCTGTGCATTCTCCGGGCCGACACGCACCGTATTGTCTCTTTGCACTTGGCACGGTGTGTCATAGCTAAGCTATTCTCTCTCGTCTTTAGCCTTTATTTTCCCCTAAGGATGATCACGGCGAGTAAATCATACGTATGCGGGTGTATCTGTAGCATCGCGGGAGGCGAGGAAGTGCCAATGTGCATCTGGGCTGTCGTGCCAAGCGCGTGGGGGGTGATCCCGGAGTGGCTTGTCAGAGGCACCGATACGGAGCATCTCCTGCGCTCTAGGATGTGGAAAGACTTGAAACGCGAGATTGACAAGGCGATCGATGGCTGTGCCTGCAATCAAATCACTTGTCAAAATAGTGGAGGGAGGGAGGGCAGGAGGAGACAAGGCAGGGACACGGGCATGGCGGAAGTGTTGAAACGGAGGGGAAGAAGGGGGGGGGGGGGTGGGGGTGGGGGGGGGGTTGTTGGAGATGGCCGGATTTGGGGCCGAGAAGCGGGCGGGAGGTCCGGGGTCGGGCTCGGAGATCCCGCGTGAGGGGAGGGATGTGGGCGGCGGGGAAAGCGGGACGGGACAGGCTGGATGGTGATGGGCGCGAGGGGTGCGGGTGCGGAGGACGGGGCGGAGGGCCCGATGGTGAAGGGCCGAGAGGGAGAGGGAGAGGGACTGGTCACTGGAGTGATGTTTGACGGTGGGCGTGGCTCGGGAGATTTCGATAAGCGAGTGAGGCGCGCGTGATGGGGCGAAGCAGGCTGGAGACGGACGGACATGGGGAGGGGATGGAGGATGAGGAGGGGGATCACGAGAGGCGAGAGGGTGGTTCTCGATGGTGTTTTTTTGGTGTTTTGGGACGGTGCTGTAGGGTAGGGAATGCATGTATGCAATTATGTATTTATACCATATTGCATATATGCAGTATTGCAGGTATGCGTATATACAGGTACTCCGTACCTGATGAAGCTCAGCTCCCAGATGCATCTCGATGAGTCTCGGATCGATCAAACCTCAATCATGGTCCGCCAGTCGTGCTGACGACCTGAGTGAAACAAGACATCAATGTCGCTCAACCTGACCCAGCCCGGGATGCACGTCATCTCATTCCATCCGCCGTGTCAGCCAATATCAGGGCATCAGCACGACACGGCATGCCACCGATCTCCATCGCGGGTCGTACAACTCGAGAGGACGGACAGGACAATTCCAGGCACAGGCACGCAGGGTCGACTATGAGCAGAGTCCATACTGTTGGCCATCATACATTGGACGGATCCCCGATGGGGATGCTAAGTTCCGACGCCTTCGGAATGAAGCGCTCAGGGTGCGCGAAAAGGGTCTAGTCCACGGAGGATGATGGTTCAACCCTTCTCTCAGGGTCTTGCCCGCCCAGCCTGGCGCAATATCCACCCTTGCCCTATGCCAGATCCAGTCGCCGATGTTGAGATGCCCGGCGAGCCCGCCGCCTCCCAACGTCAAGTCATGGATCGTACATCGTATCAGGAGGACGACCTGGTTGGAGAACATGGCCCGCGGCCCGTGGCGAGCATTTGGAAAGGGGGGGGGGGAGAGAAGAGAGAGAGAAGGGGTCGCCAGGGGAAAAGACGTTCTGAGCACGGCACTGGAGGCAAGTCCGCGAGATGAAACGTGCAAGAGAGACACGGAGGCCAGCAGGGGGCGGAGGGAGGGTTGAGATGTTGTTCCTGAGGGAGCCAAGCCAACCGACGTGCTGTCTTGCCTACTCCCGGTTTTCAGGGCCACAGGGGCCAGTACCGGTCCAAGATGGAGAAATGAAGAAAGACGATGGGAATAAGGATGGGAGATGGGGACTCGAGGCAGAGACGAGGCGGCGAAAGAAAAAAAAAGAAAATTCAAAGGAGGTCCCGGGGGAAACAAGAGGAAAGGGGGGTGGGGCAGGCAAGAAGATTGGAGGGGCGTGCGAGTACGAACTTGCATATGGTCATTGCGGGATACAGTCTGGGTAACAGGAACATGCGGATGCGCTTGTGTACTATCTAGAGCATACGGCAGATACTAGATGTCTACTAATTCTCAAAATGCAGATGCTGAGAGCAGGGACATGGATGTGCGGAGTACGGAGCACGGCTACAGAGCTTCGGTGTCTGCAAGTGGACAAGGACCCTGTATGACGGAACACAGGAGGAGCGTCTTGTGCCTGGCGGTTAATCAGGAGATGGGATGGTTGGGCGATGGGTGCGTTGGGTGGCATGAGGGGAGGGGAGGAGAAGGGGGGGCAGAGGGCAGAGGGCAGAGGGCAGAGGGCAGAGGGCAGAGGATGGAGGATGGAACAATAGATCTTGGCGCATGTCGACTTTTGACAGTTTCGGGACACAAAATGATGGATGCCGTGAGAGCGTTACATTGAGAATGTCAAATACTCTTGAGCAAATGCGAGGGTGGCAGTCACAGGCGGCAGTCACAGGCAGCATGTGAATGTACATTACCGTATCGTATTAGTAGTACTAATGTATGTACGGAGCATGCTCCACGCTGATGCCGAGTGGGTGACGCTGCGTGAGGAGGACCTGGAGAAGCAGTGAGAAAAGGAGAAAAGGAGAAAGGAGGAAGTAAACACAAGGGGAACTTCAATAACATGCTATGACGTATGAAGTCATCGCGAGATTCACGTGCCTGCCGAGTTCGTGACGAGAAGGCGGAGGCAGTCGCGAGCGGAACGGCTGCCCTGGCGGTGCCTGCGGGGACTTGAAGTTGCAGCTTCCTCGTAAATGGATCAATTGATGTATCTGTACCTGGCACGGCCTGTGCGAGCGCCGTTGCGGTCGTGGCCACGGGGTACAGATACTCCTCGTACTCGCCAAGTTCCGAATCTCGCGCGCGCACGGTCCATGTTCATCGCCCTCTGATGATGCTGGGGCGCACCTTCCCAAGTGTGTCCACACAAACCCCCCCGGCTGTCCCGCTCCTTCCAACTCCAACTTGGCAGGGATGGCGACGATCAAAAACGGACCCTTGTGTCCTTACTAGTCCCGAGTAGGACTAACACAGACCAACCCATCCAACGAATCATAGGCACTCTCGCACCTGGCACCCGTTGTCTGGCACAGGGGACTAGGCCCATCACGGCCAGGGCGAGAAGGCGACGTCGTGGCCTCAGCCTGGGCTTCAGAGCCTCGTCTCCCTCAAATCAACATCATCAACATCATCATCATCATCATCATCATCATCATCATCATCATCATCATCATCGTCGTCGTCGTCGTCAAAATCATCGTCGTCGTCATCCTAATCAGGGGGATGCTCGTATTGCTCTCTTTGATGGGAGCGCCGGTGAGAGGAGTGCTCCGTCATCAGAGTATTTGCATTCTCCAGTTATGCGCTGACCCAGACACAGACAGACGTCGGCGCGATCGATTCATCAGGCCCGCGTGTGGCTCGCCGCTGACGCACTGCCGGACCGCATGTTTCAGGCCCATCAATCTACGCGCATCCCTGTCTCAATGATCATCCCGTCGTCCTCGATGCTACTCCGTACCAGACCAGCACCTGGTCCCGCCCACTCCAGCGTGCCTCGACCAGGTTCTCAGAGTCGAGGCACGGAGTACGAAGTACGAAGCACGAAGTACGAAGCACGAATTACGAAGCACGAGCACGGAGCACAGTACGGATGCCTCTCACACGAGCACTCCGTCACCCATGCTCCGTACCCGCAATCCGTGCATCTGTCAGGACCTTGGGGCCAGGAAGAGTGCGGAGGCACGCCGCGCTGGTACTGTGCCCCGAGGCGCAGACAAGCAGTCTTGGCGGGGATGAAAGGGGGCAGCATCAACCTTGGAACCGCGTCGTACGGACAAGGTGGTAGATGGAAGATCCACGGACTCTTGCAGACCTCTAACTCCGTGAGGTTGAGGATGTTGTCTCTGATCAATGGAGGGACGCGACCAACAGACGACTGACCGCACAGTTGAGCCTCATCGCGGTCTTTGCCGCGGTGCTTTTGCACTGTACGTCCCCACCCTTTTTTCCCCTCTATTTTTCTCACCCTCCTTACGCCGCCGCCTCGAGCCCGGCACCCAAAGATATGCACAGAGAAACGCTCGCGCAGTGTCAACGTCCTGTCTCTACAAAGCCTCACCTTATCTCACTTCCAACCGCTTCACGCACGAGAATCCACAACCACCATCCCACGGTTGGGAAGGGGCTCCAGGACCCATCAGAAGAATCGCAGACCACAAAAATAGATCGGAAATGTCCGGAAAGTCACCGCAACCACGACGCGCTTTCTGCAGGATAGGCTTCAATCGCCGATCCTTGACATGGCCTCACCCACCGCCGGGCTATTCTTGGAACTCTTGGCCCCATCTCTATCTCCATCTCCATCTTCATTTCCATTCCCATCTCCATCTCCATCTCCATCTCCATCTCCATCGGCCCTCTACCTGATGCTGCCCTAGGGTCGCCCGTGCCATCCATCGTCCAAGGCCAAGCACATGCCGACAGGGAGCACCGGATGCACACTACTCATTCACGAGTACTCTATCGCGATGCTCCATCTCGATGCTCCATCTCGATGCTCGCCCTGGCCCCCTGGCTCCCTGTCTCTCTGTCTGGGTTCCTGTGCTCCCATACGGAGTACATGATACTACTGACGCCGCCCGCCCAGGCATACAGGTACATACATACATATGTACACACATCGGCGCGTATGCGTTTCTGCCTCGCAACCACACGAATGGACCGAGCACCAGCGCAGATCCGCATATAGATTACATGCATGCGCCCCGCGTGCCCACCGTCGACGCGGCTGCTCTCAAGGCCTCAACTGTCCTTTACATACTGTACCCTTTGAATCAACTTCTGCCATGGGCCATGCCATCTAGCAGCTGTTCGTCACAGGGAACTGTCAGGACCTCGAGCAGCGCATCTCTCCTGCTTGGATCTCGATGGATGTCCACCGTCTCCACCGCCGGGCCCGCGATCCTCTGCTCTCCCTGCCCTCGAATGCCCGCGGAACACGGAGGACTCCGAACATATTGCCAAGACGCAGCGAGAAACACGCGAGAGAAGGACGGCAAGGCAAGGCAAGGCAAGGCAGGGCCCAGCCAGCCTGCCGCATCTCATTTCGCCAACCCGCCAGGGTGCCCTCCCCGTCGCACATGATCCATCCACCCACCCACCCACCCATCCATCCATGGATTCCATCCACTCATCCATCCATCGTCAGCACCCTCCTCGTCTCCTCCGTACTCCGTACTCCGTACCGGAGCAGCACATTGCATACGGAGCATTCCGTCACGGTGCTACCCTGCGGTGTAGCGCTCAGCGTGTCTACTACCTGTGCCACCAGCGCTGCTGATACTACGGGAGTAGTAGCTCCCCAGTATTCCTCATGTACTCCGTGCTCCGTGTTCCGTACTCCGGATTCGTAGCATCGACGGCTTCAAGTGCCTTCAAGTGCCTTCAAGTGCCTTCTGCCCTCTCTTCTCTGCCCTCTGCGCTGCCTGGTGCCACCTGTGCCTCCACCTTCTTACTGCTTTTTGACCTGTGCTGTAGCATCTCGAGGGCTCTGCCGACAGGGATCTAGACCTGGACTGCTGCTACTCGTACGGATACCCATCGTCGTCTTGAAGGTGTGGTGGGACGATGCATGCCAGACTGAGCGAGTGCGAGTGCGAGTGCGGGAAAGTGATGCGAGCAGAGCTCGATATCCATCGAGATATTGATGTATCAGAGGCTCGCCTCAGGGCCTTCGATGCCAAGTATGTACATGCAGCCCTCGAATATGATCTATTGTCTCGAGGCTGAGGCGAGATGAGGTTGAAGCACGCGCTTCTGCTTCTGACGATGTGAGGATGTTACTCACTGGGTAGCTACCTTTATGTTCCAAGGCTTCACGCATCGCAATGAGACAGCACGAGGACGAATGTGATGAATGGATTAAGGCGGATATCATGGGCTTCACAGCCCCGTGCAAATCTAGAACCTGGAGGAAAAAGACACACTATCCCCCATGCAGAACGGCGCATCCTCGAAGATGTGGAGAAGCAACGTAAACAGACCAAGGGCAGTCTCAGGAAAGAGAATCATCGAAATTTCATCCAATCATTAGAATCCCATCTCTTAATACATCCAGGAAGCGAAGAAGTGCATCCGTCAGAAGGCGAGAAAAAGAAGAAAAAAATGATCAGAAAAAGAAAGGAAAAAGGAATAAAGAAAGGGTAGAAAACAAAAGCAAAGTGTGCTGCTGCATTCGCCAAGCCGATGCATGTATGATGATCCCTTTTGCGCCTCGAAATATCACATCGTTCCTTTTTCTTTCCCAGCGTATGGCGCACCATGCATGACGGCCATGTACATACACACGCCGTGCGCGATAGAACAAGAGAAAAAAAAAATCAAAAACAAAAGAAAAGTAGTATGTAAAAGTAGAGACAAGAAAAAGACGACGAGGGAGGGGCTGTAGACAGGGGAAAAAGAGAGTGTGTAAATCATCGTCCCCAGTTCCACTCGAGACTTTGGCCTGCAAAGTCCTGTTTGGCATCATGATACAAAGGAGACTTGGAAACGACAAGAGATTGCTCTCTTGCTCTGCTCCCCGCATGCGACTGTGTCCTCTTCCTCCACCGTGCCATTCGCGTTCCGATTGCTTGGAATCGACAAGTGGCTGCGACGCTGGCCATCTTGCCAAGGCCCCCTGTCCGTGGTGGAAGGCTTCCCCCCTCGGGCGGATGGCCTCGAGGCTTGTTGGTCGTCCTCCTGTTTTTCTTTTTTGCCCCGAGCAGTCCAACTCCCGCCAGTAGGCCGGAAAGAAGGCGAGAAGGGGGGGGGGGGGAGGAGAAAAACAAGGCAGAAAGAAGAATGGGAAAAAGGTGAGAAGAGACAGACGCGACACGCTTCTGCATGCCATGGACGGCCGTGATAGGTTCGGCAGTGGCCACATCGGCTAGAGCCCTCCTGTCACAGCCCGTCTGGGCAGTCGTGCTGTTCGTCGGGGGCGCGTGGTCCAGAGCCTGGACCAAAAGGGCAACAGAAACGACAAGAGGCAGAAGAAGAAGCACGGCCCTGGATTGGCGGCTCCTCCCCCTCCCTCCCCCCTCCCTCCCTCTCTCTCTCTCTCGTGTGAGCCGCCTGTTGTGTGTTGGTCCGGGTCATCGTTTTTTGTTGTTGTCCCTCCCCCGGCTTTCTCGTACCCTCTGCGATCCTAGCGTCAACACTGACCAGTCATCGAGCAATGAGCAGCCGCTGACGCATCGTGCTCCCCCCCCTTTCACTTTGCGCCCTTCTCTTGCTCTGCTTCCCCAGGCTCCTCTCCAACGCTTGATCGCGGCTAATTCGCTCCCCTCCCCCCCCCCACCCTTCACTCCCACAACTCCTGCAAGGGATGCGTATGCCGTTAGTCCTGGAGTGAACAGGATGCACCGATTTTCGAGATTTGCGGGCGGGCAGCGCAGGCGAGCCATCGTAGGAGGCATGCGGATGCCCCCCCCCCGGGACCAACCCCACTGGTGCCCTCTCCACTCCCTCGTGCATGCAGAGAGGCGCGAATGGTTCCAGATGGGGTGGCGGCGAGCGGGTAAGAGGTGCTGTTATCTGCAGAGGCAACAGGCGGATGGTTCGAGCAAACGAACGACCGCCAATGTTCATTTCGCGCGCCCACGATGCTTCCTTGACATCACGTCGGGAATGAATCGTGTTCCCGCACGGTAGAGAGAGAGAGAGAGAGAGGGTCCCGTGCCCCCCGCGCCCGGCAAATGCTCGAGACCCTTCTGTTTGGCTTCTGCACTGCCCTTGTCTCGCGATCGTGCAGCTCCGATTGGTAAGCTTTCCCCCTTCACAGGCCGTGGTGATGGGCCCAGTCGCCCACATTGCCATGGAGCGGGCTGAAAAACCGTTCAGTGGCAGTAATCTCCCCGCCGCGATGAGCGTCGACCGGGTAGCTCAACTGCACGTCTGCAATGCCGTAGGGGAACTCGCCCACCGGTGACGGCGTGAGATACATGCTGCCGCTGCCGCTGCCGCTGCTGCTGCCGCCGCTTGCCTCATGGTGGCTCAGATAAGCACCCCCTCCAGTGGGAACACTGCCGACGCCATCACCACCTCCACAAGGGTCACCACCGGCGCCGACCAATCCATGGGCGAGGCGCGGGCCCAGTCCCATATGGATTCCAAATGGCGATGAGGAGGAGGACGAGGACGAGCCCGTCGCCTCTGGCGAGAAATGGGTGCCGTCGTCGGAGATCTGTGACATCGGAGCCTGCATCGACCCCGGCCCAAGCCGCGAGAGGGGCACGACGGAAAAGTACGGGTTCACCATCCCAGTGCCAGACGGCGAGTCGGGCCCCTGGTGCATCATTCCCTGGTCGTAGTGCGATCTTCTCATGGGCGATCCGTAACCACTACCAACACTACCACACCGCTGTCCTCGCAGCCGCGAGACCTTGGTCGCGCAGCCGCCCTTTCGTCCAGACAAGGCTCGGGTGGAGCTGTGCTGCTGTTGGCCGGCGTTCATGCTGTTGTTGCAGTTGAAGCTGTAGTTGTTGCTGTTGCTGTTGCTGGCCAAGTTACCGCCGCGTCGGCCCATGCCACCCGGGTGGCTTGTGTACTTGCTCGCCGTCTTCCGCGTGGAGCCTCCCTTGCGGTATCTCGTGGTGCTCTGCACGCCGTCTCGAACGGCCCAGTCCTCCAGGACCCATTCGTTCACGCGCTTCAAGTCGCCGCTCGAGGTGGCCGACTGAGACTGCGAGGCCCCGCTTTCCGCTGCCGCCGAGGACGGCGTAGAGGACCCATCGGCCATCTGCTTCTGGTCACGCTTCGTGAATGCCTGTGATTGTCCTCATTCGCACGTCAGTAGATGCCTCCTTTAATGACAAGGGGGTGGAATCAGGGGTGGTAGCTTATGGAGGTGTGGAGAAGTGGGGGAAACAGGCACGAGATACACTCAAAAAAATTGGGGCTTGGAACAAGACACGTTGAGGAACGCCCGAGACACAGTAAACATTGGTCGACTTACAGCGTTCATGCTCAGATTGTGGCGAATGCTGTTCTGCCAGCCGCCCTTCTCATCCGACGCCTTGTTCGTGTTCTCACGGAACCACTGGTACAGGTCCTGCAGGCTCATGCAGTAATCCGACCGGCTCATGAGGGCCTTGTAGATGAGCTTCGCGTATGGCTCCTCATTCTTCGCGTCCTCCAAGTCCGTGGAGAGGGGGAAGGTGTACGACTTGGCGAGGCCTCGGGCCCCGCCTCTGCCGCCTTTGCCCTTCCCCGCAGGCTCGTCCTTTGTTGTGGCGACCGATGCGGGTGAGGGGGCGCACATTTCATCTGGAGAGCCCGCACCCGATGAGCACGAAGTCGGGGGAGCTATGGCCAGGCCCACCGCGGCCATCGTCGGCGAAGGCGTCGGCATCGACATCGAATGAGCTTGTCGGAACGATAGCGGGTGATCTAGGCCAGTAGCCGCCGCCGCCGCCGCCTCACACTCGGGGGACTCCCGCTGACGGAAGCCTGCTCCCATGTAGGGTGTCGTGGGGGCGTCCGATGAGAGCCCGCCCATCGGAAAGTCTTTAGACGAGGACGGCGTGCAGATGTGGATGAACCCGGGACTGTCCACCTCGATGGCTGGCTGGTGTTGTGACTGGAAGAGAAGGCCGTGTGATGGAGGTAGGAAGCTGAGCGTCGGCGATGACCAGGCGGCGGGAGAGTCTGGTGATGAGTAGCAGGGCATGTGAATGCTGCTTGCAGAGGCCGGCGAGTCGTGGAAGGAGACGCAGTTTTGAATGTCTCCAGGGCCCAGCGGAGGCGAGGGCCACGCGCGGCCGTCGCTCGGCTGATGTGACGAGGACTGGGGACCCATATGCATGCAGGTGTCAGAGCCGTAATTTGATGCTGATGCTGATGCTGCTGCTGCTGCTGCTGATACGGCGCCGGCCGGGAGCTCTTGTGACAGATGGCAAGCGGCCTGCGTGTAGCATGCATTCTCAGAAAGAGGATGCCGTCCGCCAATGCCGTGTGGTAGTGAGGAGTATCGTTCTTGCTTGACAAAGACGGGAATGGGGCTTGACTGTAGGCCGACCTGGGGATATGTGATGCTCGTGTAGCTGCCGACAGATCGCCCCCCATGAGAGTACGTCGAATCCATGGAGAGAAAGGAGGAGGGGCAAGGAGGCAAAGAAGAGAAAAGAGGAAGAGAGGAGGACAGAGATCGAGATGTTTGCGGACAAAAGCGATGATATCCTGTCGGATCCTCAGATGAGGGGTGTTTGGGGGTTTCCTGTGCTGGCTCAAGAGGTCTAGACGAAACAGAGGTTTTGGTGTTGTGGCCGCGTGGTGTCCAACAATGTCTGAGGGCAGGCCAAGGGGGGGGGGAGGGGAAGAGAGGGAAGAGATGGGCCAGAGAGTCAGACCTGGCAGGTAGTAGATGGATATGTAAGTAGAGGTGGCAGAGTGTCACAAGAAACAGCAACAACAGGTGCTATGGGACACGCGGGAAAAGGTGGACAAGGAGCCGACGGGATGGCGAGGAGCAGGTCGTATGATGCATGTAAAGACGTATATCGACGTGAATCAGAGCGGGATGCGAAGGCGAGCGCTGGCGTCGGCGTTGGCGTTGATGAGGACGGTTGGATTCTCGAACCGGGTCATAAGACATGAAGAGGAGGAAGGGGGAGGGGGGGGGAATATGAACAGCGTCCAAGCGGCCTCAGGATCTGCCAGAGATGATTCAGATGAGGCCGTTGTGATGGGACTTTTGGATCGATGCTCTGAGAAGAGGTGCTCTTGGTCGGCCTGATGAGGGCGGAAGGCGGCCGATGATAAAGCTCTTTGCTTCCCATGGGGTTGGATGTCCAGGGACCACCGCTGCTTTCCCATGCGCATACCAACTCCCGGGATCAGATAGAAAGTAGATTCCCTTTCTTCCTAGATCTCGAACTGCCAGGGGTGGGAGAGAGAGATGGAGGGTGGAGGGTGGAGGGTGGAGGGAAGAAGAGGAGGGGTGGGGGGGGGCGTGTGCATGGTGCGGTGATCCGGACACCTCCCGGCCAGGACCCCTTCCCAGACACTCCTTCGCAGGGCCTGGGGTCAAGAGAAGAGCGCGAGACAGAGGCTTGCCTGGCCACCCCATCCCCCCCCCCCCCCAAGAGTTCTTTTCCTCTGCCGCAGGATGAGCCAGGGCCGCCAAAGTATCCGAGCATCCCCCCCCCCC
>NIGB01000004.1:1025970-1038227 GCA_003055145.1 Escovopsis weberi
GGGCCCCCAAATTTCCCGGCCACCCCCCCCCCCCCCCGGTTCTCCGTGTGCACGAGTCAAATTGTGCATTGGTCCGCGGGTGCAGTACTCCGTGCAGACTGGGCACAAGAACTCATGCGTGTTAGTCCCCCGTACTCTGTACCCAAGCATGTGTCATGTAGGAGCTGGTTGTACGGAGACGGGGTACTTGGATTGTGATCTGGAGACGCACAAACTGATTCCATCCCTCCCTCTCTGTCTCCTCCCCCCCCTCCCTCTCTTTCTCCCTCTCTCTCACTCTCTCCGTAGACGATCGTGGTGATCAGCCTACTCAGATCTTCCCGCTGCGTGTGGAGCCAAGAAGAGGATCGCCAGGACACAATGAAACGTCTGGAATCCATTCAGGCATGGATGATCAGAGGCGAGAGTGACCAAGCGTCTGCTTCCGAGCGCGTCATACCGTCCTCTCCTCTCTCTCCCCCCCTCTTCTGGCCGCGCATGTGTCGTGAGATGGTGCTGGCTCTAGGTAACGCGCGCCGTGAATCCTCGTCGTCATGCTTCTCTCGTGTCCTCTCAAAGGCTTCCCGTAGGCCTCTCCCATCTCGTGGTCCCCTTTCCCTCGGACTGCGCGTCAATAAACACCTTGCACTTCCTCTTCGGGGAGCCCTTCGCAATAACACAGACGCGCAAGTCATCGAGTGAGCCGAACCGCCACAGATGTCTGCCAATAGCCCAAGCCATGAATGAGTGTAACGGTATCGAATCCAGCAAGAGGATGGAGAAGAGGCGAGGGCATTCAATGGACTCGTTTCCTTTGCGCCCTCCCCCCTCAATCTTGGCTTTGCTCCGCTTCTTCAGGTTCCTGTTCTTTTCCTTTGGGACCTCTGAGCAAGGGCCAGGGACAAAGGAATCCCCGCCGGTCTCGTCGTCGTGCATCGTCGTCAAAGTGTGGGAACAGGCATGGGCATGCCCCCCTTCCCCCCTCCCCCCCTTCTCTCTCTTCTCCTCGCGTCCGCCTCTCGCGACAGACGGGGGACGTTGAAGATGCGAAGATGCTACACGCTACTCCGCCTCTCGCCATCCGGTTACACGGCGAGGAAAGACTTTTCTGCCCCCAGACACGGGCTGAATGTCACTTTTGGCGGTCGCTTCCAATGGGCGTCCCCTCCGTCAACGAGCGTGGCCGCAGACGGCAAGCTTCTAGAATGGGTACCCACAGCTCGCGGCATCACCGTCCACTCCCCTCTTGAATCGATGTCACCTCCCCTTCCCACGGCTCCTAGCCAGTCTGGAATCCCCGGTCCGCGGGGAGAACGTGGAACGGGAGAGCGCCGGTGGAAGATTCTATAAGGGGTTCCATGATGCAAAACATCAGGGATCCTGAGGGAGGAGCTGAGTCCCCTCCCCTCCCTCTCTCTCTCCAGGACCAGGATCATCAGGAACTCCGTGCGGATCCAGTCGGAGGCTAGGCCGGGAGCAGATGCTGCAAGCGAATGAGAACGCACCGACTCTGGTGTTTCGATTGCTCTCGTCCCGTGTAGG
Source organism: Escovopsis weberi (assembly GCA_003055145.1). NCBI lineage: Eukaryota > Fungi > Ascomycota > Sordariomycetes > Hypocreales > Hypocreaceae > Escovopsis > Escovopsis weberi. Next base: position 1,027,492 of record NIGB01000004.1, read on the forward strand.
ATGACAACGCGGCAAATTTCTTTCAGGTATGACCATTCACCCAGCGAGATCTTGCCCTCTTTCCCCCCCCCCTGGCTCCCGGCCAGCTCAACCCATCCTGGGTTTCTTTCGAGAGATGGTGTCGGTATTCGCGATATTTTGGAGAATCTTTCTTTTTTTCTTTGTTCTTTTCCTTGAGCGCGCACGAATTCTTGAAACAGGTCTCCGATGGGTGGCTTCGTCCATGCGTGAGACACCACCCATCACAGTGAGTCGGTGGCTGCTGCTTGTGCAGCATCCGCAATGGCTCTATCATGGGAACCCCGAGATAGCCTTATGCGGTGCTGCTCCATGAATCATCTATGACTTCTGGTAGCAGCGAAGGAAGCGTCCATTCTGCCGGCAAATCTCCAGTGGAGGCAGCGATGCGACGGAGCTGCAGCACAGATGCACGAAAGGGGCGCGATTTCAGTGATCGTATTCGGGAAACCAGAGGGGCACGCCTCCGTAGTCCGTGGCAAGGGCCGCGCCAGCATTCTTGAGCGGCCTTATTGGAAGTCGAGGTGATGGGGCGAGGTCCCATCCCGATGGAAAACACTATGACGTTTGGGGCGCCTGCTACAACATCTTGGGATCGCCCAATTACTCACTGCATAGGCCTTCTTTTTTGAAAGGTCGCCGTTCTGGTCGCCTCTTGCGCCCGCTCTTTTCTCTCCCCGTCTCTCTTCTTCTGTAGCCGTTTCCGCCTCTGTCTCTCTGTCTCTGCTATCATTGCTGCGAAATGTCTCAGCCGAGCGGCTGGCCGGACGGCTTGCGAACCTTTCGTAGCGTGGGGGACACTTGAGAGACATCCTGCACGCGCCAGAGCCATGGAGGTGGGCTTCTCCGAGGACAAAGCAGATAGAGTCCGGATTATGTAGGCTCCGCTACTTTCTGTAGAAAATCTGTTCGCGAGCGGCAGAGCAGTCAGCTTCCGTGTGGATCTCGGGATTCGAAAGAGAGCTCGCAGGACGTCGAGGGAGGGGAATGAGAGGCTCGTGTGACGACTGACCTTTTTGAACTGGAAATGTAATTGGAGAATGCCCTGCGCGAGGAAGGCTGTCAGTGAGAGCTCGACAAGGTCTAGGATTTTAAAACGACCCAACCAACGGTACCGCGCGGCTCGCGGCTGCTACCTGAATTGTGGCTGTAGTGGCGTAAATGGACAAGCACACCAACAAGTCCGGCAGGGCAGCAGTGTTGTAGATTTCTGAGACACAAAAGGCACGCACATGAGGGAACAGCGGCTGCGGTACAGGAGTACAAATATGCGAGATGCCAGATGCCATCAAGTACGCGGTGCCAAGGAGAAAAGAGAGAGAGAGAGAGAGAGAGAAACACAATACCTTATCAAACGAGCTCCGGAAGCCTCGCTCCCTCTTGGCACTGTAGTCCCATTCGCGATCGACAATGCGAAAGGCAATGTCATCGTAGGGCGCACCGGCGATGAAGCAGATGAGGCACGTGTCCTGCTCGCCCGCGGCGGCGAAGGACTCCCCTCGTCTCCGGCCATGCTCTCGGATGATCTTGAACGTCGGAGCCTTGGTCTTGTCGATGAGATCGGGGTAGAAAATATTGAACTTGTACCCCTGGACCACCTTGGGCGGCGGATTTTCGTGGTCGTAGTGCGTCTGGTTGTATTTGTTCCACTCGTAACCCATCTGCACCCTGTTGAAGTATCTCGGCTTTCGCGTCGGACCTCGCCGGTTCCACCGCGGTTTGGCGCTCACTGGCATCGCTTCCTCCGCCGTGAAGATCTCCTCGTTCTCCGAGATTCCGCGAGCAGCCTCACGATGGTACAGTGCCATCGTCGCTTGCGAGACGTCTTCGACCCCCCCTGCAGCCACGGCCTTGGATGGATTGGACTGGTCATCGCCTTGGCCAGTCGCGGCGGCCGTCGTCTCCTCGGTTTGCTGGGCGTCGCTTGCCTGCTGGCTCTCGGGTCCCGATTGGCGATTTGATCTCTTCTCGTTGATTTCATCCGTGATCCGCGAGAGCGTTGCCTTTGCCTGCCATACTTTAAGGCTCCTCAGCAACTGCTCCCAGTAGTCGGTGTCGATGTCCTCGTTCGACCGCAATTTCGCTTTGATCTGCTTCTCGAGTGCCTCGAGCTGCTCATACGATTTTGGCGCGAGGATCTTGTCGATGTCGCTCGCAACGCTGCTGACCACTCTACCCTCGTGGGCTTGGGGGTCGAATTTTGCCTTTTGATCCATGCAAAGTGTCCGAAGGGCCTCCCAAAATTGCCTGTTCCTGCGATCCGTCTCAAGAACATAGTAAGACTGAATATCTGATTCGAGCTCCGCTAGCTGTGCAGCCGTCGTCAGGCTTTGGATGATCTTGGAGGGGGGGGGGACCTCGATCTTGTCATCGGCTTCGTCGTCATCGAAAGGATCGCGCTCGAGGTCGATGAACCGCAGGTTGAAGGCGAGAAAATCGATGGGCTTTGCTCTCCCCTCGCGGACTCTGATGTCGGCTTTCTTCTTGGATTGCTTCAGGACGAACTTGTCTTCATCGGCGACGAACTGGCGGGACTGCTCGTCATGGGTGAGGTATCGTGCAGCCGCCTTGCGAGATGTCTCGGACGGGCCAGCCTTGGTGGGCTTGGAGACTCTGTGATTCCCGTCGCCCCGCGAGCTCGCGCCATTCCTGCGACCTGATGCTCTCGAGTCCGACTTCATTGCTCCACAACCTGAATCTGTTGAAGGGAAAGGCCGGTTGTTGAGGCGACGTTGATGATGATGATGATGATGATGATGATGATGATGATGATGATGAGGAGGAGGAGGAGGAGGAGGAGGAGGAGGAGGAGGAGGAGGTAGAAGGGGTCTGAAGTTCGAGTTGTTGGAAGGCGCGATGCGAATGCCGATAAGCAGTCTTGACGGATTTGATAAGCATCAATGATCATACCGCGTCATCACGTGCACGCAATGGATGACGCGATCAGATACGACTACCCTAGACCTCGCTCGAGCGATTCAGGGGTAATTTACCCCTTATTCTCGAGCCGTTCTCGAGGTTTGAAGAATCCCATTATGATCCAGGAAAAGTAGAAGACACTATCATACTACATGACATTGATCCTCAAAGAGAGATCTTCACCTTCAACAGGGTCTCAAATACTACGGATGCTATGAAAAAGCAGTAACCGTTTAGCCAGTCTTCAAGAGCAGCGCCAGATAGGGAGATCGATGCTTTCATTCCATCCCGCGCGTCACAAAGAAGACCAGGTCGTGACTACATGAAGGGGAACAAAAGTCCAGGTTATCGTTTTTTTTTTTCGGAGGGCTGATTGACGGAATTTTGAGTGAACTTTCGAGTGAATAGCCCGAAATCAGACTGCCCGAGCGATGAGCCGATGCCAGATTTGCATCACACTCTCAAACCAACGAGAGAGCGCTTGATGATGTTCGGAGAATCCCTCCCAGAAACCATAGATCTCTCTATGTCGCGGAAAGGTGTCGGTCATATGGGTCGCCTTCTCGGGTATCCCCAGCCGTTTCAGACATCCCGTTTCGCCACACCCGTGGCGATTCCTCCTGCTTCCCTGTAGGCTCAATTCTTTGTGTTTGATGCTGTGTGGCAGTGAACAGCATAAACATCCTCCATCCGTGACGAATAGCTTGTATCCTCAGAAGCAGACGTGCCATTCCACCATCGATGAATGCATGTGGCTTTTGAGCTTGCATTGCGGATGGAAGGTCGTCACCTTCCCTCTCGGTCTGGAAAATAAGATTCTTGTCGAGTTTGAAAATTCGTGCCAGATCTTCGTCGCCGCGAAATTTCGCCGCAGCAATCATCATGTCTCTGATTTCGCCTGTGACCTGGATCTTTGCCACATCGTTCAAAAGAAGCCGAACAAGGTCCGTGCATTTGTTCTGTATCGCCTGAAGCAGCATAAAGACTGCGTCGCCTGGATCCAGTTTGACCTTTCTGACGAGTAATAGCCGGATCACGTCGATATCAAGGTCGTGGACTGATTCGCGGAAAAGTCGTGTGTCACCAGTCAAATTCGCACCATGATCCAGAAGCCACTCAAGGATCGCTAGATGCCCCGATTGCGCAGCGAGAGCTAACAGTCCCATGTAGCAAGGATCCGACAAGTCTGGCTGGACGTCATGGAGCACTCGCAATGCCCTGTCCGTCAGTCCGAAGTATACGAGCAGATGAAGTGTTGTCATTTTGCCTGGTAGACGTCTGATTACTTTTGCGGATCTCTGCACCGTCGTCTCATCAGCAAGGAAGGCGTCCACGATCTTGCTCGGGGCATTGGCTTTGCGAGCATGGACCCCCCAATGAATGGCTGCATAGCGATAGAACCCCTCCGCGGGTTTGACGGGTCTTGCATTTGGCCCCCAGCAAAGGAGATACGCAACGCAAGAATTCATGATATCCTCTTCTGCGGTTGGAAAATACTGCTCTTGCTTGCGGACCAAATATTCCTGGGCTGTAAAATGGATCAATCGGATGCAACCGGTCTCCTTTTCCAATGTGACCAAGCCGCAACAAGACGAGATGACGACGTCGGCGTCTGGAATAGCTTCCACATCGAAAGCTCGAGGAATGCCGCCGGAGACCAGCTCCAGTTCCATTGCAAGAGCATGTTGAACTTCGTCCATCGTCAAGCGTTGCATGGCAAAGCATATCCAGCTCAAAGTCTTCAACGCCAGCTGTCGAAGGCCCTTCTTATGTGCCTGGATCCTCTCCAATGTGGCGTCATAAGCCGCGTCGAGAAGTTGATCATCTCCATTGCCATCACGCCTTTGGCGCAAGCGCTCGATGGTTCCAAGAGCTGCCCTCATCGACTTTGGTGTTATCTTGTCCTCGAGGGAGCCCAGGTATAGTTCTGCCAAGATGAACCTAGATCGAGGTCAGAATGGTATTTCACAAGCTTTTGGAGTATTGTTTTGACGTACATTCCATTGGCAGCATTTGAAATTTGTTCTCGAATTGACACCTGAAGGCTGAGATCGTCTCGGACGAATCTTGGCAAGCGTGGCATATAGCCATCAATGAATGTATAGATGTCTTGCCGTTGAGCGGTGATTTCTATCGACGAGCATCCTTGGAAGGCACTCTGACTATCAGGTAGAGGTCGCGATGTTGCGAGGATGTTTACCTCGGCGGGGGACGGAATTCGAGTTATTTTGGAGAGAAGCGTGGATCTTGACTGAACTTGGCATTCATCCAGTGCGTCGACAATGATGAAGACCCTTGAATATAGGCTGGCCACTGAATGGAGATGAGTTGAGAGCTCGTCTAGAGATGGTCGGGTGGACTTGGGCTGATGCATCTTGAACAGGGTGGATATTGTTTCTGGCAGAGACGATAGGCCCGCACATAGCTGTTTTAAAAGGACTGCCAGGAGATTTTCAGCAATCTGCTGGTCTTGTGATCGGTAATTGCAATAGATGTAGGCGATCCCAACGGCCGTATCTCCTTTAAATCGAGTCTCAAGATCTTCAATCACGATGGACGCGAGGATGGTCTTCCCGGCACCGGGAATTCCTGGACAGAAGAGCATTTGTCCCCTCTCCGATACCCAACTCTGATAGACTTGGTTTTCAAGGAGCCATTGGCCGGTACCCTGCAACCGTCGACGGAGATAATCGCTATGCTGAGGACCATAGCTCAAGTCCGTGAGCCAATTTAGAATCTTGCGATCCTCTTGCGAGTCTAGTCGAGATCGCACTTCTTGAACGTCCATTGAGACTTTGGCAGAAGAGTCGAGCACTAGACACAATGTGATGAGTATTGAACGGCATGACGATTGACGTACATATTGAGAATGACTCACGTTCAGCGACGACTTTGCCCAATCTTTCCTCGGCTTCAATTCTGCTGGGTGGAATTTGACGGAGGAGGTCTTTGGCGTATGCAGCCGCCGTCATTGCCGCAAAGCCTTGCCACTCCTTATTCTTATGCGAGTCGGAATAGTCACAGATTCCGCGAATGACGAGACACGGGAAATGGTTCATGAGGCCCGCCGCCTCCATCTCGAAGCACAGGACGTCCCTTTCGGCTGCGAGCCGATCTCGGATTGGTGCATCCTTCATCAACTGGTTTGCCGAGGCAATGAGACCATAGTGGATCGCGGGATCATCATCGTCTTCAGCTCGGCTAGGGCGTGAGATCAGGTTTGACTCGTCCACTGCGCAAGCCTCGGCGCAGCCTCTCTCGTCGTGGACCACGTGAGATTGAAATAGCCTGTCGGTGACCTGATTTGGCCGACCAAACTCTCGTCGCAACCTTGTGTTTCTCTCCAGAACTCGGTCCACGTCCTGCCTGAGTCGATTCCCCTTTCTTGTGTAGGTAGACCTGAGGCTTGCCACGGCAGCGAGAAGCACGGGCGGAGCTTGATTCAGGAAGCGCGTATGCTGAAAGGCCTGTCCTTGTATTGTCTTGCCAAAGTCGTATTGGAAGATGCCGCTGCTGCCAGCTTTGGGGACGCTGACCACGACGTCTCCCAGGCGGATATCACGGTCCTTACTTGGTGCGCCACCACCGATGCCGACCAACAGCCCGATCTTGATGTTCGGAAAGATGTGCAGTAGGTTGGTAGCTACACTGGCAGCGGAGGCTGTGCCGTAGTCACCAGATGGGAGAACAGCAATGGCTATATGATGTTTCCCGATGGAGCCTAAAGCGAAACTGGAGTTGGAAGTCGGCAGATCTTCCGGGACTTCATCTTCCTTGTCGAGGAGCTCCTGTGCAGCGATGAACTCTGTGCTCAGAGCGCAGATCCAGCCGACGGTGTACTTCTTGAGATCCGCCATGAGGAAGGTGTGAAGATAGTATGAACTCAGTACTAATGCATGAGATTTCGCAGCGGGCGGAGGGTATTTTGGGAAAAGAGAAATCGGCTGCCAAGGGGGGATCATGCGTTTTATGCCTCTGCCTGGTTGGAATTGTCACTGCCTGAGCTTCCGCGCCTGAAATCGCGTTTGGGATGCCATACGGCTGGAGGAGCCATATGCCGATGGGATGTCCATTGGCCCAAACATCAGACATAGCGCGACCACATACGACCCTGCTCGCAGAATGACCTGTGATGGAAACCAGACGACACAGAGGAGCTGGAAGTGTCCCTGGTCATCTACATACCTATTTGATCCCGATTATGTCAGCAATTTGGTCATGGACGTCTGGCCAAGATCGGTAGCACAGGAGTTGGGAACCTTGAAGAGAGGATGCGCGACCCATGAACGCCGGCCTCGCCAATCATGGCATGACACAAATCTGATCATTGTCCCATCCTCTCGAGCCTTGGGCTGTCCAGGCGAGTCCCGCTGTCGTAGGCGTGGGTGAAGTTGAAGCTCGAGTCTCGGCCTCGGCTCCGTCCTTCATTTCGAGGCGGCATTGCCACGCACCAATCATTGCAACGCATAAGCAGAATGGTCAATCGAAATCATGCTTCCGAGCACAGAGCTCGCCGAAGCCCTCGAGCGACGCGAAGACCGCGATGTATGTTGACTGTCCAGCTGAAGTTGCGTGCGCAGTGTCGCGATTATGGTGGTGGGGCAGCCAGGCTGGCCTCAGGTACTGAGTCGTTCCTGGCAGTCCTTCAAGTTGTTAGTGGCTCGAGGCTCAAGCTCCGCTTATCAGCGCCGGGCGCGTTGTGCGATATGAAAATAAGTCTTATCGTCACGTGCGCAGTCACTCGCTTCCCGTAGGGTTTCTCACCCCACAGAACGTCGGCAAAATTTATCCTGAACGACCTGTTTCCCACGACGGCAATCCGCGACTCGGCACAGTAACGAACGTCTCAACGTCCCCAAACAACCCGACACAATGGCCAAGCAATCGTAAGTAGAATTTTGCAGAGGAGAGAGCGGTGGATTTGACTGTCACCGATTTTTTCGACAAATTTCCGTCGCGCAAGAGGAGGACGCCGAGGACCAAAGCAGACGACGTACGCAAGAAGAAAACATCTGGACGAGCGAGAGACGGGGAAAAGGAAAAGAAGAAAGCACGCGCTATTGCGATCGAGTCGAGCACGAACGGCAAACCAGTTCTAAAAAGAATCTCGACATTTGAGCACGAGGCAAAAACTTGAGAGCAGGGATTCGGAAGCGACACCAAGAATGGGATCGACTTGGCGACGGAATGACCAAATTCTACACAACCAACACACGAGACGGGAGACGGACAGCGACGATGACGACGAAGGAGCTTGAGAAAAAGAAATGGAACAATTACAGGACGCACCCAAGACTGACGGATGCAACTCGATAGGCGTGGTGCCCCCGGTGGCAAGCTCAAGATGACCCTCGGTCTCCCTGTGTACGTCGACCCGAACCCCCGCGAGACGCATTCACGTCCCGCAGAGCGCGGCCCCCGAAGACTAACACCAAGCCCCTCCACTCCAGCGGCGGTACCATGAACTGCGCCGACAACTCGGGTGCCCGAAACCTCTACATCATCGCCGTCAAGGGTATCGGTGCCCGCCTCAACAGATTGCCCGCCGGCGGTGTTGGCGACATGGTCATGGCCACCGTCAAGAAGGGAAAGCCTGAGCTCCGAAAGAAGGTCCACCCTGCCATCATCGTCCGCCAGGCCAAGCCCTGGAAGCGATTCGACGGTATCTTCCTGTACTTCGAGGACAACGCCGGTGTTGTACGTGGCCCCCCTAATTATCTGCGATGAGGAGAAAACCCGGAAGAGGAGAACTATCAGGGAGGAGATTAGTCACGCGACTTGGTTCCGGCTGGTGGGGTTTCACATCGAGTGCTGACACTGCGCGCAGATCGTCAACATCAAGGGTGAGATGAAGGGTTCCGCCATCACCGGCCCCGTCGGCAAGGAGGCCGCCGAGCTCTGGCCTGTAAGCTTTTTCTCCCTATTCTTTTTTACTTGCCCCCCTCGTCCTCCCTCCACCCTGCTCCTCGCTAACACCCTCCCAGCGTATTGCCAGCAGCTCCGGTGTCGTCATGTAAATCGGTTCCCAGGGGAAGAAACCACAACAAAAAAAGAGAAAAGAATGCTCCCATGATGCTCGACCCCCCGATGCGATCCACACACCGCGACGAGTCGAACCTCTCTCCCCCCCCCCCCCCCCGACTTCTTTTCTCTTTCTTTCTTTCTTCCTTCCTTTCCTTCTCACCCCTCCCCTCCCCTTTCTCTCTCTCTTCCCCGCCCTTTCATCATAGACCCCCAAGGGAGAGCGAGAGAGCAGGGGAATCCAAAAAAATTACGGGCGAAATGGGAAGTTGAAAGTCACTGGATTGGCAGGCACTTGCATTTCGGTTGAGGCGTGTAAGGGATATTCATACCAGGTATCGCATCAAGGAGAATCAGGGAAAAAAAAGAAGACACCAAAAACATTGCAAAGTTCAGATCTCGAGGCCCCGCGGTGACGTGATGATGTGTGCTGGCGGGCGGGCGGGCGCGCGCGCTCGCTTCGGAGCCGGGGCTGCCCTGGGCCCTGGAATGCGAAAAAAAGGGGGGGGGGCTCGGCCAATCGTTTTACACAAATTTTTCCCCTCTCGCCCGCCCCGGTGCTGAGACATGGTGGCACGACGTATGACAATGCATTGACAGACAGCCACGCTCGCACGAGATGCCTTTGCCATTGTAGACTATTGTCCTGGCCATGATACCAACTCTGTCTACTTCAATCCTCTGCTACACAATCACATCTCCATCTTCAGCATTCATGTAGATCACCCCTCATTCACAGCATTTCACATCACCGTGATCCAAGGCATATAGTCGCAGGTATATATTCTCGTCCACGCCCCCATCGGCATACCGGTACAGCAGTCCATCCCCTCCAATCCACCAAGCCTTAGCCAAGAGCAAAACCCTCCGCTCTCTGATCGAAGTGCAAAAGCAAGCCAATTCGTAAGATATTTTCCGCTCTGCCAACGCCGCTGCGGCGCAGAACCAACTTCATTAATACCGCTGGTTCAGTCCATATGCCAAGAAGCCTGGAGACCTGGTATCGAAAATCAAACGAGAAAAAGAGACGAAATGCAGCAGAGAACGAGTTGGGGCAAAGAGACGGAAAGAAGAAAGAGGAACGGAACGAAGAAAAGCAGCAAAGTCAAAAAGCTTGATATTAAGACGAGGCCGGATACGCGTGCCAAAATAGGAACATTGCAAGAGAAGCCTTGGAGGTGTGATGCCGATCGAGAAGGCCGTAAGAAGTCATTAAGGGAAAGAAAAACAAATAAACGAATTAACAAAGACACAAACTGAAGCCCGTGGTCTCAGGATGTCACAGTGACCGGGCGCGATCGCAAGAGGCCGCCGTCTCGGGACGTCACATTAGTATGTGAGCGCCGAGGCCGATGGGAGGGAGAACCACGTATCCGTGATGCCCGCTCTTTTATCGATCGAAGCTGTCGAGAAAGTTGCGTTGGTCCTTTCTCCTCAAAAAGAACCTCGGCACCTCTCGGCGGCAACGACCAATCGGGACGGGAGCGTGCATATTGATAGATATTTTCCACCCCCTTTGGGGCATGTTCTTCAATGGGCCTGGAATCGGGAGCGGTCATCGATACAGCTCCACGAGATATCCGGTATCGACATCTGGGACTCCTCAATTTCCCAAAAGTCGCAGACACTCGCGTCAGCCAAACGATAGGGACCGGCCCCTACCCAGATACCTCATCAAGTCATGTCGGGGTGGCCATGATTTTCTCGCTGTTTTCGGCGGATGTGAGGCCGAAAAGGGGGGGGGGGGGGGGGGGGGGGTTGGGGGGGCTTTTCCACGA
>NIGB01000004.1:1038252-1075907 GCA_003055145.1 Escovopsis weberi
GGGGGGAGGGAGAGGGTTAGGGGTGACTTTTCCACGAAGCCGTTGTTCGACGAAGCCTCCTGCCCTACTCGGCCCGGCGGAAGGGGTTGTATTCCGGGGCATGAAGAAGCCGTTGGCCCTGGTGCTGTCCGGCATCCGGCTGCTGCATCTGCATCTGCATCTGCATTTGCATTTGGATCTGCATTTGCATGTCGACCTGCTGCTGCTCTTCTTGCAGCTGCGGCCTGGGCTGCTCCTGGCCGTGTGTCGGATGCTGAAGCTGATGCTGTTGATGGTGCTGATGGTGCTGTTGCTGTTGATGCTGTTGATGCTGTTGATGCTGCTGATGCTGCTGATGCTGCTGATGCTGCTGATGCTGTTGATGCTGTTGATGCTGATGATGATGAAGCACCTGCTGTTGCTGTGCTTGTCCCGGCTGCCGCTGTTGTTGTTGTTGTTGTTGTTGTTGTTGTTGTTGTTGTTGTTGTTGTTGTTGTTGTTGTTGTTGTTGCGGCGGCGGTTGATAATGACCAGCGGCCTTTCTCCTGGGCTTGGCTCTGGCCCTCGCCTCGGCTCCCATGGGCGGGACACTCCCAGGCGACTGCGTCGACCCGGAAATGTCCGCCATCCCGCTCCCAAAGTGTGGCCCGTCCGCGGGTTGCTCAAAGGGGGTCGGGGCGTGCGAGTGGGGTGGAGTCGGGCCGGGAGCCGGGCCAGGGGTCGGGGCGGGAGCGACCGGCGCACCGCTCTGCTCGGCTGCTACCTGGGCAGCCTTCTTCGCAGCAAGGGTGGCTTTGCGCTTCTCGACAGCCCCGGTCATGTGCCCGTTTGCCCAGCGATCTGGAAAGAAAGGTGTCAGTATTATCACTCCAGAGCACACGGGCACCCGCCGCGCGCCGCGGGGAACGGGAGCCCTCCGGAGGACAAAGAAAAGCGGGGGAGGACAAGAATACGACGACGAGGAGGAGGAAGAGGAGAAGGAGAAGGAGGAGAAGGAGGAGGAGGAGGAGGAGGAGGAGGGATAGACGAACTCTTCATGGACGCGGACATCTTCTCCGACTTGGTCATCAAGGCGTAGTCCTTTGCCGGCTCCTCGCCCTCTTCGGGGGTCGCGCCAGACGCGGGCGTGGCCTTGCTGCCGTTGGCGCGCACGACCTTGATCTTGTGCTTGCGCCGGCCGTTCTGCGCCTCTGCGGGAGGCTCGGCCGAGCCTTCGGGAGCGAGAGCCGGTCCGGAGGCAGCAAGCAAGACGGTCGAAGAAGAGGGAGAAGAAGCAGAAGCGGCAGCGGCGGCGGCGGCGGCGGCGGCAGCAGCGGCATCGGGGAACTCTTGGGCCCCCGCTGCGGCGGCAGCGGTCGCCCGCTTGGCCCGTTTCTTGGGAGGGGCGGCCGGGGCGGCCGCCGTCTCCCTGGGCTCGAGGCCGTCGCGGAAACGCTTCTGGCGATTCGGTCTGAGAGAGTAGTTCGATTCCACGGTGTGGGAGGACGACTCGGACGACGAGGTCGAGGGGCGGGACTCGGCGTGGTCGGTCCTCGCCGAGGTCGGCTCGCTGATGGTCGCGCCCTTGGGGATCTTGAGCGTCAGCAGATGGCGGCGCGGGGCGCGTTGCGCCGCGGGCTCGGCGGCCTCGGCGATCTGGGGGAGGGGCTCCTGGCTCTCGTCCCTGTACGCCTGCTTGCCGCGGCCTCTGCGAGCCGACCGGGGCGTGTTGGGCACCGAGGTGGGCGGCGTGTCGAAGGAGCCCTCGACGATGCTTGGGACTGCCAGCCTCTGCTGATCCAGCTGGTGGGGCTGCGCCTGCTGCTGGTTCTGCAGGAGCCGCTGCTGGAGCTCGGCCTTTTGCTGCAGGATCTGCGGATGCCCGAACGGCGCCGGCGGGAAACCCATGTGCTGGTATTCGTCCTCATCTTCCTCATACTGCTGCTGCTGCTGCTGCTGGACCTGACGTGGCACGCGCCTGCGTCGCTTCGGTTCAGGGGCCTCGACGTCTGAGGTGTTCAGGGTGGGGGTGGCGGCGGCCTGGAAGTCGTCGTCGGCGTCCTTCTGGGCATTTCGCCTGCGGCGGCCGCGAGGGGCGCCGGGCGTGGAGCCGCGGCTGGTCTCGACGAGAGCGGAGGCGAGGTCGAAGGCCTGGGGGGGCTTGCGCTGCCTCTTGCCGACGACGGGCTCGTCGGCCTCTGTGGCCTTGGCGGTGGGACGGGGCTGGTTGCGCAGGGAGCGGCCCCTGGTCTGCATGCCGTGCTGCTGGTTGAGCGGGTTCTGACGGCCGATCTTGGACGGATGGGGGTCGTACTCGAACCCGTACGCGGCGGCCATGAGGCGATCCTCGCCCTGGAGGTACTTGGTCTCGCTGGAGCCGTCCTTGATCTTGGACTTGTAACCCTTGAGAACGAGTTCGGGCTCCAGGATGGGACTGTCGCCGGGCCCCAGGTTGCGCGTCCGCGCCTCGTACTTGGCGTCCTGGACGCGGCGGCGCGTGGAGTTGTCGTAGTCGTCGACCCACAAGTTGAGCCTGGAGTACTCTTCCTGCCACTCTTTCAGGGCGTAGTTGAAGACGTTGCAGAGCTGGTAGAGCTCCTCATCGGGGAGCTTCTCCCAGCCCTTCATGGCGTCGAGGAACTCATTGGCCGGGCGTAGCTTGGGGTAGCGCCAGGTGCGGCGCAGCTCTCGGTCCGCCATGTCCTCGGAGAGATTTGGCTCCTCGGCGTCCTCTGCGGGGATGACGGGGGAATTGGGCAGGGTAGTCTCGTTGGAGTCGGGGGCCGGCGAGCCCCGGACCGAGGTATCGAGGGCGGGAGTGGGCGACTCCGTGGCCGCCTGATCGGGAGCGTTGGCGGCCGGACCGTCGAGAGGTTCCAAGTCATTGATGTCCACGCTTTCCTTGTCCGCGTCCTCAGCCGCGTCCTTGTCCGCGTCCTTGCCCACGCCCTTGCCCGCGTCCTTGTCTACGTCCTCGTCTGCGCCCTCGTCTGCGCCCTCGTCTGCGTCCTTGTCCGCGTCCTTGTCCGCGTCCTTGTCCGCGTCCTTGTCCGCGTCCTTGTCTGCGTCCTTGTCTGCGTCCTTGTCCGCACCCCCGTCTGCGGCAGACTGCGTGGGGCTGGCGGTGGACGCATCCTCCAACACAATCCTCTGCGGGAAGGTCTGGAACTCTTCCGGGACCCAGGGTGTCAGGTGAGACCACTTGGCCGGGACGGGTGGAGGCAGGACGGCTAACACTTTCCTCAGCTTGCTTTGCTTCTTCTCTGGGGTTGATCTGACAGAGTCACCCATGGCGGGCAGGAGACCCTTTCCTTCAGCAGCAGCTGCTGCCGGCGGGGCACCAGAGGCTTCCGAGGCCTGTGCATCGGGCAAAAGCGGATTCTGAAAGCGACGTTGGGCCTCGTCCACGACCTGTCGCAGGGTTTTCCGGGTTTTCCGAGGGGCTCCATCCTGATCAGCCGCATCGACGGTCTCTTCGGAAGCGGCATCTGCTACTGCTGCTGTGCCGATGAGGTTCTGAGAAGGCTGCTCATCCCTCTCATGATCACCTGGAACATCGGCTTCGCAGGGAAGCGTCTTTGGAGAGACTAGCCTCTCTGTGGGTGAAGATCTAGACTTCTGAGGAGTCTGGGGACGAGAGCGTTGGTGGCTGCCTTTGCGGCGGGGATGAGGATCCGATGATTGCGCTGCTGCGGGCGGATGAGAGTGATCAAGGGTCGTCTCTCGAGCCTCTTGACCGCCCCGACCGTTACGGGCCTTGTTGGTGACGTCCTCGACCTTTTTGACACCCTCAGGCTTCAGGTCGTCATCGAGGCCCCTGTTGTCCCTGTCCTCGTCCTTGACCTTGAGCTCGAGTTGCTGCTGCTTGACTTTGTCGTCATGTGCGCCTTCACATTCAGCATGAGGCACCGCATCTCCAGCGGCGGTGTCTTTTGTGGGAGGAGAATGCAAGCCGAGGACGGCGGCAGCCGAAGCCTCAGAGGTGTCAGCGTGATTACCGTTGACGTGATTGCCGCCTAGAGCGGGAGCGGCAGACTCGGGCTTGTCAGGGCCGGTCTGGGAGACGCCGACCTCGATGGTCTCCTTGAAGTCGCCGGCGGCCTTTTTGCCGACGCCTTCGTTATTGCTGCCACCAGGGTCGCCACATCCCTCTTCTTTCTTGGAGGCAAAAGGGGCGGCGGAGGAGGCAGAGGGAGTAGGGGGAGGAGGCGCGGACTCGGCCAGAGCGTGCTTCTTGGGCGAGGCGTCCTTCTTCTCCTTCTTGGCGGCGGCCGGAGAGACGCTGCCATCGTGGTGGCTGGCGTCCGACTTGCGCTTCCTGCTGCGGGCCGAGGACGAGCTGGGGACCTCGACGTCGCCGTCTATCTGCTCGACGCCGTAGTTGACGCGAGCGCGAGGGCGGAGGCTGTGGCCGCCCTTGTTGGGGCTGCTGTGCTCGCCGCCTTCGCCGGCAGCGGGGAGGTGATCCTCATCCATGACCCTGGAGCGTTTCCTCTGGGCCTGGGCGCCGCTGCCGGGAGCGGCAGGGCTCGAGGAGGCGGCGGCGGGAGTTTGCTGGAGCGACTTGCTTGAGCGACGACCCTGAGGAACGGGTGTGGCAAAAACAGAGGCGCCCGTCGCTGGGACGGGGGTAGAAACCGCAGCAGCAGCAGCAGCCGCAGCAGCCGACGAGGAGGAGGAGGAGGAGGAGGAGGAGGAGGAGGAGGAGGCGGCGGCGGCGGCGGTATGAGGAGAGACTGCCGAGCCGGGAGAGGCGGCCGTAATTGATTTGGGGGTAGTGATATCTGGAACAGCCGGAGCCATGGCTGGGCTGGGAGACATGATGCGCTGCTGGTCACCGGCAGCGGACGCTGAAGCCGGTGCAGAAGCAGTGACAGGGGCAGAGGCAGGGGCAGAGGCGGTGTTGGGGGATGAAGAAGATGATGATGATGACTGGGGAGAGGCCGAGGCCCCTGAAGGACCGCGTCGGCTGGAGGAAGAACGACGAGCGCGATCCATGGATACCAGCGTCCCGCGATTTGCAGGGGAGGAGATGATGGTGATGGTGATGGTGATGGTGATGGTGATGGTGAGTTTGATGGTGAAATTTGTGGTGATTCTGATGGTTATGGCTACGGGGATGATGGAAGATGATGAAGGGTGAAGGATGATGGCGGATGATGGATGAGAAGAGAGGGGGGGGGGGGGGTTATTGAATGATTTGGAAATGTTTAAAAAAAGAAGTATGACGTTTGGTGTTGGTAAGGACAAGCAGGCTATTGAATGTTAGCATTTGTATGATTTGGAGAGAGAGAGGAAGAGATAGAGAAAAAAAGAAGAGGGAAGAAAAGAAGAAGAAGGGTATCAAGGGCGTGAAGGGTCAGGAGAAGTTCCAAAAGACGGGGGAGGATTCTTTGTCAACTTGCTCTCTCTCTTTCTCACTTACTGTTCGGATTGATTGATTGAGTGAGGTGAATCTCACTTTGCACTTTGGCGCAGGAGAGCCCAGACACGCGTGAGGCGACCCGTGAATCAGAGATTGAAATTCAGATTGAACTTCAAGCAGATATCGAGTCGGCTGGCGAGGATAAAATGTTAGAGAAAAAAAAAGAATCTATGCCTGGTATTGCCTCGCCGGCTGTGGAGGAGGTGAGAGCGGGATGATGGGATTTTGGCGGGAGGAGAAGAGAGGAGAGGAGAAGGGAAGAGAAGGGAAGAGAAGGGAAGAGAAGGGAAGAGGAGGTGATTTTCGTATCTCCAGGTGACTGAAGAATCAAGATCCAGAAGGGACTCCAAGGAAGAGGGCGAAGAGGAGAGGATAAATACCTGTAGGCGGTGCGAGGAGAGCAAGACCTTTTCGCTGGCGGAGAAACTTGGTAGCGTCAGAGTGAGGCGGTAACGGCGAGAGATGGTGAGAGAGCAGCGGGAGAGAAGGAGAAGGGAAGTGGAAGAAGAAGAGGACACGAGAGAGATGCGAGATGGGACTGAGTGGGAGAGAAACGGGGGATGTGTGGATGAGGAGGAGGAGGAGGAGGAGGATGCGGGCTGCCCTGACGCGGTAACGGTAGAGGCGACGAGTTTTCCACGAGCCTGACGCCTCGACTCTCAGTTCTCGGCTCTTATACAAGACCCGGGAAACCAAGAAGCAAGACGAAGAGGAAGAAGAACGGGATGACGAGATGTCGAGTGACGAGTGACGAGAGTAAAGGCGAGAGGAGGTGGTGGAAGAGGTATGTAGCAGTAGTAGCAGTAGTAGGATATTGAGGATGACGACGACGACGATGATGATGACGATGCCCTATGAATATAGGTCTCCCGATCCCGGGAGTCGTTGTCCCTGTCCCTGTCTCTGGAGGGTGGTTAGCCGTGTTGCAGGACTCCCCTTTGATGAGCCGCCTCCGCCGCCGCCGCGATGACGATGCTCGCGAGAGGGCAGAGGGCAGCGAGACAGCGAGACAGCGAGGCAGCGAGGCAGCGAGGCAGCGAGGCAGCGAGGCCAGCGGGAGGGCCAAGGAGAGCGAGGCGAACAGGCTGGTTCGAGCGATCGATTGATCAATGATGCCTCTTGCAACGACACGTAGTGCTGGTGCTGGTGCTGCTGGTGCTGGTGCTGCTGCTGCTGCTGCTGCCACAACTCATCATTGATGAGGCCTCTCGCTCTCACACCCTCTCTGCTGTGTAGTATGAGGATACCTAGTGTACGGAGTAGTAGATCTGTAGCTCACCTCTTCTCCTCGTCTCTCATCGACACCTGGATCGGTTGATCGATTGACGGATGCTCTCAGATTGAGCGGCGAGTCGAGCGTCGACCTGATGGAATCCAGTGTCAGTCAGTCAGTCAGTCAATCCATTGATGGATCGATCCCTCAATCAATCAATTCCATTGATCCACGATTTCATCCGACGAGGCCAAAAAGACGAGCCAAAAAGACGAGCCAAAAAGACGAGCCAAAAAGACGAGCTGCCGCAAAACACGCCCGCGACATGAAAGGTACTTGCCCCCAAAGTACCGCCCGCTCGATGCCCCCAGCCAATCCACGAGAAGGGGGGTCTCGATACAAGCATGTACTCGGCTTGCCCAGAACAATCCTTTGCTTTGGCCATGGCTACTCCGTACTAGTATCGCACTGAATAAGTATACTGCTGTACCCCCTCCTCCTGCACTCCCTTTTACACGGCGCGGTACCTCTGCGGCCGCCTCCTGTGAGTACCGCCTCGTCCCGGGGTTCGCCCGCCGGTCCTCGCCCGACCAATCAGCGGCCCGCATTCTCAGTCAGTCTCGCGCTCGTCGGATGACCTACATGGATCCTGATGCTGGATATGTATGAATGTATGTACGGGGCTGCAGACTCTCCAGATGATGGATGGATGGATGGATGGATGGATGGCTTATTCCCTGTAGTAGATGGACTCATATCAGACATTCATCCTGAAGAGAGCACCACGGCAGCACGCGGCTGTCCGATGCTCTTCTCCAGAGGTGCGCTGGATTGATTGATTGCAGTGGTCAACCTCTCTTGGATCAAGGTGCCCTCAGCGCTCTTCAGGGGCTCGACGGGTCGTTCAGCGCCGATTGCGAGCCCGCTCTAGCGCATTCGCCGCTGGAACAACCCACTGCAGGCCCCGAGGAACAGCGCCCCCCACGGCCCCCTTGTATCTCCTATCGTGAATCAGGTGTGGAGGTACATCCTCGCGCGCCGGTCACCTGAGCCGCTCGCGATTCTGCCTGATCGCGACCTCGACTTTGCTCGCGTTCGACTTACATGCTGGCCATCGAAGAGCATCGTCAGAGCATCACCTTTTGATAGATCAATGCCTTCGGAACTGGTGGAGTAGGGATCCCAAGTCTTTGCAGTATTTCTCTCCGACTCGCAGTCACTCAGCCTCGGGCAGCTGAACGAAGAAGCGCTCTACGGAGTATGTACTCCGTACTGCAGTCCACGAGCACTCGATGGCATACGGGTTAGTAGTACTAGTATTCATCTTGACCCTAACCCTGCGTTGGATATCACGCACACCACGTGCATTTTCCACCCAGGCCTCTCCAGGCCTTGGAATTGATGGATGGAATTGATGGATCATCGAATCAACGAATCAATGAATCAATAGATCGATGAAGCAATGAGTCAATTCAGCTCGAGGCTGCAGCAAGCTCTCTCTCGACATCAATCCCAAACTTGATGCCCGTCCACCGCGGCCATCGTCTCCATCAACGTCCGTCGATCCGCTGATCCGACCTCGACCTGGTCTCAGACACACACGCCCCACCACCGCGGCCCGTCGCCTCGATCCCTCAGATCCATTGATTGATTGATTGATTGATTGATTGATCATTGACTTGATCCCTCCCAACCACGTCACCGGGCCCGACGCGACCTCCCTTGGGATCTCGGACCGCATCTGATCCAATCCATCCATCAATCCATCCATCAATCGATCTGACCTCCATCAATCCATCCATCAAGCCATCCCATCTCGCTACGACCCGATCTGACCAGGTTTCATCCCGCTCGTCCATCCTCCTCAAGCACGGCCACAATCACAATCACTCAGCCCTCAGGCACCCCCCCCCAGAGCGATGGCCTCCAAAAAGTCAAAGTCTGCCCCCGCAGACGACACCCTCGACGAGCTCTTCTCCGGCATTGGCCACGACTCCGCCGCCGCCGCCGCCAAGAAGACGCCCAAGCCCAAGCAGCAGCCCTCCGCCGCCGCCGCCGCCGCCGCCGCCCGCTCCTCCATCGGCAGCGGCACCGCAGCAGACACCGACATCCTCGCCGACCTCGAGTCCGAGCTCGCCCACCAGCAGCCCTCCTCCCGCCCCCACACGCCTCGCCTCAAGGAGGCCATCGCCCGTCGGTCCACGGCTACCCCTCCCGTCGGCTCTGCGGGTGACTCCGCCGCCGCCGCCGCCGCCCGCAAGTCGACAGACAGCTCGAGGAGCTACAGAGTCGGCTTCACGCCGGGCGAGTCTGCCGAGGGCCACAAGACGGCTTCCCAGCAGCAGCAGCAGCAGCAACAGCAGCAGCAGCAGCAACAGCAGGAACAGGAACAGCAACAACAGTCGGGCGGCGGCTGGTGGGGTGGCATCCTCTCCACCGCCAGCGCCGCCATGAAGCAGGCCGAGGCCGCCTATAACCAGATCCAGCAGAACGAGGAGGCAAAGAAGTGGGCAGACCAGGTCAAGGGGCTCGGCGCCATCGACGTCGGGGCCCTGCGCAACTACGGTACGTTCGCGCATGATATACTACTACATACCTACCTATATGTAGGGGCATTTACATATTGCATGAACGAGGACTGACATCAATGGCATCCCAAGGCGACGAGCTGCGCAGCCGCGCCCTCCCCACCTTCACCAACATCCTGCACACCCTCGCGCCCCCGATCCACTCCCACGAGCGCCTCGGCATCCACATCTCCCACGACCTCGTCGGCTACCCGTCCCTCGACCCCCTCATCCACGCCGTCTTCTCCCGCGTCATGGCCCAGGTCGAGGGCGGCGACCTGCTCGTCGTCCAGCGCGGCCACGAGGCCGGCGCCCGCCGAGCCCACGACTCCGCCGCCGGCTGGCGCGACGGGCCCTGGTGGCGCCAGGTCAATATGCCCCGCGACCTCAACCTCGTCCGCGGCCGCCTCGAGGGCGCCAAGCTGTGCCGCGCCAACGCAGAGGCCCACGCCGCAGAGCACCTCGCTGCCCTCGGCGGCGTCGACGCCGCAAAGGCCCGCGCCCGCGAGCACCTCAGCGAATCCAACCCCGTCCGCACCTCGGACCTCTTCCTCTCCGTCCAGGCCATCTCCACCGACCCGGACAGCGGGCTCTTCGAGCGCGACGCCCGCAAGGACGACGACGACGCTGCCGCTGCCGCTGTGAACCCCGGCGCCGCCGCCGCCGCCGACGACGACGGCGAGCTCATCTGCTTCGCCGTCTTCATCCTCGACCCCGTCCACGACATCCAGTTCCACACCATCAGCCAGACCATGCCCGCGCGCTGGGCGCGCTGGCTCGACGCCCCCAGCCCGCTCACCCCGCAGTCCGGCGACGACGCCCACGACGGGCCCGGCTCGTCCGCGTCCGCGTCCGCGTCCGCCTTCGTCCCCGAGGACATCCGCGACATCGTCGACGGCGGAGGCGTCGACCCCAGGGAGTGGGTGGCCGAGTGGATCGAGGAGGCCCTGAGCCTCGCCGTCGGCGTCGTGGCCCAGCGCTACGTCGCCAAGAGGATGGGCGTCGGCGAGCGCGTGCCCGGCGCCGCCGCCGCGAGGCTGAGGCAGGACGTCCTCCTGGACCAGAACGCCGGCGAGGCCGCCAGGGCCAGTGTCTGATGGGAATGCCTAACCTTGGCTCTTTCTGCTTCTCACCTTGGTCACTTCTTCTTCTTCTGTTTCTTCTTCTTCTTCTTCTCCTACTACTGTTACTACTACTACTACTTCTACTACCCCTTTTACCCTGTTCTCTGCTCCGTCCTTGGCTTCCCCATGTTGACTCCAAGCAATGTACGGTACTCAAGATTGGCATTCAATGATGAACGAACAATGAATCCAAGATGCTATCGAATCACCGTGCTCTCACGCGCCCGTAGACTAGGTCGTCAGGCCCCTCCCCCCGGGCCTCGCATCAGCCATCACCAACGACAGCCCTCCTCATCTCCCCCCTCGCCTCCCTCCCGGCCCCCTCCATCCCCACACGCCTCAGCGGCCTATACTCGGGCTCCCACATCGCGCCCCTAACCCAGTCCCCCAGAGGCCCCTCGTCCCGCGGGATCCCCTCTCTTCCAGCCACGCCCCCCTCCACCGCGGCCCGCACCACCCCCGCCGCCACCCGCACCGACGCCTCCCTCGCCTGCGTCACGTCCGGCAGCAGCGGCGGCGCGCCCTCATCCCCCCCATCATCCGCACTGCATTCTACTGCCTCCACCCCCTCCTCCGCCAGCCCCCGCACCGCCGCCACCAGCATCCCCTCCGTCAGCCGCGCCGCCCGGCTCAGCACCGCCCCGAGGCATATCCCCGGGAACACGAGCGCGTTGTTGCACTCTGCCACGCGCACGAGCCCCCCGCGCGGGCCCCGCACCGGCGCCGCCGGCGAGCCCGTCGCGACCAGCGCCCGCCCGCCCGTCCACGCCAGCAGGTCCCCCGGCGACGCCTCCTGCAGGCGCGTCGGGTTCGACAGCGGCAGGATGACCGGCCGCCCCGCACCCTCGCCCTCGCCCTCGCACAAGCCGCGGTCCATCGCCCGCACGACATCCTCCGTGAACGCCCCCGCCGCCGTCGACGTCCCGACCAGGACGTGCGGCCGCACGGCGCTCACGACGGAGAGCAGGTCCCGCGCGCCCGGGGGCCAGAGGGACGCGTCCTTGGCGTACGGCTGCTGGGCCTCGGAGACGGGCGTGTCCGACGCAAGCAGGCCCGGCCTGTCGATCAACCTACACGCCCGTTAATACTAATCCTTCTTCTTCTTCTTCCTCTTCCAGGACCGCCCACCATATCTGACGCGCGGCCTCGGCGCGGCTCACGCCGCCCTCCTCCGCGATGGCGTTGCGCACCTGGTCCGCGACCCCGACGCCCGCGCTGCCCGCGCCGAACACCAGCATCCGCACGTCCCGGAGGCGCGTGCCCGCGACGCGCAGCGCGGCCATGACGGCGGCGAGCGCGACGCACCCGGTGCCCTGGACGTCGTCGTTGAAGCAGGCCATCCGCGGGCCGTACGTGTCGAGCAGGCGCCGCGCTGTCCCCACGCGTCAGCAATCCACTATCCACCCTTCAGCACTCCATATCGCACCCACCGTTGCCGAGCCCAAAGTCCTCAAAGTGGATGAGCGCGCGGGGGAACAGCGCCCGCGCCGCGCCCACAAACGCCCCCACGAACCGGTCGTACTGCTCCCCGCGGACCCGCCGCCGCCGCAGGCCCAGGTACAGCTCGTCCCGCAGCAGCGCGTCGTTGTCGGTCCCGCAGTCGAGGCCGACGGGCAGGATGCGGCTCGGCGGGACGCCGGCGCACAGCGTGGCGACGACGCCCTTTGCCGAGGAGATAAGGCCGCCGCCGACGCCCTGGTCGCCGATGCCGAGGATCTCCTCTCCGTCTGGATTAACAGGCAACATGCAGGTAGTCAGTTTGATCAGTCTAAATAGCAGGGTATGCGAGGGCATTATTGTGTATGTAGCACAAAATACGGCATGCAGAGGGCTGACCGGTCACGATGATGTAGTCGATGTCGTCTGGTGAGCCCCAGAGGGAGAGGTCGTGATGCACGCGGTCGATGGCGTCGATGTTGAGGAAGCATCCCTCCGGGCGGCGGAACAGCTTCGAGTATTCCTTGATGGCATCGCCCTCTGTGGGCGTGTATATCACGCTCAGCATCTCCTTGATGTGCGTCGAGACGAGCTTCCCACGATGTCACCAATGAATCTCCGTAAGAGTCACCTGCCCCTGAATCATATCTTTTTTGGGGGGGAAAGGGGGACAATTACCTTGTAGTATAGGATCTCGTTCTGGTTCTTCAGGGAGGCGAGGAACGTGTTCTTGGCGAGATCGTCGTCGTGCCTCGCGCGGTACTGCTCATACGCCCTCTCGACCTGCTCGTCTAGGGTCTGCACGCCGGCCGGCAGGAGGCCCGCGATGTCGAAGTCGATTCTCTCCTGCGGGCTGAACGCGGAACCCTTGTTGAAGACGCCGCTGTTGAGCAGGGCCGTGCCGGTGAGGGCGCAATCCAGGGGTCTTTGGGATGCCATCTCTGCATGTACAAGTATATTTGGCCTTGAAGGTGAATTAAGGCAGTGAGAGGGAGGAATTATATTGGATGAACCTGAGGATCATATAGGATCAAACGCCCCTGATGGTGATGGTGATGTAATGGCTATCTCATGGCCTCGATTTGGAAGACAAAGAGATCTAGTGTTTACTGACTCCATGGCCCCTTTCTCCTTTCCTTTCTCATCTTCCCTCGCAGCAAGCATCTCAAATCTCAATCATTCATCTCTTCACGAATGTAGGAGCTCCAGGAGCCACGCCCGCGTAGGAACAAACAGGCACGGACTATGATGGCCCATCGATCTTGCAGCACTTCAAGGCGCCCATCGCGCGAGGACTCGACATCCTCCCGCTCAGAGCCCCCGGGCCCAGCCTCTTCTAGCAGACGCGCAAGACGCTCGTCTGGGTTGAGGATCCTCCGCCCGGACAGGGAGGGGAGGAACTCGTCGAATGTCGGAGTGGCTGGGCGTTGATACTGCGGCTTTCTTTGACACGTGGCCGTCAAATGGAAATTTGAACAAAGAAGGAAGAAGAGAAGTAAGCTTGAGAATGGCCGAGAAGGACAAGAGAAGCAATCAGGCGGTCGAAGGTGGAGGAACGAGGCCCGAGATGGTGAGCTGGCGGACCTACCAGACGCGAGAGACGCGAGAGAGCCTCGCGGTCGACGAGGCGCGTCATCTCAACGAGCCAGCATCACTGCCTTCTCTGCTCTCTCCGTAGAGCGCTTCTCTCGTCCCGGGCATCTCTTCCGTCCGTGGTCGAAGAGTCAGGAATCCAGGGAAGAGAAGTCGTCGCAGAAAATTTCTGCTCGCGTTTTTATCCCTGCGGGGTTCTGGATTCTGTGGCTCAGCAAACCGCCAAGCCACTCCCCCGCTCACCAGCCACAACTGATCTCGTCCTCTCCTTGATGCCTTCACGAGATCTTCGAAATTCCATCAGATCCATCTTCATCTTCCTCTCACGGCCCAGCAGCATCGCCATGATCCTCTATGTGGCGCTGTGAGTATTTGAGCTGCAGACTCTTCCAGCATTCAACCATTCACATGTTCTCAAGACACTTCTTGCATTTGCAGATGCATGCAGACGCAAACGCAGACGCAGACGCAGTCGCCATGCACATGCGGCACGCCGGCTCGGGACATTCCATGTGCCCTGCAGAGCAGCCTCAATCTCTTGCAATCTACATACACGTACATATTTACTCCGTACTATGTACGAGTACTGCTCTTCCTGACATGGATGGCCTTGATACTGGCATCTTTGGCTGTCGACTCCGGTGCCCTCGAGGCCGCTCAATGGGCCGGCATCCCGTAGTACATCGTCTTCAGCGCACTCCTGTCCTTGAGGTGTCCCCGGAGTAGGTCGATCCTCACGGCCTCGCCGGGCACCAGGTCCACCATGTTGTCCGCCAGCTTCACGTCGTCGTCCTCGCACTCCACGAACACGCCCTTGACGGGCACGTCGGCCTCCAGCACGATGGCCTTGCCGCCCTCCGCGACCGTCACCCCCAGGCGCTTCGGGTCCTGCACCAGCACGTGCTTGAGCGGCTGCGGCCAGTCCACGAACCGCGCAATCTGCCGCCCGGGCCGGCCGTGGCCGCCGGCCTCGACCAGGTACGCGGCCACGATCGTGCGGCCTTCCAGCCCGGCGCCGGGCGTCTCCACGGGGACCTTGATCGCCGCGACCTCGGTCGACCGGTTGCCCTGCAGCGCGAGCCCCGCCGCGACCGTCGACGAGTGCGTCTCCCTGCCGGTGACAATGTCCCACGCCCTGACGACGACGTCGACCATGGCCGGCTCCAGCGCGAGGTTGGTCGCCCAGATCTCCAGCGAGACGTCCTCGGCCGCGACCCGCGAGTGCCGCGGCTCCGCGCGGGGCCTGCGCTCCGCCACGCGCCGGATGCTCACCGTCGTCGGCGCCATCTCGCGCTTCACCGCCCAGTACGCCGCCTTGGGCCGCAGGTAGTAGTCGCAGATGGCCCACGACGTGACGGGCCAGCAGTCGTTGAGCTGCCACACGAGCGCGCCGCTGCAGTACTCCCGCCGCGGGCCCTGCCACTGCCGCTTCCACAGCCGGAAGGCGAACGACAGGCACTCGGCCTGCATCAGCTGCGTCGCGTAGATGAAGTGCTCCAGCGGGTCCGCCGTGAAGCGAATGTTCTCGGCCAGGTACAGCGCGATGCGCCGCTCGAAGCCCGTCGCCTTGTTGTGGAAGTCGACGGTGCTCGACGATGAGTACCGCTCCGGGTCCGCCTTTCCCCCGGGCAGAAACGCCTCGATCGTGCGCGCGCACGGGAACGCCTCCATCCCGAACTCGGACACGAACCGGCCGACGAGCTTGTCCGCGTCCTGGTACTTGTCCTGGTCCCCGTGCCAGATGTTCCACTGGTGGATGTCCCCGACCGTCGGGTCCCGCGTGTCCTTGCCCCCCCAGGGGCTCCCGTAGTGGTAGTAGGTGTCCGGGATCAGCTCCCTGCAGACGTCGGCCAGGAGCTTCTCGTAGATGTACCGCGCGGGGAAGTCGGTCTTGAGCCAGTTCTCGGGCTTCTTGTCCTCGAAGTCGTACGTCAGCCCCTCGCTCTCCTGGTACTGGTAGTCCTCGTTGTTGCCGGCCCAGATGACGATGCTGGGGTGGTGCCGCAGCAGCCGCACGTTGGCCTCGGCCTCGCGCCGGATGGACTCGAGCATCTCCGGCCACGTCGGGTAGTTGCCGCACCCGAACAGGAAGTCCTGCTGCACCAGGATCCCGAGCTCGTCGCAGGCGTCGAAGAACTCCTGCTCCTCGTAGATGCCGCCGCCCCAGACCCGGATCATGGCCTGGTTGCCCTCGGCCAGCAGCTCGATCCAGTCGCGGTACCTTTGCTTGCTGATGCGGGGCACGAAGCTGTCCGCGGGGATCCAGTTGCTGCCTCCGCAGAAGACGGGGACGTTGTTGACCCTGAAGAAGAAGCTCAGGCCCGGCTGGCCCTCGAGCGGCTCCTGCACGAGCTCGGCCTTGCGGATCCCGATCCTCTTCGCGGCTGAGTCCGCCTCCTTGCCGTGGGCATCCAGCAGGGTCGCCGCGATCGTGTACAGGGGCTGCTTGCCGTATGCCCTAGGGTACCATAGCTTCGGGTTCTTGATGTGGAACGTGACGACCGTCGTCTCGGCGCCGTGCTTGGCGTCGGCCGTCTCCGACGCCACCCTGGCGCCGTCGAGCGAGATGTCGAGCCGGATCCTGGACGCATGGCCCTCGACCGCGACATGGACGGCGACCTCGGCGCGCTCGAGCGAGTCGTCCAGGTTGATGGCCGCATGCAGGTCGGCAATGCGCGACGAGTAGACCTCGAGCTGGATGGGCCGCCAGGGGCCGCACGTGTTCAGCGCCGGACCCCAATCCCAGCCCTGCAGGTAAAAGGAGAGCCAAGTCAGAGAACATGCGAGACCATCGAATGAATTCCATCCGCCCAACTTACCCAGTGGTACTGCGCTTTGCGGACCGCCAGCCTCGAGTGGTCACCGTTCCACTCCCCCCACTTGAAGTTCGGGGTCTTGTCGACCCGCTCCCAGCCCTTGAGGTAGGCACTCTCAAACGTGATGACGAGCTCGTTCTCCCCGTGGGCCAGGCGGCCCGAGACATCCACCCGCTCGGGGATGAACATGTTGTCCGTCTCGAGGATCGTCTCCCCGTTGAGCGCCACCGTCGCGAACGTGTCGAGGCCGTGGAACACCAGCACGGCCTTGTCGCCGGCGCCTCTCCTCGGACTGGCGAACCGCGTCCGATACTGCCACCTGGACTCGGCGACCCATTGGACGCTGTCCTCGTTCTTGCCGACGAACGGGTCGGGGATGAGGTTGTGATGCAGGAGGTCGAGATGCACGTTGGTAGGGAACTGGGACACCGGCAGGAAGGACGTCTCCTTGTCCTTGTCGGCCTGTCGGAAGTGCCAGTCCTTGTCAATTGGGATGACCTGTCGAAGCGCCATGGCGATGGATGCTGACCCTGTTGACCTGTCGTTGTCGAAATTGTTGTTGATCTCTCAAGCCAGCAGAGTACTATGTAGTAGTGCTGGTTGATGGAAGTAGTAGATCCGCGTCCTCGAGGAGATGACGCGATCGAGGAAGCTGTGCCTGATATGTATGCTGGCAGCCAAGTCGCACAGAGATCAATATGCAATTTGGTCGACACCGAGAACAAGAAGCAGGAAATTGCTGGAGATTCTTTGACAGAAGTTCACCCACCCTTAAATATCGAGCTCGAGGGTTGAGATTGAATTGAGAGCTGCGACTTTACCCGGTGCGATTTAGGCGGGGGCGGGGATGGTGGAAGCTGGGAATCTGGAAGCTTACGGAGTATTTCCAAAACCATTGTCGATCCATCGAGCCATCTCGCGCCTCGGCTCGAGACCTTCCGCGTCCTGCCATCGTCAAAAGCAGTTAGGTCCTCCCTGGCCCTGTCCCTCCATCTTCCGAGTCCCAAAAAGGAGCTCGGCTTCCACGG
This sequence comes from Escovopsis weberi, assembly GCA_003055145.1. Taxonomy (NCBI): domain Eukaryota; kingdom Fungi; phylum Ascomycota; class Sordariomycetes; order Hypocreales; family Hypocreaceae; genus Escovopsis; species Escovopsis weberi. The sequence goes on from NIGB01000004.1 coordinate 1,055,414, forward strand.
GTTACGGGTCTGGTGATGACGCGTGGTTTTACGGAATCCGGAGTACGGAATACGGAGTAGATCAATGGATTGATGGTTCCCCGAAGGTCAGGCGGCGGCGGCGGAGTCACTGTGCGTCTCACTCCATCTATACTGGCTGGTGAGACGGGCAAAAGGAACCGAAAGCAGCATCGTGCTGTATTCGCATCGCCTTGTTATGCTATGCTTGCCAAAATATCTTGATTCTATCCTCCGAGACGCCCGAACGCCAATGACGCTGAAAAAAAGAACCCTCCCAGCTTGCGTGTATTCTGTCTTTCGAAAAAAGGAGAAGGAGAGGAAAGGAAAATAAAGGGGGGACAAAGGGAAAAGGGGGGGGGAGATCGGGGCAAGAAAAGAGAAGCTCCCCGTCTGAGCCCACGCCGTATGCTTGACGTGTCTCCGAGTGATCCAAACCCACCATCGCGTTACTGGTGATACTGGTGTTTTAATGATGAAGGTGATGATGACGATTATCATCACCATCAACAGCAATTACCTCCGCGCCTCCGACTGCTGAGCGTGAAGACCTCTTCCCATTCTCTGAGGCCTCCCCAATTCGATCGATTCTTCCCCCTTCGGCGTCGTCTCACGTTTCCCAGGCCGTCGTCCATCGTTCCGCCCGTCATGGAGCTCTTGATGCTGCCCCCGTCGCTCGCCGTGTTCCACCCTCCGCCGTCTCCGTATTGGATGCCGCTGCTGGGGTCGTCCGGGTCGATCTCGCCGAGCTCGATTTTCGTCAGGATCATCCTCGCCAGGCGGTTAAAAATCTCGTCCACCCCTTCTCCGTTGAAGGCGCTGGCCTCCGTGACGACGGGAATGCCCACGGTGCTCGCCCATCGACTCGCATCCGCCGCGGAAATCTCTCGGCCTTCTGGCGCAATCGTGGCCTTTTGCTGAGATCCCCCTCCCAGAGACCCCGAGTGGTCTCTCATCGACGGCGACGAGGCCATGTGACTGAAGTTGGACGAGGCAAAGGAGCTCGGCCCGGTCACGGGCGTCATCGTCGCGACGGGGCCCGCGGAGCTGGCCGTCGAAGGGGGCACGCTGGTGTCGATCAGGCTCTCGGAGGCGAGGTCGAGCTTGTTGCCGACCAGCATTACGCTGAGGTTCGGGGACGCGAGCGCCCGTGCGTCGTTGAGGAACGGCTGCAGGCCCTGGAAGGAAACGTGCGAGGAGATGTCATAGACGAGGATTGCGCCAGCGGCGCCACGGTAGTACGACCTGGAAACGGAGCGAAAGCGCTCGGTGCCTGCGGTGTCCCACAGCTTGAAGGCCCAGTCAGCATGATCCCAGAACATGACGGCCGTTGTACATGTATTTGAGCAGACCCGTCGCGCGCGGGGTGGGTGTAGGTGGACGGTCATGCGTGCGACGATCGAGGGCGACCACTCTGCGCTTACTTGAAGCTTGATCCGTTTCCTCCGCGACCCGCTGCCAACCTTGATGATTTTCGTGGCGAACTCGACTCCGATCGTCTGCGATGACAAGACTCTCCACTCATTCTTGACGAAGCGGTGCAAGAGACATGACCTGGATGATTCCTCGTGCGTTAGCGAGAGACGACTTCTGGGCAGCAACAACCATTCTGATCCGGAAGAGTCAGAGGTCGGGGGGGGAGGGAGGGGGAGGGACGAGGAGGGACGAGGGCGCTCCGACAATTTGCATACTCACTTTCCCGAGCCACTCGGTCCAAGTAGGATGATCTTGGCTAGATAATCGTACATGCTCCCGAGCTCCTGCTTCTCACACGTGTGTCGTCAGAACCAACGCCTTTCCGAGCATCGAGGTATAGGTAGTATGGACAGCAGAAGGAGAAGGAGGAGAAAAGAGCCATTTCGCAATCCGTCTCTCACCTGCTCGGGGCGAGCGGTAGCTGAGCTGTCATCGCTCGCGGCTGATAAGCCTCTCGGACGTATGTGAGGCATGCCCTTTCGTGATGTCTTCTTTTATTTTCCTTCCTGCGATATTCTCTCTCCCTCTCTCTCTCTCTCTTTTTTTTTTCTTTTTTTTTTCTTCGCTTTCCTACCCTGGATGAACAGTGTTCGGCGGTTGTCGAGACAACACCGTAGAGTGGGAGTCTGGTCAAATCGAGGCCTCAAGGATGACGAGGCCGTTGCTGTCTGGTAGGCGCACTGTCTGGTTGATTTGGTCGTCGTCGGTGTCGTCGTCGTCGTCGTCGTCGTCTTCGCGGTTGTCGACGGGGTTGTTGCTGTCGCTGTCGCAGGCTGTCGCTGTCGCTATTGTGAACGCCGATGCCGATGCCGATGCTGGAAACGAGCGGTCCGGACGAGATGACGTATCGTGAGAGCGAGCTAAGCTACTCGTAAGTCGCAGGGAACGATTCGGATCGGTGTGTGGATTGACGTGACCGTCCATGGAGGCCGCGAGTGCGAATGTGGTGGAGGCGGCGCAATCTGAACCGGTGGGTCGAGATGGGTTGATGGTTGTTTGATTGATGGAATCTTGATTGATTGATCGATTGATGGATCAAACATTTGATTGATCAATCAATTGCAGGTTCTATATCGATTGCACGATGGATGAATCTGCATGGATCGATCTAGGGTAGTTGACAGGGCGCGAGGGCACGGCCACAGCGTCATCGCCCACTGTCGCGGGGACATCTAGGGCGCCCCGCCCCCTCTGGAAGCCCTGAAAGGCCCACTAACCCAATTGATCTTCAGGCGGGTCGCCCGGGCCCAGGACCTCAATTGTACTCGTACCGCATGACGATGACAAATCCGGATCCCATCAACTGCAAGGTCGCAGCTCGTGAAAGACTGCAATACTTAGGCCTTCTCAATCTGATTCCCCTTTCTACTTGAGAAGCATTCCTGAGCTGTAGAAGCCAGAGTTCGTGGCGCGGCAATCAATGCGCTTGCGCAAGAAGTCCATGCCATTGATCAATACTTGAGATGAATTGAAATGACAGCCTGATCGTGACGAAGTGAAGCGGGATGGGGGAGGCTATTGTAACGGTGCGGCTCGTTCTAGGAAAGCGCTCCCCACTGGCGTCATCAAGCTCCTTCCCTGCATGCACCCCGACGTGGGAGGCTCCTGCCGCGGTTCGTTGCCCGGGCGCACCTGCCGCAGCAGCTCCCCCGGCATGTCGCCTCCACCCCGTCGAGACTCGAGACGCAGGGAAATCCGGATCCATCAATCGATGCTGCTGCAGCATCCATCCTCAATCGAGTCACTCTCACTCGTGACTGGACAGACCGCATTCGCGCTTCTTCGACAACGCTCGGGGATCGAGGCTTTTCCATCGTCATGAGGATCCGGAATCGTACTTTCATCATCTCCGGCGGGGCATCCGGTCTGGGAAAGGCCACCGCCCACGAAATCATCAACAACGGGGGCCATGCCGCGATCCTCGACCTGGGCGACTCGACAACAGGGCAATCCCTCGAGGAAGAATTCGGCCAGGCCGCAAAGCTCTTCCAGTGCAACGTCCTCCACAGCGATCAGATAGCCCACGCCGTCGAGGGCGCCGTCGCCTGGGCTCGGCAGACGGGAAAGCCGCTTGGCGGTGTCATTCCCGCTGCCGGCGTCAGTCTCCCTGCTACAGTACGCAAGACCCATTGATTCGATTTGACCCCAAATCTTTTTCAAGAGATTGCAGTCGGCGTGGTGATGCTGACCAGGTCGTTTCGGGCATGGCAGCTTCTTGATCGTCGCGGACAAGCGTTGGACCTGGACGGCGTGGATTTCGTGCTCGGCGTCAACCTCCGAGGCACGATCGACCTGGTCCGCCAATCCGTCGTGCACCTGGCAAAGGTCCCCCCCGAGGAACCCGATGGCGAGCGCGGCGTCGTCATCCTGGTGAGCAGCTCGAGTGCGTTCGACGGGCAGTACGGGCAGGTGAGCTACGCGGCGTCCAAGGGTGCCGTGGCCTCGATGGTGCTGCCCATGTCGAGAGACCTGGCGCGACATGGCATCAGGGTGGTGGCCATCGCGCCGAGCTTCTTCGAGTCGAACATGACCAAGCAGATGAGCCAAAAGGTCCGCAAGAGCTTGGAAGATACTTTTGTATTTCCCAAGAGGGCCGGTGACCCGTCCGAGTTTTCGTCCATGGTAAGTTTTCCTGTCCCGACGCCACAATATCAGAGTGGAAAATGTATTCCAGAACGAGGCCGAAAGAAGGAGGGGAAAGACGGCAATCAGAGGCAACGGTGGGCTAATATGCCGTAGGTAAGGCACATCATCGAGAACATCATGTTGAACGGGGCTGTTCTTCGTCTGGACGGTGGCTCGAGGCCAAGCAAGATCTAGAGCTTCTTGTTCGGTTTCCTCAAAGATTCGTATTCATGGGAACGAATATCGCATCGGAACTGCTCACTAAACATATTGAGGATCATTGGGCCTTTCATGCTTTGTTTTTTTCTTCCTTATTTTTCTTTTTCCTTCTCTGGGCACGGAGTACTTTTTCCTTGAATTTGGGAACTCGTCGCAAAAGTCTCACGTTGAGAAGGGTCGTGCTATTACGGCTGGCCAGGCACAAATCGATATCAAAGCCAGATGGTCATGCCCCTCCCAGGACCTTTCTAGGCTTTCTCATCTTCACGTTCTCGGTGCCACAAATTGAATGAACAATCACGCCATTCACCTTCATCAGTCGCAAGCAAGCGTGAAAACAAACAAGATCATGGAGATCCCTAAGAGCCTCAAGATCGCCATCCTCGACGACTATCAAAACGCTGCCGCGCCATATTTTGACAAATTCAAAGCGCTGGGCCATGACGTCGTTGGCTTCCCAGACACACTTCTTCCATACAACCACTCGAGCACTCCGCAATCTACCAAGGACGCTCTCCAGAAGAGACTTGAGCCTTTCCATGTCCTAGGTAATTAAAAGGCCAAGCAAAATTTTGATCTCGTCGAAGGAGGTCATCCTATTGGATTGATATTTCTATGAACCCCGCCTGCTGACACCGTGAGTCAGTCACGACGCGCGAGAGGACTCCGCTTCCGAGCGCTCTCCTCCAAGCTCTGCCCAATCTCAGGCTCATCCTCACCAATGGCAAGCGCAACGCGGCCATCGACATGGAAGCCTGCCGGGAGCAAGGCGTCGCGATCCTCACGGTGATGGCGCGCCCCAATCCCAGCCCCCACGCCGTGGATGGCACGACGGAGCACATCATCGCCTTGGTCCTGGCGCTGGCGCGCAACATCGCCTCGGACGATGCCAATGTTAAAGCGGGCGGCTGGCAGTCGGCCAGCTTCTCGAGCGCGTTGTCGGGCAAGACGCTCGGCGTCGTGGGCCTCGGGCGCCTGGGCCGCACGGTCGCCCGCATCCTGCACGTGGCTTTCGGCATGAAGGTCATCGCGTGGAGCCAGAATCTGACGCAGGACAAGGCCGACGAGCAGGCCGTGCAGGCCGGCCTGCCCGCCGAGACGGACGGAGAGAAGACGTTCCGGGCGGTCAGCAAGGAGGAGCTCTTCGGCGAGACAGACGTGGTGAGCGTGCACCTGGTGCTCTCAGAGCGCACGGCGGGGATCATCACGGGGGCGGACCTGGGGAGGATGAAGCCCAGCGCCTTCTTCGTCAACACAGCCCGGGGCCCGCTCGTCGTGGAGAGGGACCTGCTGGACGTGCTCCTGCGCGGCGGGATCAGGGGCGCCGCGCTGGACGTCTTCGAGCTGGAGCCTCTCCCGGGGGACAGCGAGTGGAGGAGCACAGAATGGGGGAAGAACGGGAGCAGCCATGTTCTCCTGACGCCGCACACAGGATACGTGGATCAAGAGACCATCACGGGATGGTACGAGGATCAGGCACAGCTGCTTGAGGAATGGATCACCAGCGGTACGCTTCGTAACCGTCTGGCGTGATGACAAAGATATCGGGGGACGTCTTTCTTCATCACAAGGTTAGGTCAGTACTACTAGCCCATGCTTCTTCCTTTGATAGAGGATCGATCTGCCGTTTCCGTCCTGTGAGTCTATGTGGCCTCCTTGGCAACGCATCATCATGTCTCATCAAGGCAGAGTGCCAGAGTGGTTAATGGGTATGACTAGAAATCATATGGCTTCGGCCTCACAGGTTCGAATCCTGTCTCTGTCGATTCTCTTTTTTTCTCTCTCTTTTTATCTGGCCTCACTTGGTTCACCTTTTCTTCTTGTTTCCTTCTCTTCCAATTTTCTTTTTCTGCTCTGGTCAATCAAGACATGAAGCCCTCGATCGACCTACTCATCCCCACCCCCAACGCGGCGTGCTGTGTGCCTGGTCTTGGCGACTCGACTCCAAAATCCCCTCTTGCCGATCATCACCACGTGTATCCTCCAAGCGTCCACCTCTGTCCATTGAGATTCCCATCCTGTCTCACGCTGCTTCTGCTGCTTCTGCTGCTTACCCTCCTTCGCACCTTGATGCTGTCTGACGAGAACGGTCTGCTCGCTCAATGCTCTGCGAGTGACTCGTCACCGCGGCCCGCCTGCTCTACCGCCCCGAACCCTGAATCTAACAACAAACTCCAGATGCCGATGGAGTTTAATACGAGAACATACCAGTACGAGTACGAATTCTCTTACATAGAGGCCTGCTTCATCCGTTGATGCGAATGATGATCCCTCACGTCTCCAGGATCGCGCACGTGGAGATGGAATGCCCTCGAATCCAATCAGGCGCCCGGCCCGCCAGCCTCGAGCATGGATGATCGCTCGAAATCCACGACAACCTGCCATTTGCGCGCTAGATTGCTCCCGGGAACCCCATCAGGGTGCTTGATCCCATCCAATCCGAGCCCTGACGCTCCGCTTGACGATCCCACGTCTAGGACAGCATCATCCTCGACCTTCATCCATAATGTTGCATCCGCTGCAGATTATGGGGAAAGGGGGTTGGATCAATCACCGGTACCTGTATCCACGAGAGATCAGGCTTCCACCTCGGACAAATTCTCCCTCCCCCGTCCGGCCGCACATACGAGTATCTGAAAGCACCTCCCCGTATTGGGATCTCCTCACCGACGGCAGGGGTTGCTACGTCGTATTGCGGTCTTGGTGCGGCATCTTTTGATGTGGGTGTGGTTGAAAGTGGCTGCTGGATTATCGAGTCGATGACGGTTCTTGCTTGGGCCCTTTGCGACTCGCCAGTTCGAAGGGCAGCCCGCCCCACGAGGGACTCGCGAGCGTCCCTCTGTCGGTATCGTGGGGGATGTCGGGCCGTCCTGGAGCATCTCCACGACGGCGCCGACGAAAGAGGTAGGTGGCCGTCCAAGGTGTCGTAATCGCCAGCGTGCGCCCCCCTGGAGGGTTTCATTGGCCCGCAACTTGGAGTCGTGATCGTCGAGGTGGTAGTGGACCAAGGGATCATCAGGGGAAGATCGACTTGTCTTTGGCCGGCGCATCTCTGGGCCGGCATATCTTTCGTATGTAAATGTGTGTGGGCATCAGTCGGCTTCCACACATATATATATCGAGACGAGGGAGAGCTTCCGAGAGAGATTGTCTCTTGCCTCAAGCTTCACTACAGCAAAGCAACAGCCAAAAGCCCCTTTCACAATGTTCCCCTCGGTCAAGAATCTCCTGGCAGGCTGCGGCCTCGCCTCGACGGCCCTCGCCGTGTCGATCATCTCGGACTCGGACATGACGGACCTGCTCAACGCCGGCGGCGTCGACCTCGCGATGAGGGCGCAGCCCATGTGGTTCTTCGGCCAGTCGCAGAACCAGCCTCCGTGCATCCCGACGTTTGCCCTGACGTCGGACAACCAGCAGACGCCCTCGGCGGCGCTGTGCGGGTACCCCAACACCGGCTGCAACTGCCGCCAGCCCGGCGTTCCGATCACGAACCCGTCGCCGTCGTTCCCCGTCTACTACACCTACGACAGGTGCAGCGACACGGAGATCCGGGTCCAGTACTCGCTCTTCTATGAGAAGGACGGCACTTCGCCGCAGGGCCTCCTCGGCCACCCCTAGTAAGCCCTCCCAGTCCCCTCCTCCTCCTCCTCCTCCTCCTCCTCCTCCTCCTCCTCTTCTGCCCCTCCTCCTGTCCTCTCAGCATGCTGACCCTGTGAACTAGCGACTGGGAGCGCATCATTGTCGTGTGGGGCCGCGACGGCAACGGCAACTGGGCGCAGAACTACGTGCTCCTGTCTCAGCACTCGGGCTACAAGAAGATCAACTGGGCGGACATCCAGAACACCATCAACACGAGCGACGGCTCGCTGTTCCGCGGCGGCGACGACGCGCGCCAGAACCTGGACCACCCCAAGGTGTACGTGGCGTGGAGCAAGCACGCGCACTATGACACGCGCAACACCGGGTGGAACGACCCTCTCTCGCAGCTCGACGACAACGCCTTCCGGTCCAACGACTGGTGGTACTTCAACAAGGCCGAGGACTACCAGCGATGCGACGGCAGCACCACCTGCGGCCAGCTCGTGGGCTCGATGAACTGGGGTGATGCGACGTCGAACCCCCTGCTCGTGCACCAGACGCTCTGTTCTGCCAGCTAAAGGGGGGCAGATGCCAGTTTGAAGGGGTCGGGGTTGTCGAATCGAAGTCAGGATGATGATGCCGATGATGATCAGAGGTGTCTCCTAGAGGCCAGAGGCCGGCCTTCAGGTTATGGATACTAATCGATCGATTACTACATACATGCCACGATGTCACGATATCACGATGCCTTTTGTTTCTTCTCTACTACCTACTGTACATACCACTTTATATTCCAGATGATATCAAGATGAACAAACAAGTCATCCCAGCAATACCATATGACCTCTCACCATTGAACTCAATGTTCCCTCTGCCATCAACGTGCTCGTCGGCCACGAATCCTATTGGCGGGAAATCAATACGAGTCGGTATTCCGTAAGAAGCACTCCGTACGTCCGATTGCCCCCCCTGATTCAACATGGAATGCTTGACAGCGTTGAAGGGCCGGACCCGTACAGAGTTAGGACTCGTAAGCACGCATGAAGCCATCAATTTTGTTCAAGGCAAAATTGAAATTGACATTGATGTCCAGCAATTCGCACGGCTACCCTGCAGCTCAGAGCTACCCTACACCGCAGCGAGACGGAAGGTCCAACTCATGACGACTCCAAAGAATCTCTCGCGATGTCTTGATCCCGCCTTTTACTCAACTTCTTCTTCTGCTGCTTTCAATTGGAGTCACGGCGCCAGATGACCTCGACACCACCATCCGTTCTCTCCGACCCTCCAGTCCCATCTGCACACGTCCGATAGATCGAGCACACCATCTCCATCCCAGAGAGGGCGGAGAAGCAGCCAAGAGAGCCACGACCTGCATCACTCCATTCCTCTTCCATCACCCCAACTCCTCTACCCCATCTTTTGGCTTTGGCCCTTCCCCGCATGCCCGCAAGAACCCCCGAAACACCCTCCCCCCCCTTTTGTGCCTTCAAGATGCGCCTCTGCATATTTTCCGAAGATCAATCGTCGGCGAACACGCCCGAACCGCCCAATGACCGCCCGGCATCCGTCCCGGCAAAATGCGACGCCGCGATGCCTTCTTCCCGCACAACAGCCGATCCAATCCCCAGCCAGGCCGTCTCATGCCGGTGAGGTAACACAATGCCTCCCGCAGACATGTTGTTGGAGGAGGTCTGGGGATGGTGTCGATGCCTCCGGCGAGGCGGCCGGTCATTGCCCCGCCAATGGGGGTCCCCCCGACTTGCATCGAGGCTCTGGAAGGCGCGAATAGGCAGCATCACCCATATATTCATCAATCTGTCACGTCACTCTTGTCTGGAGCAAGTTGTCCTCCACATCTGCTTTTCAGTCTCAGACTTGCGCTTCATTCATTCAGTGCTTCCCGACTCCTCTCTGTCTCCGGCAATACATACATACCTGGAACGACACTATGTCTGAAAAGGCAGATGATGGCGACCTGCGCCACGAAGAGCAGGAGACTGTCGACGTCGTGAGTCCTCCGAGATACAAACTTGCCAGCATCGGAAGATGGGAAGATTCTCATGGAGCAAGGGAGAAAGAGGGAGACAAAATCACAATACATCTTCAGAGCCCGTCTCATGGCAGGTACTGATCGTTCTCCTCGATAGAAAAAGGAACACACCCGCATCGTCGTCAGCGGCAATGAGGCCTTCCACCAGGCCATGCTCGCGGAGCCGCCCCAGCCATTCTCCAAGGCCAACCTCCAGATCTACCTCTTCTCCGTCATCGCCTACTGTTGCGCCGCCATGAACGGCTACGACGGCAGCCTCATCAACAACCTGCTGCAGAACCCCACGTTCCTCGACCAATTCGACGTCGGCAATGCCGGACTCGGCGCCGGCATCGTCACATCCATCTACCAGATCGGCGGGGTGGCCGCCCTGCCCTTCGTCGGCCCCGTCATGGACGGATGGGGCCGCAAGCTGGGCATGGGCTTCGGCGCGCTCGTCATCATCGTGGGAGCCATCATCCAGGCCACGAGCTCCGAGCGGCCCCAATTCATGGCCGGGCGCTTCTTCCTCGGCTTCGGCGTCTCCTTTACATCCACCGCGGGGCCAACCTATGTCGTGGAGCTGAATCACCCGGCGTATCGCGGTGTCGTCGGTGGTGAGTGCTGACTTGGCTCACCTGTCGACTTTTTTTTTTTCTTTTTTGCGGATCGTCATGACAAAAAGAGGATCCCGGTAAAGCTGACGAGCATCTGCAGCGCTGTACAACACGCTCTGGTTTGTGGGAGCGATCTTGGCGTCAGGTGCTGCCCGAGGTAGCATCGGCCAGACCTGGCGCATCATCGTCTGGCTCCAGTGCCTCTTCTCCGGCCTCATCGTGGTCTTCTGCCTCATCCTCCCGGAGTCGCCCCGGTGGCTCTACGTTCACGGCAAGCAGGACAAGGCCAAGGAGCAGCTCGTCAAGTACCACACCCTGGACGGTAAGAATACCGAGTCCCCCTGGGTGAGGCTTCAGCTCCATGAGTACGAGGAGACGCTCGAGCTCAACGGCGCCGACAAACGATGGTGGGACTACTCTGCGCTCTTCCGCAACAGGGCCTCGGTGTATCGGCTCGGTTGCTCCATCGCCGTGTCCGCCCTGTCGCAGTGGCTGGGCAACGCCGTGCTCTCGTACTTCCTCGGCGCCGTGCTCGAGTCCGCCGGGTACAGGAGCGCCGTCTCGCAGGCCAACATCACCCTGATCAACAACTGCCAGCAGTTCCTCTGCGCCATCTTCGGCGCCTTGATAGTCGAGAGGGTCGGGCGCCGCTTCCTGCTCCTGTTTTCCTTTACGGGTTGCACCATCATCTGGATTGGCATGACGGTCGCCTCGGCCATGTTCCAGTCCTCCTACGTCGGAAACGACACCGATGGGAACCCCATCTATTCCAACGCCGCAGCATCCAAGGCAGCGCTGGCGATGATCTTCCTCTTTGGCGCGGTCTTCTCCATCGGCATCACGCCCCTGCAGGGCCTTTATATCGTGGAGGTCCTGAGCATGGAGCAGCGAGGCAAGGGCCTGTCCTTTGGCAACCTGGCCACGAACGCGGCCGGCCTGCTGAACCAGTTCGCGTGGCCCGTCGCTCTGGACAAGATCGGCTGGCACGTCTACATCATCTTCGCCGCGTGGGACGCCGTCATGACCGTCTTTGTGTACTTTTTCCTCCCGGAGACTAGGGGCCGGACGGTGAGTCACCACAGACATACCCCTGTGGCAATGGAAACAATAGATGATTTTGACAACGCTGACGAATACCGTGTAGCTCGAGGAGTTGGACGAGATATTTGCGCAGAGGAACCCGGTCAAGGCGTCAATTAAGAGAGAGGCTCTCTCCATCTCTAGGGATGGCCAGATTGTGGACATCCACGAGGAATAGGGGTCCTCGTCGTCGACCTGAATGGGCAGTAAAATACGGGGGCTCAAGGCCCCAGATCAAAACGAGCATACGATACTAAGCAGAGAATACAAAGTACCAAATATTGAGAGATGCATCCGATTCGAAGTTGAGAAATGGACAACCAGTATACGCAGAACTCTTAGGAGTCCATCTAACACCAGCCGTTTGCACTGTCGGGAACCTGAGTCGAGCCAAGAACCAGGTCCGTCTTCCCCGGATCGGATTGTGGGGAGCGGGGCGGGAGCAACCGGCCGATGCAGGGAAGGGGGCCCGCCGATTCGCCCGATGCCCGGGTCTGCCTCAGCACTAGTCCCCCGAGCGGTTAGGGGCTGATGTCGAGGTTCGCGGACGGTGCTGCTGTAAGTCGCAGGCTCGTCAGGCAGCCTCTCAAGCTTGTCTCCCTGTTGCGATTTTGAATTCGTCTGATGCGTTCGTGCTCCCACGAGAATGAATCGGATCGTGCGAGGCCGGAAGCACCAGCCCAAAGAGAGATGATCTGCAGGATCGCGCCACGTCCAGTGAGAGTCGAATGTCTCACAGACGACCTATCAGATGGAAGCACCTCGACGTGTCATGCCGCCTCGCCGTGACGCAGGACGGCCGCATCCATCGTAGAGCCCGTCTTCCATTCCTCATCCCTGGTCGTGATCTCGTTCTTGAGGAATAGCCTCAATGCTTCATGCCTGCTTGCCATGGCCAGTCCTCGCGGCGCCAACCCCTACTACATCCTCACCATCCTCATCATCTCATGCGGCTCCATCCCCAAAGGCAAGCCATCCCCCCCCCGCGTCGCACTCCCTGCTCAAAAGAAATCAAACCGGGTGACGAATGTCCTCGCTCTGACCAAGCCCCCGCAGGCTATGACGAGGGCGGCTTCGCCGGCGTCACCACGCTCCCCGGCTTCATCGCAGACTACCGCCTGCAGCACGCATCCGCCGCCCTGCGCGCCAACATTTCCTCCCTGGGCGTCCTCGGCGCGGCCCTGGGCGCCATCCTCTCCCTCGCCGCCGCCGACCGCCTCGGCCGCCTGCGCACGTGGCGCGTCTTCATGGCGCTGTGGATGTCGGGCCTCCTCGTCACGCTCCTGGCGGGCGGCGTGCGCGGCCTGCTGCTCGCCTCGCGCGTCTGGTCGGGCCTTGGCGCGGGGGGGTTGACGGTCGTCGCGCCGCTGTATCTTTCCGAGATTGCGCCCGCGCGGACGAGGGGCATGGTGGTGTCGTGCTACATGGTTGTGCTGCTGAGTTTCCTCATGCTGGGTACGTGCGGAGCGCGCAACTGATCTGTGCAAAGCAAAGCAAAGCAAAGCAAAGCAAAGCAAAGCAAAGCAAAGCAAAGCAAAGCAAAGCAAAGCAAAGCAAAGCAAAGCAAAGCAAAGCAAAGCAAAGCAAAGCAAAGCAAAGCAAAGCAAAGCAAAGCAAAGCAAAGCAAAGCAGGCATAGCCGCGTGGGCTCTGTGACAGCCCAGGCTTTCCGGAATCAGGGGCTGATGGCGGGTACCTCATAGGCTTCTTCATTAGCTATGCTGCCGGGAAGACGCTCCCGGACACGCGGGGACAGTATCAGGTTGTTCTTGGGGTCGCTCTGATCCCTGGCAGCGTCGCCTTCGCCGCGTCCTTTTTCATCCGGGATACCCCTCGATGGCTCGCCTCGCAGGGCCGAACCGATGCGGCCCTCGTCTCGCTGGCCAGGCTTCGCGGATCCATTCCTCGAGACCCCGTCATCGAGCAGGAGTTCGCGAGAATGGTCGCCCAGGACCGCGAGAAGGAGGAGATCCTGGCCGGTGTATCGGCCGCGACCATTGTCAGGGAGATAGTCTCCGTCCCGAGCTACCGCAACAGGTTCCTCCTCGGGGTCGCGATGCAGACGGTCGCGCAGTGGAGCGGCGGCAACGGCATCACCTACTACATCCCCCAGATCTTCCGCTTCGCCGGCGTCCACAGCCAGAACCTGTCCCTGATCACGTCTGGGGCGTACGGCGCGGTGAAGCTCGTCTTCACCATGATATTCACTTGGGGCCTCGTGGACGTCTTCGGCCGCAGGCGATGCCTCCTGGCCGGTCTCTTCCTGCAGTGCATCACGCACACGTACATGGCCGTCTACGCCGGCTTGTGGATCGGCTCTGGGAACAAGGCCGCCTCCGATGCGGCCATTGCGTCCGTCTTCGTGTATGCCGTGGGGTGGTCCGTAGGGCTATGCACGGTGCAGTATCTGTACGGCACGGAGATCCTCCCCACGAGGATCCGCAGCTTCTGCTACGCGGCAAACATGACGATCCACTGGTTCTTCCAATTCGCCGTCGTGAGAGCCGCCCCGCCCATGTTTGAGAAGCTCCATGTTTGGGGGGCGTACCTGTTCTGGGCTGTCGTGTGTGCCGTTGGGCTGGTTGTGCTGGGCCTCTGGGCCCCGGAGACCAAAGGCGTACCGATGGAGCGAATGGATGAGCTATTCGCCGGATCATGGTTTATGAGATGGAGGGCAAAGCTGGGCTCGGAGAGCGATCTGGAGGCATTGGACACTACACCCTCTCCAGCCTTGAGAAGTGGCATTCGCGGTGCCGAGTTGAGTGAAGGCAAAGCTCCGGAAGTCCAAGAGGGTATCCTGGTGAGTAGAGAAAAGTGAGAGCGGTTCGCAAGCATTTGATCCGATGCAGAGGAGATACTGGGCATCTCAATACACGCAAGAGGAAGAGTCTCTATTTCTTCGATAGAAATCAGATTCACCCCTTCATTCTCTAGTGAACCCCACATCGACGGCATCATCTGGCGAAATCTCCCATCTTTCGAGGGGCAACCTTCATTCGAAACATGAAATCGATCTCGCTGTGGGTGCGACCCCTGAGCTCTGGAATGCGGAAATAACTCCACACGCCTGCCAGCGCACCAAGGCCGCCGAAGATGAATCCCACCTTGCCCTTGAGATTGCCCTCGTCCGGGTTGACCATGTATGGGATCACGGTATTGAATATGATTCCCATGATAGCTTGCGTAGCGGTGGCAAGGGCTATGGTCGGCGCTCGCAAAGACGGGCTGCTCACTTCACCTAGAATGGCAAATGCCATGGTGCCGATTGAGGCAGCGTACACGAATCCGTAGATGACTGTGAGCGCAGCCTGAGCCCACTTTGCGCCGTCCGTTGGTATCACATCCATGACCCCAATCAGCAGCAGGACGGCGTCAAGCGTGAAGATACCAGCGAGAAAGATCGTGCGGCGCCCAGAGGTATTGACAGTAAACCAGCTGGTCATCATTCCCAATAGCAGACATGCCGTGACTCCGACGCCGAGGTCAAAGCTCTTGTCGGTGGGAAGACCGGCGAGCTCGAAGAAGTAGGTCGAGAATCCGAGGACGAAGATGATGCCCGTGAAATGCTGGCAGACGAAGATGCCCGTGCTGATGGTCGTCCGCAAAAGATTGGTGCCCCTGAAACATTGGACAAAGGAGAGGTGTTCTGATTGAGCAGCTTCCTCTTCGGCAATGGTCGCTTCCAGCGTGCTGAGCTTGGCGTCAATGTCTATCTCGGAGCCGTAGAGCTTTTTGAGAGATTTCTTGGCTTCTTCCCTCTTGCCGACGCGGGCAAGATACCACGGTGTCTCTGGTACAAAAGGGAGCCCAACAGCGAGAAAGATGCAGAAGAAAAGCTGAACAGCAAATGGAGCTCGGTATGCCCAACTATCGTGTCGTTCACCGAACCCCTTGATGACAGCATTCGACAGGAGCTGGCCCGCCCCAAGACCGAACTGCACACCGGCTGTTGAGATTCCTCTGAAGACGACCGGTGCAATCTCGGAGGTAGCCAAGGGGCCTAGGGTGAGATAGAAGCCAAGACCAACGCCGAGGATGAGCTTGGATACGACAAAGGCCGCGGGAGACACCGAGAAGATCTCGCCAAAGATGCCACCCGTGGCAAGCAATAGACCGAGAAGGAGAGCCGGCTTGCGCCCAGCACGGTCGGCAATCCATGAACAGAGAAAGCCGCCAAAGAATTGGCCAATGCTGCTCACATTGTTGAAGGCAGATTGCCAGCTGGCTGGGAGGACAGGTCTGCCGTGGAAGATATATCCGAAGTCTCTTCTGAAAGACTCGACCGACAGCATGCCGCCGTTGACTTGGGCATCGAATCCCCTGGTGAGTCGCAAGCAATTCACGAATTAGTCCGAGGACACAACGGGAGGAATGAAATCGAGCATCTCGTACCAACCGACGCCAGCCATGGCCCAATAGAAGGACCAGAGAACAAGAGCAGGGTGGCGGATGAAGACTTGACGAACCGTCAACTCGTGCTCGTGCCGAATGTCGACCGGAATCCCATCTTGCTTGAAGTGGACAGTCTCAATGCGCTCAACGTCCGGGCCTTGACCTTTTGGGAGCTTGCCTTTGCTCTTTGAGCCCATCTTCTCCAGCACAGACTCGGTCGATTGGACGGGTCACCTCAAGCTCCTCAGCATAGCTGAAGCCTGGCCGGCCAAGGAAGTTTTGTGGAGAGGACAGGCATTCGAAAATGCAACATGTCTTGAGCAGGGGGACTCTTTATGGTCCGAAAATTAAGCATATTGGAATCGGGGGCTCTGGGACGTGCCCAGAATAGCTGGAACCGACCAGCCCCCCGGGGCTTCGCACGGGGCTAGAACTTAAATGTGCCCACTCGCTTTGCTCCTCTTTCAACTTCTCCTCGAAGTCCGCGCAGAGGCTCGGCTTGTTCCGCAGCGACTTCATCGGACCGATTGATCAATATTTTTTTTCACCCTTATTTTGATGAACGATTCCGGGGTCTGGGGTCCAAGGGACCATCGTTTTGGTGACAGATCAAGAAACGTTGGAGCTGCATGAGGATGCGGGGAACCCGGGGCACTGACCCGGCCCCCGCAAGCCTGTAAGAGCTAATGATTTTGCCTCCATTTAGATCGTTGGGTGGCTGGAGTGGTTGTTTGATGTTCGTCCTCGTGCCCGAGGAGGATCCCGGGATGGGCGGCACACCAACATGCTCGTCGTAGCTTTTCTTTCGAGTCGAAGATGGATATCCAAGCAGGGCATCGCAATCTTGCCCTGAGCGTCGTAATGCGGCTCTGGCCTGGACGCCTTGTCCCAGGCGGCATGGATGAGAATTCTCTCTTTGTCTTGTTCCCTGTGCTAGGCAGTATCAGTCCCCATGCTCCCCAAGAACAGCGCAGATTTGTGGGGAAATGACAGCACTTTTCACGATCCTTCGTCCAGCGCCGCCGGCTTTTTGCTTCATGTTCTCTTTGAACGCTTCCGATACCCCGGAGTGCCAAAACAAAGTTGCCCAGAGCATTGGGGCAGTGGGATAGAGGCGTTTGAGGAGGAAGAATGGTTGCCTTCGCCGTCAGAAAATATTCATTTTCGTTTTTTTTTTTTTTTTTACCCCCTGAAGAACGGGGAGTATCAGAGGAAAGAGCCAGGGAGGAGAAGAAACGGACAGCGGGAAGGAGGGACCCGGAGCAGACAATCCAGGCAAGTCCGGCCTCGGTGTTGCCTTCCGCATTTGACACCTTCCCACCCGGATTCGAGAGGAAGCCGCGGCCGCCCGCGACTGCCCGACGCGACGACTCGCTCTCCAAATCCTCAAACTTAACGATTCCTTTCACGATCCTTCAACACTTGATCTTCTCCAAATCATTCACTTCCTGAGGTAACCGTTGTCGCCTACTGGTTTCGCTCTGCCATCGACGAAGAGCTGCCGTGAGAGGTCCCTTCAACGTCATGCCAATGGCGACGGCGACTGTCAAGGGTTCAGGGGCCGTCAGGGCCACTGGCGAGGTCCGAAAGAGCGCAAAGACCACGAGCGCCCCCCTCGCCTCCTCAGCTAATGGTTCAGCAGATGCGCTTCCGTCGCAACAGGTCGGCTCGGATCCGAACGCATCTCCCAATGCCGAGTCGTCGCTCTCTCCACTGGAGCCTGCGGAAGCGGCGAACCCCGGGCCGCGGCCTGGCAAGAGACCGGCAGCCAGGGGTACGGCTTTCTACCCCCGCAAGCGAGCCAATACCGCTTGCCAGGTCTGTCGAGCGCGCAAGACGAAATGCGATAACCTCAAACCCTCTTGTACCTACTGCTTGAGTGTCGGCGCCACCTGCATCCAGTCGCCCGTCGACCTATCCAGCTTCGACCCGGCCAGCCTCAAAATCCTCCAACGCCTAGACGAGCTGGAGTCGACCATCCGGGCACTGGCGTCCAACCCGCCTCCATCTTCAGAGTCTCCGGCTGGCTTTGAGCAGCTCAGTCCAGGCCGGATACCCGTGGCTGTCCAAGAGCATGACTCGGGCCCGGGACGAGGCGAGTTGATCCACCAGGGTCCTCAAATCCAGGGGCGAGCCCAGCTGACGCTACCGGCCGCCACCGAGATCGAGAGAAACGAACCAGATTCCACACACTATCGCTCAGCATCATTCGAGAATGGACCGGAGATCAGCAGCATACTCCCTCAGCGAATAGATGACATCCTCTCGTGGCCGGCTTTCCTCGACGCCGAGGAGGACAGTGGTCGATCGTCAGAGCCCTGCGAGGTCCCCCCTGACGCCTTGTCGTCGCCTTTCGGTAACACGGCCTCCTCGATCTCACTCGCTGATCTGGAGTCGGCCAGGCTCTACCAGCTCCTCGACGACTTCTTCCTCCACATTCATTGCAAGAACCCGATCCTCGACGAAATTTCCGCCCGCGAGATGGTGCTCGATGCATTCCACAAGGGCATGGACGGGTCCCCGGCGTCTTGCCTGGCCATGCTGATATGCGCACTCGGATGCATCGCCACGCCGTTCGGACCGAGCGACAACACCAAGAGGGGGACCCCGGCACACGACGAATCCCAGGTCTTCTTCCACGCCGCGCAGAGGCGCATCGGGATGCTGCTGGTCAGATCCGACATCATCGGCGCCCAGTGCCTCTTCCTCTCGGGCATCTACCTGATGATGGTCTTCCAGCCCATCTATGCCTGGCGCTTCTTCTCCCAGGCCCTCGCCGCGTGCCAGCACCTGCCCTTCCTCGCAAAGGCCCAGACATTGCGCTCCTCCCCCGGCGTCCTCGAGATGGGCCCGCAGGACACCCAGGAGCAGGCCGTCTACTGGTCCGCCTGGAAATCAGAGCGCGAGCTGCGCCAGGAGCTCGACCTGCCCGACTTCGTCCTCAGCCCCGGGCACACCCTGTACCCGCCCTTCTTCCCCGCGCCGCCGTCGCAGCCGGCCAACCCGGCGGGCGTCCCCGGCTCCGAGGCCGAGCGCGCGCACTCGTCGTGGATGTTCTACCTGGCCGAGATCTCCCTGCGCCGCCTCACCAGCCGCCTCTCGAGCGAGCTCATCGGCCTCCGGGACCGCTACGCGTCGTCGACCCCGAGGCTCCTCGACGTCCTCGCCGACATGATGCCCGAGTACGAGACCCAGGTGCAGGAGTGGTCCAATAGCCTCCCCGCGGACCTCTCGCTCAGCAACGCCCTCGACGGGGACGGCATCTGCCGCTCCGTCCTGCGCGGCCGCATGATCAACCTGCTCGAGATGATCTACTGGCCGTTCGTCATGGCCGCCATAGGCTCCCGCGGCAGCACGGGCCGGCCGACGACCACCGCCCCCGCCGCGGCGGCGGCCGAGGAGCTCGCCAGGCGCGGCCTCGACACGCACGTCCACCAGATCGACGCAAACAGGCCCGGGTTCCGCCACAGGCACCACGGGGGCTACTTCATGATCCGGTCGTGCACGAGGAGCGCGCTCGTCCTCGTCGCCGCGGCGCGCGCCGGCTGCGCCATGCCGCCCGCCTGGAGCGACGCCATCCCCGAGGTGATCGGCATGCTGTCGTACTGGGAGGATGAGGACGCGGACGTGCCGCGCTGGAAAGCGACGCTGGAGAGAGCACTGGCAGCATGGCGGCGGGGGACGTAGGATAGCATGCCAATTGAAGCAACAATCAAGTACATTCCATCAATGTCAATGGATTGGTTCTGAGCACTCGCAAGTACCTGCCTGGAAAGCACAAACGCAACTCTGTTGTCTATTCCGTTGAGGCTGATCGTGCATGGTGTATCATGCTGAGGACTCGGATATGCAGAAGTGTATAAATGCCGGAGGCTTGTCGCACAGATCCCTCCCCCCCCCGATCCCCAATGTCCCCTGTTCCAATGGATGTTTCCCAATGCCTGTTGCCTGTTGTTCCTCGTTCCCTCCATCGCCGGTTTTGTGGTTTTGGACGGTGCCAAAGTGCCTACCCATCCCCATGAACTCCCAACCAGTCCATGAAACAAATTGTCTCTGCTAAAAATCTCTTGCCGCGCCTCTTTCTTTTCTAGTCTCTCTTTCTCTTTTTCTTGTTTTGGCTACTGTCTTTTTCTTTTCTCTGCTCTTTGCATACGACGTCTTTTCCCGTCATGCCTGGCCTATCGACGTACCCGGTCTCCGGGCGCTTCCATGAATGAGGGATCCCTGATACTGCCGCCCGCGTCGTCGAGACCGGCCACGGGCCTATTGTAGCTGAATCCCACGAACTGCTCCTGCATCGTCTGCGACAGAATGAACTCGCCCTCCACGTACGAATCCTGGGGCTGCTCCCGGGTGAAGAACTCGTCAAAGTTCTCAGTATCGAGGGCACTCGTCTGCATATCAATTAGTTCCCGTGAGCCCCTCCCAACACCATGCCCTCAACCAGGTAAGAAGAGCAAAGAAAGAGGAGGGGGGGG
>NIGB01000004.1:1075919-1113476 GCA_003055145.1 Escovopsis weberi
GGGAGGCAGTGAGGGGAGAATCAAAAACAAGAGTTCTACTTACAACATTCGGCTTGAACGTCGGCTCGTATTTTCGTTGGAGCAGCTTCTTCCAGTCGATCCCGTGGAAGAAGGGGTGGGACTTGATCTCGGTCGAGCCGTTGGCGCCCAGCCGCTTGGCGGGATCTCGCTCGAGGAGCCTCTGGAGGAGATCCCTCGCGGCGGAGGGGACGACGTGGGAGCCCGGAAAGTTGAGCGGGGCGGTGAGGATCTTGCGGTACATCTCGTTAGTGTTTTCGTCGTAGAAGGGCGGCAGGCCCGTGAGCATCTCGTAGAGCAGGACGCCGAGAGTCCACCAGTCGACCGTTTTGTTGTAGCCCTCGCCCTTGAGCAGCTCGGGGGCGAGATACTCGGGCGTCCCGACGAAGGTGTTGGTAGAGTCCTCGTCCTTCATCTCAAGCTTGCAGAGGCCAAAATCGCAGAGGGCAATGTGGCCCTGATAGTCGAGGAGGATGTTCTCGGGCTTGAGGTCTCGATAGATGACGTTGAATCCGTGAAGACACTCTAAGGCGCAGAGGAGCTCGGCGATGTAGAAGCGGGAGCGGTTGATGTCGAACCTGCCCTCCTTGGAGAGATGATAGAACAGCTCCCCGCCGTTGACGAAGGCTAGAACAAAGTATAGCTTCTCTGGAGACTGGAAGCTGAATTTGAGGGGCACGATGAAGGGGTTGTTGATCTGGGCTAGGACGGAGCGTTCGGCGAGGGTGTGTGTGACTTCGGCGCGGGAGATGATCTTGGCCTTGCGGATCGTCTTGATGGCGTAGATGCGACCGGTGTCCTTCTTCTGGACCTGCATGACCTTTCCGAAGCTGCCCTTACCGACGAGCTTGAGCAGCTCGAAGTCGTCGATGCTTAGCTTTCCGACGCGGTTCTCGACGAATTCGATGCCCATCTGGAGCTTTCCCGTGCCGAACTGCACGTCGAACCATCCTGTTCCTCGGAAGCCGGCACTGGGTGGTCGCGAGTCGCTGTTGCTATGCTTCCTGCCCGAAGAGGTCTCCTCGTGGTGTTGGACGGGGTCGAAGGACGGGGTGACCCGCAGAGCGCCGAGGAGGATGTCTTGCGTTCTCCCGGCGGAAGGAGAGGCGTTGGGGTTTCGCATGAAGAGATGGACGGTCAGCTCGCCGACGCGGGAGACATCGAACTTGTACTGGGTATTTGAGCCGGCCCAGACGGGGTTCTCTGGGTTTCCATCGACGGAGTTGATGAAGACCTGGTTCTTGTCGAAGTCGACCAGGGCGTAAGGCATGTACTTGCCCGACACGCGGCCATGGACGGTGGGCAGGCCCTGGAAGCCCGAGCCGGACGAGGGTTCCAGGCGGTCGCCCTTGGTGGAGTATACGGAAGATGGCCGGACAGACCCGCCTCCGGCCGATTGTCCGGCAGGGTTGGTGGCAGATGCTCTGACGGAGCTTTGGTGCTGTTCGGGGAGGGAGAGGCCGCGGGCTTCGTAGAGGGTGACGACGAGGATGCCAGGTTTGGAGAGCTTGACTAGGTGGTTGTTGGCGAGGGCATCAGCGGCAGCTATAAGCGGGCCCGGCGTTAGCGGAGGGAGAACAAGACGAGAATACGCAGAGACTTGATCTTGCTGATGCGGAAGGGGGCGTTGGGCGCCCTACAGTAGCCTGATGAGTCGGTGGTGGGAGTCTCGACATCGAAGCTGGATCGCGCATCGGCTTTTTCTTTCTCTGAGAGAGAGGGTGTGGAGGAGTGTTTCGAGAAGCCAAGATGGGTCTCTTTGAACTCTGAGGAGGAATCAAAAGGTCAGCGATGGTTTCGCATCATATGTAGGCGTAAGCTTTGGGGCTTGTCTGGCTGGTATAGACTTCAATCTGCGTGCTGTATGTCACTGTAGAATAAGCGCTGAGACGTTGGGGGGGGGGGGGTAATGCTGCGGCGCGCATGAAGACGAAGATGAAGGGATGATGCGGATCGCGGGGAGGGTATGGAATGACTTGCTCTTTGTAAGTCTCCAGGACATGGTTTTCGAGACGACGGCGAGACGAGGAGGGCGAATGAGAGGGGGGGGAGGTGGGAAGAGGGGAGGAAGCAAGAGCCCGACGGCTGGTGCTGGTGCTGGTGCTGGTGCTGATGCTAGAGCTGGAGTCGATGGTGATGATGATGCCGATGGTGATGATGGTTGTTGTGGTCGTGGTTGTGGTCGTGATGGCGATGATGACGATGACGATGACGAATTTGAAGCCAAGATCGGTCGAGGTGGGCGCTCCCGATGATGCTTGATGGTGGTGACGACGGCGACGAATACGGCGACGACGACGTAGGAGGCTTTCTCGAGCGATCAGGCAGGAAAGCGCTGTGGATAAGTGTGAGCAGCCGGCGATGGATGGATGGATGGATGGATGGATGGATGGATGGATGGATGGATGGATGGATGGATGGATGGATGGATGGAGGTTGTTGGATGGGATGGGGGTTGATGGGGACGGCGTC
The DNA here is from genome assembly GCA_003055145.1 of Escovopsis weberi. Lineage (NCBI taxonomy): Eukaryota > Fungi > Ascomycota > Sordariomycetes > Hypocreales > Hypocreaceae > Escovopsis > Escovopsis weberi. The sequence continues at coordinate 1,078,410 of NIGB01000004.1, forward strand.
GTCTAGGTCGAGGATGGAGGATCGAGGTCGCAGGCGGGCGGGCGGGGACGGGAGGACAAGCGTCAGACCCGGGAAACGGGGTTGCGGGAGGGAGGGAGTCGGAGAGTTGATTGATCAATGTTGGATCAATACTGACACCAAGATGGACCAGGTCTGGCAGATCAACGGTCGAGAGTCGAGACCCCTGCGCGATGGAAGGATTGATGTGTGGCGGACGGCGCTATCAAAGTGGATTACTGGATGCTGTTTTCGGATGCGGATGGGACTTGAGGTCGGCACTCGTAGGGATACTACAGGTAGTAGTAATCCGTGGTACTAGGAGTCCTCGTGTGGCATCGATGCCGGGCGGGTTGAGGCCGAGATTCGCAGCGAGGGCGTGTGTTGGGCATCGAGTGCGGAGTCGGTCGACGGGGCGCCGAGTCTCGAGTCTCGAGTCTCGAGTCTCGAGTCTCGAATGCAGCGGGGGCCGAGAAGCCGGGGGAGGATGGCAAGTCTGAAGTCTTGAGCTCCGGGGTCTGTGTCGAGGTGGTGGGCCTTTGGAAGACGAGCTCGAGCGATGATGGGTCGACGTTGATGGAGTTGATGGGGTTGATCTGCCAGTGACGGATGCACGTCGTTGATTTGATTGATTGATTGATTGATTGATTGATTGATTGATTGATTCAGTTCCATCATATTTGACTGTGGCCATTGGACATACATACTAATGTACATACATATCAACATAGTACATATGTTGGATGTCCGAGGGTGACCCAAGTGCCTACCCTAGAGGCCCGTCCCAGCGCCAAGAGGCCTGTTCCTCCAGCGGCCGCCGAGCGCTGGAATCATAGCCGAGATCCACTGAAGGCTGGGCTTCAGGCGTTTATAGGTAGTGGAATTCAATGAACATTGATCTCTTTGATGGATCAACTGAGGATGCACTCCGTACTCCGTACCTCGGATAAAGAGGACATTGGGCTCGGGCGATTGCACCACCTTGTGTCGCGTACCCTCCCCGCCATCCGTCGCAGAGATACCCGACTTCAATGTCACCCCGCATTTTGCATATCGTGCATATCGAGGGCTGACGGATCCTCCCCGCGATGCAAAGAATATTAATCCATCAATGTTAGTACGAGTACATACTTATGCAACTCGCATGCATTTGATCCATTCATTTGGAATCCTGAATCCATCTCGATGATTCCATCATCCCAGCTGCCAACGTCACTCGTCACTCGCCACCTCGCCTTCGGTAGATAGATCTCTACTAATATATGGATCAATGAATGATATTTCATTTCTCCAGTGCCTCGTCTATCCAGCATCTCCATCTTCACTGATCTCTGTCCATCTATTCCTTAAATCCACAGGCTTGATCCCGGAATTCGGCATCCCCATCTGACTACGCATCGCAAAAAAAAAAAAAAAAAAGGCCGTCGTAAAGATTCCGCTCCATCAAACCTCCAACCTCGCCATATCACCACATCACCTCCGTTCCCCTTCACCCAAGAACCACACTCGCCCTCCTCCTCGCCCTCCTCGCCGCCACCATGGTCCTCCCGCTCCTCTCCGGCCTCGCCCGCTCCTTCACCCACTCCTCCCGCCTCTCCATCGTCCCCGACTCCGGCGCCACCGCCATCCCCGCCGGCGCCCAGAAGTGCACCGTCGCCGCCGGCTGCTTCTGGGGCACGGAGCACCTCTACCGCAAGCACTTCGCCAACAAGGGCCTCCTCGACGCAAAGGTCGGCTACATCGGCGGCGACCTCTCCAACCCGACCTACCGCGCCGTCTGCGGCGGCAACACCGGCCGTACGTCCACCATTCCACTTCCTCTTTGCGATTCCCAGCCCCTTTCCTCCTCCTCCTCCTCCTCTTCCCCTTGCTCGACCCCTGGTAGTCCTCCTGCTAACGTCCCTCACAGACGCCGAGGCAGCGGAAATCATCTTCGACCCCACGCAGGTCTCCTACCGCCAGCTCATCGAGTTCTTCTACCGCATGCACGACCCCACCACCCTCAACAAGCAGGGGCCCGACACAGGCCCCCAGTACCGCTCCGCCATCTTCTTCCACGGGCCCGAGCAGGAGGCCATCGCCAGGGACGTCACCAGCAAGGCCAACAAGCAGTGGTACAAGGGCGGCATCGTCACCGACATCCTGCCTGCCGGCAGGTGGTGGACCGCCGAGGAGTACCACCAGGAGTACCTGCAAAACAACCCGGCGGGCTACGAGTGCCCGAGTCACTTCCTCAGGCCGTTTGAGGCGCTGGAATAGATGGGATGATGGTCACATTGATGAAATCACAGCGGATTGTATAAGAGAAAAAAAAAGAAATGAAAAAAAAAAAATCTTGGATATCTCTCAAGTGAATCATGACACGAGTCGGTCTCAGTGAGCCATCACAACTCACATGTTTGTTGATCAACTCTAGTAGTCTTGTTGGTCCGCGACGAACCCCAAGTCGGATCATTAGAATCATGTTCAGACATAAGTAACAGTTTCAAAGTGAATGAAGCAAAGTGAATCCCCCTTTCATCTCCTCGTCTTAACAATTCCACGAACCAAATGAGCGGAGTATCTCAATCTCTCTCCTCCCAATCAAAAGCCCTTTCTTTGTGTACAGCCCAATTGATATCCCCCCCCCCCCATAAACGCCTTTTGCCTTTGCTTCCCCTTAAAAAATCACAAACCCCCCCCTCCCTTCTTTTCTCTTCTCTTCTCTTCTCAACTTCACTTCCTTCGGTTCTGGTTCATCATCAACATCTGGACCATGCGGATGAAGATGTTGAGGAAGTCGAGCTCCAGCGAGATGGACTCGTTAACCGGGTCCCGCCTCATCAGGCCGGCCTGCGCAAGCCGCGCATGGTGCAGCACCTTCTGCACGTCGTACAGCGTGAACCCGCCAAAGACGGCCAGGCCGCCAAACAGCCAGATGTTCTCGGTGAAGGCGAGCGTCCGCACGGCCGTCGCGGGGATCACGAGCGGCGCGAGGCCCGACGCCGCGACGATGGCCGCGCCGGCCAGCAGCGGGCCGCCGATGTAGAGGTACTTTTCCTGCTTCGCCGTCGCGCCGACGACCGACAGCGCGCCCATCATGGCGACGGTGTAGAGGCCCGCGCGGGCGAGCAGCGGGCCGGGGACGAAGACGAGCAGGGGCGCCACGAAGGCGGCCTGCGTGGCGTTGAAGGCGGTCCAGAAGGCGTACTTGGGGATGTAGCTGTCGAATGTCAGCATCGGGTCCTCTCCATCTCCGTCTCATATCACAAGGCCACCGCAAAGGTCTGGGGACACTCACTTGTCAGGGCTGCAGGATCGGGTCCCGATCATGGTCGCAAAGCTCAGCGCCAGCCCACCAATGCCCACCACCCACGGGTTCGTCACCATCAGCCTGTACACGAACCCCGTGTTGACCATCTGCCGCGCCGTCAGCCCGATGATGCCCACGCCCAGGCCCGTGTGCAGGAACGTGTTGTTCAGGTACTCCCGCTCGAACAGCGGCATCCCCCCGTCCTCCCGCGTCTCGCGGTTCAGCACCGCGTTGATCGCCACCAGCGTGCCTCCGAATATCGCGCCCCCGACGAACAGCTTGCGCAGGCTGCTGCCCCCGGCGCCGCCCACCCTGCTGCCCGCCGCCTCCTGGTAGTACGAGCGCGCCGCACCACCGCCGGTGATGAACCCGGTACCGGCACCGGCACCGCCGCTCTTCCCGAGGCGCGCGAAGAAGGCGCTGCGCGTCGGCGCCGAGGCGATGCGCGACGTGAAGAGCGCCGCGCTGGGCTTGGTCCGGGACGCCTGGTGGAAGGATCGGAGGGGCGCCTTGATCGCCGACCGGGAGAGCTCGGGGAGCTGCTGCGCGAGGTGCGCGGGGCCCCTCCGCAGGGAGATCGTGAACGACATGATGACCGCTCGATATACGAGTTGCGTGTGTGTGTCTTTTGTTTCGAATGCTCGGAAATTGGTGTTCTGTCGTCGTTTGCTGCGAGGCAGAGGCGAATATCCTCGGAGGGGGGAGAGGCAGGAAGATAAAGAGCTGACATGGAGAGAGGCGGCTTGTCCTCTCGAAATCCAGCCAATGGATTACTAAGCCTGATGACGTACGATCTCGCCGGAGCCCGAAAATACCCGCGTCTTAAATCCGGGTCACGTGCATCGTCTGGTCCGGAGTCGAAGCCTCTGGAAGCATCAATTGATCTCAATCTAAGCAGTTCTTCAGGGCGATGATGGTGGACCATTTGATCCAATCGATGGGATTCCATTTCTCGGATCTTCACACGAGGGGTTCACTCTGGAAAGCCCTGTCTGTGCCTGGTCCGCCTCGACCATGTCCGTACAAAATCATGTTGCTCATGTCTATTCATTAATCGTCGTGGATTGCACAGAAATCCCAAATACATCCAAATGAACCAGGAGGGGTATCGTGACATCGTGATAGTCCGTTCGCATCTACCGTGCCAGAAGGCCACGGGTGCCGAGCGCCGAGATGATGCCTGGTTTCCATTTACCTCTCGCGACCCCTGACCCAAGAACCATGAAACAAGCAAATAGCCGCGTTTCCCCTTTCTCGTCCGCGGTTCTCTATATAATACCCCCATCCAACCTGGCTCATGCATTCGAATCCTCGAATTAGAATGATCGCCACATATACATTATATCCAAAGGTTCAAAAAGTTAGAGAGGGAAAAAGGAGGGGGGGGGGGGTGTATGAAGTTGGGGAGGATAGAGGACTCGACACACTGAGCGAGATGATGATGGCGTTCATCGCAGCTCACCGGTGTCCTTCTCGATGACGAAGCGGACCGGTTGTCTCGCTCGTCGGCCGAGAATCCCAACGCTAGACCTCGAGAAGAACGCCGGCGTAGTGAGCATCGCGACGCTCATCGCCTTGGGCGCGGGCATGTCCCCCATCAGGGTGTCGAAGGAGGACGTCGGCCACGAGCTGCACGCCGCCGCGTCCGGCTTCCCCCCGCGGCTGTCAAAGCCCCATTTCGTGACGCTGCCGGAGCGGAGCCAGTCCTCGAGGTTGCGGCACTGGCTCACGTCGGCCCAGGTGAGCCGCGAGCACCCCCGGAGGATGTACTCCAGGCCCTTGCCCGTGACGCGCACGCAGCCCCTGACGCTGAGCCCCTCGAGCTCGCTGAGGTGGAGGCCCACGCTCTCCAGGCTGGCGTCGCTGACCGCGCTACCGCAAAAGGCCAGCCGCAGCTCCCGCAGCTTCGGCAGGCCCAGGGCGACCACCTCTGTGGCCGTGTCCGACAGGGCGCAGCAGAACGACAGGTCCAGGTGCGTCAGGTTCTTCGCCGCGTTCACCAGCGCGACGATGGCGTTGTCGGACAGATAGGTGCAGTCCGCCAGGCAGAGGTGCGTCAGCTTCTCGAACCGGTACTGGGCCCACGACTGGAAGCCGGCGTCCGTGATGGACGTGCACCTGGTCAGGGAGAGCGACTGGAGTCGGTTGGAGGCGTGGACCGCGAGGTGGGCCATCGAGCGGTCCGTGATGTGCTTGCAGTACGACAGGTTGAGCGTGCTGAGCTGCGGGCACCCGATCACGGTCCCCGGGGGCGGCATGTTCGGCGAAGGCGGGGCGTGCGCGTGCGCGTGCGCGCCTCTGCCTTTGGCTGCGTGGTGGCCGCCAAACTTGGCGTGCGGGGGAGGGTGGTCTGGGACGACCCATCCGACGATGCGGCCCAGCAGATTGTCCCCGACCTTGCGGCAGTTGCTCCAGTCCACCTCCTGCAGCCCCTTGGCGCACTCGCTCATCTCGAGGATCTGGTTCGCCGAGACGTCCCACAGCGATCGCATCTTCCATAGCCTCACGTTCTTGCCGCATTGTTTCCACAGCACCGAGAATCCCTCGTCCGTGACGTGGAAGCAGTTGTTGAGGTTTATCGCCAACGCGCGACTTCCGATAAAGGGCGCCAGGATCTGGATGATGACCTGGTCCGTGACTCTGCGGTTGAACACGGAGAGGTCCACGTAGTTGCATAGTTTCGAAGACGTCGTGAGGAGCTTGCGCCAATGCGTGCAGACGAGGCGGAATTTCAGGAGCTCTCTGATATCGAGGTACTGGAAGACGCGGATGAGGATGTCATCCGAGAGGAATGCGGCGCAGAGAGAGTTCGACCGCGGCCGGCGGGGGAGCGTCTTGACTCTTTTGGCGGGGGTGTCGGGCTCGAAGTCTGCCATGGAAGACGACGCGATGGGCGTGACGTCCGAGAGAGACCGCGTGCCATTTGCCCGGGCGGCAAGCAAAGCACTCTCGTGGCTGGGGCTGGTCGACACGATGGGCGATGTCGGCAGTGGTGCTATCGACAGTCGACGTCGGTTTCGCAGGTTTTCCATGTCGACGCTGAGATAGGGGTCGGGGTCTCTGTGTTCGATGATTTCCATCTCGTCCTTGCTGTGAAGCGCCGGCGACGCCAGTAGCAAAGGGGGCGGAACAGGTTGAGGGGGGGACCTGCCGGGCTCCTCCTTTTTCTCTACATCCATCATCTCGACATCGTCCTCTCTGCTGGCGTAGCGCGAGTAAGCCGTCTCCTCCACCTGAGACTTGATCTCGGGCGGACACTTTGCCCACAGCTCGTTCAACGTGTCTCCGGGGATCATCAGGCATTCGACCGTCGTGATCGACCTGACAGTCGCGGTTCGCCCGCGCGAGATGCCGAGACTCGAGACCTCGCCAAAGTACTGCCCGACTTTGAGTCGCGGGCGCTTGGATATTGGCCTGACGGGGGATTGCTGTCCTCCCTTTGGAGATTTCGGCTGTTCGTGGACCACCTCGGCCTCTCCCCTAACGATGAAGAAGATCTCGTTCCCGGGGGTGTCTTGCTGGATGATGTCGTTGAAGGGGGGGAACGTCTTGGGTTGGACGCTCAGGCCGAGGAAGTGCAGGATGTCTGGCGGCAGCGTGGAGAACAGGGGAAGCTCTTTGAGGGTCTGCCGTATGTTGACGAAGCCGCTTCCCAGGGCGCTGCCAGCCGTGGGATCCTCGATGATCCCCGGGCTCGGGGATTTTCGCTTCTTGGACTTGATGACGGCGCCGTCTTTGATGGACCCGCTCTCGCCGGTCGATACCTCGCCTCGCGTGAGGGTCCGGGGGACGAATTCGCTTTTCGGGGATTTGCCCGTCGCCCCGCGCTCCTGTCGCTTCTTCTTGAGCAGGTTGAGTCTCTCCTGCGCCTCCTGCCGGATCGCCATCTCCATCTCGGGGAAGCGAGGCATGACCGTCTGCAGGTCCTCCTTCTTCAGCACCAGCAGGAGGCACTTGGTCCGCGCAACGATGGTGGCCGTCCGCGGCATGTCCATGAGGACGCCGATCTCTCCGAAGAAGGCGCCGGCCTTGAGCTCGGCAAAGACGGCCTCGCCGTCGCGGGACGTCACGGCCACGACGCCTCGCACCAGCCAGTACATGGCCTTTGCGTCGTCGCCCTCGGTGATGATGTGGTCGTTGGCGCCGTGAACCTGAGGCTTGAGATGGTTGCCGATGGCGACGAGGAATTCCTCCGAGGCGGACAGGAAGAGGGGGAAGGATCGTATGCGATCGACCAGATCGAGCGGCATGTCCCGGATCGTGGATGCCGTCAGCGGGGACGGCCGCATCGGTCTCGTCGGGTTCGTCTCGACGTTGAAGGAGCGGATGAGGGAAACGGGGTCTGATCCTCCGACACTGTGCTGCTGATGGTGATGCCCCAGCGCCCGGTAATGGGCCGAGGCACCCGGCGAACGGCCGCTGCGTCTCATGTTGAGAGGCCGGCCCAAAGGGTATGGACCCTTCAACCTCTTTTACCGAAGCAATTGGCCAACCACGAAGCGCCTCTGGAGCTGCTGCTGCAGACTAGGTTTCTGGATTCTCAGACAAAGTTGTCCTCCCCGAACGCGAATGCCCCGGCGACTGTATGTATCCCTCGTCTCGAGAAAGCACCGATCTTTCTTTGTGCAGTGGGGCCAAATATTGTCTCGGAGGCAAATCGGCGGAGGTCTAGCCCATACTCCAAAGGCAGAGTCGGGCGACAATCGGGTGCTGCTCTCGAAGAGTCTGCGCCGAGCGTGATTGGTGTGCTCGAATCGGCCGAATGGTTCGGAAAGTGAAAAAAAAAAAAAAAATAGAAGATCGTTGTCGGTAGCGACGAGGAGCAACTGGCGGGCTTGCCCTTTCAGACTTGTCGATGAAGCTAAGGAAGAGCTCGAGCACAGACAACGATCTACCCCGGGCCAACAGGAGGTAGTTTGTATCGTGGCGTCGGCGTGGGGTGATGGAAAAAAATAAGAGTCGGATATGAGAGGAGAGGATGGGTGGTAGGGTATTCTGGCAGCGGTCAACAGTATGTCGCAAAGACGGGCGGCGTAGGTGTGTAGGATGTAGGAAGTCTTGAAGGTCGTGCGAGATTCGACCGGCGAGATCCGTCGTGGGAATCCACAGCGAGAAAGGCGAGATGGAATCGGGGGGAGGGGAATGGAGGTCATGCGCTGGCGCATCACACGGCGGCCATGGTCAATTCTGGGGAGAGCCGATCTTTGTCCGCGTCGTCGACGGGAGGCGGTCGCAGGCTAGCGCGAGAACCAGGCTGGAGAGCAAGATTATTAGCGATGACGAGAGCGCGGGACTGAGGGCGAGAGCCGGAGAAACCAAGGCGCCCACCACTGGCGCAGGGATAGGGACGGAATCCTGGTCATCCCAAGACAAAAAGATGGTATCGAATGTAATCTTCCGTACCTCGGGAGGCGTCGATCAGCCAAAGCTTGTCGGAAAGGCGCGATGATCGATGGGTTGGGGGGTCAGCGAGGCGTTTCGTTTATCCCCTTGTGAGAGCAGAGAAGACGAGGCTGGCGGATCAGACAAACCAAGCACCCAAGTCTTCTTGTTGCTCCAGGTGGAATGGGGACGGGCGGCAGGCGGCGAGCTCTGGGAGGGATGGATCATGGTGGAAAAGAAGGACTGGCCATCCGGGCTGTGATTGGTCGGCATCTGACCCCACTTCTTCGGCAGTTGGACACCCGAGATCGAACACATACACACCCTCGATTTCATGGGCCCGGCAGATGCACAGAGCATCACGCCGCCTTTTCCTTTACTCTCTCGCGCGCCCTCAGCATGCACTGGAGCTGTAAAGACTCCAACTCGTACTCACGCATGGTCATGGAACCCGGATCCTCCATCGACTCTTCGCCCGTGGAGCTTCAACTTCCAGGGACTCGGCACATGTCGCCATCTCTTTTGACGTCTGCGGTGGGTCAGCAGACTAGTCTCGAATAGGAAAGCTTGGCGAACACGTCCAGAAGTCGAACAACTTTCCAGAACGGAAGGAATGATGAAGTCACAGAGCAGGGGGGACCCCACAGTGCCAGTACCAGTGCCGGTGCCAGTGCCAGTGTTAACCCTCCGTCCCGATCTCGAACCTCGACCTGCAGCAGAGCCGTGGACAGAAGCGCGAGATTTGCGCCGCGGCGAGCTTGGGGCCAACGTGCAGGATGGTGACGACGGGGAGGGTCCATTGATGGGTCTTGGTATTCCGTGTCAATGAATCTATCCGTCTGTCATGCTGCACGCACTGTGCCCAAGACAGAGCTTTTAGAAGGAGTCAAGCCTCGGCGAGGGTCTCTCCTGCCGCGAGATGCAGATCTGCGGGCAGGAGCGAAGAAAGCACATCTGAGCATCGAGCTCCTGCCTTTTCCTTGATGGTGCAGTGTATAGACACCACATCGAGCTGCACGGCTGGAGCCTTTATATTTCTTCTACCCTATCAGGCACCATTGGACTTGATCTTACATCAATAATTATTGACTCTATGCTCTCTTCGCCCTGAGATGGACCAGATAAACCACTATTAATGTCATCATGCAATGCCTGACAGATATTGCTGGACTCATACAAGTATTCAACGATGCTAGCCCTTCTTCCTTGGACGTGTGTCACAAACAAGCCTTTCTCGTCTTTCTCCGCAGCCAATCATCACAAATGACATGGCCAGATCAAGCCAGCCCATGGCACAGATCAACCGCCAAGCACTCCCACGTTCATGCAGCATACATTGATCCATGTATCAGCCAAGAAACAGGGGAAGTCAGTGCGCTCAAGAGCGTCACTCTTGGAAACCACATTTGGATACCTCATTGAGATGGATAATCATCCGCTGTTTTTCTGGACTCCCTTCCATTTCATTGTACGCTGGATGGCTTTGAGCCCGCTCTATCATTGATACTACCAGATTTTTTTTAATCCTGAATCCAACCCAACGGAGCCAGCGAGGCCGCAAAATAAAAGTAAAACAAACGCCTCGAAACGCCCTCCTCTTTTCTGAAATGTGCCCAGATTGGACATGGGGGTGGGGGCTCATTCTCTCAAGGACCGAGGAACATCTTGCAGACAATCGAGTCCGTACACTCCTCGGAGGGGTAGCCCACCTCTCTAAGAAAATCCTCCAGCTCTTTCGTCTCCTCCGGCGGGCACTGGATGCCCGCCAGGATCTTGGCCACGTCGCCGCCCGTGTTGCGGTACTGGAAGAGGCTGATGTTGAACTTGGGCCGGAGCTTCATGAGGAACTGCTCCAGGACGCGCGGCCGCTCGGGGAAGCTGAACATGAAGACCCTCTCGTTGGCCACGGTGGGGCGCCCGCCGCCCAGGTATCGGATGTGGCTCTTGGCGAGCTCGTTGCCCGAGAGGTCGGCGACGGTCATGTCCCCCCCGGCGGCGATGCTCTCGAGGAGGTCCTGGACCTCCTTCTCCCGCTCCGACGCGGGCGACAGGATGGACAGGCCGATAAGCACGTGGGCCCTTTCGTCGTTGGAGTAGCGGTACGAGAACTCGGTGACGGGGCGGGGCATGATGGTGTCGACGAGCTTGGCGAAGGCGCCGGGCCTCTCCGGGATGGAGACGGCGAGTAGCACCTCCTTGCCCTCGCCCATGGTCGCGCGCTCGGCCACGAAGCGCAGCCGGTCAAAGTTCATGTTGGCCCCGGAGGTGATGGCGATGAGCGTCCTGTCCGGGTCCTCGGACGGGTTCTGCATGGCATACTTCTTCAGCCCGGCGATGGCCAGGCCGCCCGCGGGCTCGAGGCCCGACCGCGTGTCGTCGTACATGTCCTTGATGGCGGCGCAGATCTCGTCCGTCGACACCTCGACGACGCTGTCGACGACCTTGCGCGCGATGCGGAACGGCTCCTCGCCCACGACCTTGACGGCCGCGCCGTCAGCGAAGAGGCCGACGTCCTGCAGGACCACCCTCTCGCCCTTCTTGAGCGACTGCGCCATCGCGTTGGCGTCGTAGGCCTCGCACCCGATGATCTTGACGTGCGGCGCCATCCTCTTCACAAAGAGGCCGATGCCCGCAATCAGCCCGCCGCCCCCGACGCCGCAGAAGATGGCCTCGACCTTGGACATGTCCACCTGCCCGAAGAGCTCGCTGCCGATGGTCCCCTGGCCCGCAATCACCCACGGGTCGTCAAACGGCGGAATGTTGATGAGCCCGTCCTGCTTCTCCCGCCGCGCGCACTCCTCCTTGGCGGCGTCGAAGTCGGCGCCGTGGAGGCGCACTATGCCCCCGAGCCGCGAGACGTTGAGGTGCTTGATGCTCGGCGTCCCCTCGGGCATAACTATGGTCGCGGGGATGCGCAGCTTCTGCGCAGAGTATGCGACGCCCTGGGCGTGGTTGCCCGCGGAGCAGCATACGACGCCCTTCCAGCTGCTTGCCGGGTCCAGGTGCGCCATCTTGTTGTACGCCCCGCGGAGCTTGAAGCTGAACACGGGCTGGAGGTCTTCGCGCTTGAGCAGGACATTGCATCCGAGGCGCTTGCTCAGGTTGGCCGCGTGCGTCAACGGTGTCTTATTGCAGGCTTCGTAGATGCGAGACGTCGCGCTGGCAATCATGCGCAGGTACTAGATTTCGGGCGGACGTCAGTCGGCAGTTTGGAGAGACGCATGGTCAAAGGATGTCGGGCTGGCGCGGGCGTCCACTCACATCGGGGGTCCCGTCCTCCAGCTGCAATTCCTCGGGCACAAGTGCCTTCTGAGGCGTTCCCTTCTCGTCCGACAATGGGGAAGGGTTTATACTATACTCCGTCAAGGCCATGCGCCCGGCGGGCGTCTCCGGCCTCCGCTGGTCGGGAGCCGCGTTCGGGTAGCCATTGACCAAAGGCCCATTGTCCGACCCGGTGAGAAACGTAGGCATGGCTCGGCGAGTGGATGAGTAAAGCCCGATCAAGACCCCCCTGACCTGACTTGAAGGAATAAGAAATGATACCCGTGAAAACTGATCGCCAAAGCAAAAGAAGAAGAAGAAGAAGAAGAAGAAGAAGAAGAAGAAGAAGAGGGGACAAGCAAGGAGTGCTGAGGTAAAGAATAGACGAGGTAGGGCAGCTTTGTGCAGCGAATTGCGGTCGGTCCGCGGTTAAGAATGCAGAAATGCACGGGTGGACGGAGGCCCAGGCTGCCTCGGGCTTGGAAAACAGACGCTGAGAGCGATTGAGATAAATGGTATAGATCGTGCTCGTAAGTGTGTGCCAATGGATCAATGATGTTGATATTTGGGATCGATCAGCGTTGGGTGGGCGTGAGGGGTCCAATGCCAAATGCCAAATAATCGGATCGCGACGTCGAGAATCGACACTACAGGTTGCTCGGCATCTGCGACTTCGGAGGCGCCTGCCGCATGCCGGCCCGAGAGCCGCAAGAGGTACTGGGACTTCCGACTGTGGCGTTGCTGCATGAGTCAATTTGTATAGGGACCTTTGCGGCAGTGAGTTGGTCCTGCCTCCATGACGTAAGCTACTTTGCGTTGTCTCCCCAACCCTGACTTCTGGGTTAGGGTTATGTTCAAGATTAGGGTTAGGGTTGGTGACACTGACTGATTTCTATCGCGTCATCCATAACGATGCTGCGACCCGGCTTGACGTCGCTGGACCTCGGGACACATCTCTTGCGGTGATATGTCGTATCGATGGGCTGTGGCATCAGCGTGGCAGGAGCTTTGACAGCTGCTCAACTCCACTCAATGCTGGAGAGCTATTCCATGGTGCTCGCGATGAGACTCACAAGGTGTGATCATTGATGAGTGCGATGTAAGTCTGGTGCTCCACATGATCAATTGCGGCGCTTCGGCCTCTATCACAATATCTCATATCCAACTTGAGGATGCTCGATCAAGAATTCACAGGACGGCCAGTTTCAAAAAGGCTCGGAGCAGTGCCAGCCCCCCCACCTGCGTCTCCGCGGTCCTTCCTCGCCCGCGGTTGTTGGGATCAGGATCAACCACCTGTCTCTTCTCGGCGTGCCCGTGTCCGTCCTGCTCCGACTCGAAGACAGAACGGACGAGGCCCTCCACCAGTCCGCTGCCGGGATACCAACTATCCACCCTTCCCCAGAGATCGTCCCTAGGCGTTCCGAAGTTGCGGTAGTCGGTCGTGTTGACCGCCGAGTGGTCGATGCCGTCGTCGGACTCGGTGACCGCGCCCTTGCCCCATAGCGCTGCCCCCCACCACATGCCGAATCTCCCGGCCGAGTCTCGGGTCTTGAGCGCCGCGTTGGCATTGAACCTGACCCAAGGAAGGTAGGCCTGGCAGGCCACGGTGTGGGCATCCCTGAGCTGCTCGAACTCATGCAGGTTGACCTGGTTCTTGGTGTCTACAAAGGGCTGGGACTCGCTGACGTCGAGGGGCCCGCAGAAGGCAGTCAGGTGATGGAAGAAGATGCCCTTGAAAGTCTGGCCGTCCTGCGAGCAGGTTCCGCTGGCGTCGCACTGGTCCTCTAGAATCCCGCCCCTCCCGAGTCCGCTGAACGGTGGCAGCGTATCGGTAGCCCACGCGTCAGCCTGAGCGGCGGCATCATCCCACCCCGTCGCTTTCACGACGGACTGGATCAGTTTGTGACCGTCGCTGAGATAGGAGGCGTTGCCGGTCACGGTGAAGAGGCCCCGCTGCCCGGTCAGCAAGACGCCCTGGTTGTAGGTGTAGACCATCTCGTCCCTCTCGTCGCACTCCACGTTGTTGGGGATGGAGCTGCTGATGTGGAATCCGTCCACAAACAGCCCCTGACTGTTTGTCATGTTGACCCCCATGAGCCAGTTGTAGCCGTCGACTGCCGCATCCAAAAAGGTCTTGTTAAGACCCACGGAGGGCGCAGTCGGCGACTCGTCGCGATAATACTGGTACATGCTAATCGAGGACGAGACCCAGAGCTCGTTGGTGATGGCGTTCTTGTATGGCAAGAGTCTTGGGTTCCAGTTCATGCCTCCATGGCAGAGCTTGGTGTCCCACCCTGCGGACGCGAGCTGCCAGAATGTCCGCGCACGTTTGAAGAATAAAGGAAGCCAGCTATGGCCGTGCCAGGGAAGGGCCGTCAGAGCCGTCTCGAGACTCAGGGGCAGTGTCCGATTGTACTTCTTGTTTGACTCTGCAGACGGGACGATCTTTTGCCCATAGGCTTCCGCAAAGGTAGCCGCTTCGATCCAGCCGAGCACGACCCATTGCATGTCATCGAAAGCCTTTCAGAATACACGTCAGCAGGGATTAGCTGCAGAGATGAGGTCACAAGAGGGATGGAGGAGATGGCTGATCTGGGATGGCATGGTGATTAAAGTCCCCACCCCGCGTTTATACCTGCTGCTCTATCTCCAGCGACCTTTGTCCAAAGAATGAGCTAATGATCTGGTCATACAAGGTCGAGATGAGATTAACATCCGACTCTCGACTTTTCGCAGAGGGCGAGCCCGCATCAAACGTGGTGCTCAGGGTCTTGAGCATTCCCGCAACGACCGTCTCGGTCACGGCCGCGGTCCAGTCGATAGCTGTGGGCCATGAGTTCTCTGCCGGATCGAAGTACTCGTTCTGGAGGACCGCCAGGGCGGCAAAGGCATTCTCCAGAATGTCCGAGCGATCGTTGTCAGCCGAGCCGTCGCTCTGTGGCCTCCCATTGAATCCATCGCGGAGGAACGTCGATGGCGGGGACTGGCAGCCGGTCGTCGACCCGGTCGTGAAGACGGTACAGTATTCTCTGGTCTCGAGCGTATGAGATGTGGCCAGGAGATTGAAGATGAGCGCCGCCTGGATCGAGGAGATGAGATATCTCATTGCTAGTGATGCTTCCAGCACATCGGCAGCTGGATGAAACGCTATGATGGGGGAGGAATGACAATCAGGAAACCGGCACAGACGGGCAAAGAACATCAATTTCCCTGACGGTTGACGAGGAGGCAGGAGACATCGAGCGAGAGACAGCTTGAAGGAAGATTGACAGCCTCTTGAAGAGCAGGCAGAGACCGATAATCAGGCTATTATAGCAGCAGCCCATCGTGCAGAAAGCGCTTGCCGGGCGTGCCATCTGTCAGGACCTGACCGTCCTCGCTTCTCCCTCGCTGTCTGTCTCATCCTGCATGATGGTCAGCCACTGTCCGGCGAACGAGGAGTTTCGTGGATTGGCACCTTGATGTTGGACTCGTATGTACGGAGAAGTACATACATATGTATTGCTTGAGACATTGATCCATCCATCCCACAGGACAGTGCATGCTGTGCGCGCGTGCCAAAGGGCGCACGGCAAAGGTCCAAAGCAGCACTCATACCCGATACTACTATAGTACTCCATATGTACGGAGTACTAGTACTCACGTCAGAGGCAAGCCATTTGATGCGGGATGCGGTTATATTGAACCACGGCGTCGGATAAAACAGCTTTGTTGGAGCCTTGTTGGAGCCTTGTGGGATCGGGCATCACACCGCCGGAGGGGTCACTCGACCCTGGAGCTCCCTCGAGATGGTTGACCTGACGGCGGATGGTGTCAGACCATGATTCACTTTGCTGGCTCAGGAGCTTCTTGAGTCTGGCCGGGGAGGTGAGGAGGTGAGGAGGTGAGGAGGTGAGGAGGAGAGGTCGTCATCATGCTCGAATGAGTCCAGATCTCGTTTCGGATAAGTGAATCAAATCGATTCAATAACCTTCTATCGGTGCAGTAATATTAGATAAAGTGATATTGTAATATGCGTGTATCGAGGTGCACGTTGCCGTGGTGATGGAGGTTTTATCTGCGTGATCATGGACACCAATGCAGAGAGGTTAGGACGCTGCACAGTGCCGACTTGGGCATCTTTCAGCTCAAGCTGAGAGTATGAATGTACAAGTACGATCCTCCGTACAGTCACAGCGCCTATTGCTCAGCCCATACGGGGCATTCTGAAGCCTGGAATACGGATCAGGGAGTGCCAGGCTCCTTATTTCTCACGAGGTGATCTCCGGGACTCACAACGTGCCCGTGCTTGGTGCATGGATCCTCCAGATTGGACCAATTTATCGAGGTGGCACCTGGTCGCCGGCAAGTGGGTGCCGACAGCGGGCGACCGAGCTTATGTATGTCCTCTGCTCCGCGCCTTGGACCGAGGGTATCGCGAACCAGATCTATTGCCAGATCAATAGATTCTTCTCAGGTCGATGCTCCAGCTACGATTACATACGGGGTCCATTCCCCATTTCCATTCGTCATGAAATTGCACAAAGTCTGGTGACCCGCCCACCCTAGAACCCCAGGCAACATGCACACCGTCGTGCATTTTATGCAGCATGCATAACCCGAGTGCATCGACTCCTGCATAAGCAGCCTTTGTTTACTTCTCACCCCCTCTCCACGCCTCAAATCGGCCAATCACAGGCCTCTGTCAGCACATCCCTAGCCAATCACAGGCCTTCATCTTCACGGGCTCCTGCTCGTCCTTCTTCGCACAAACAAAACAAATCCAGGCCGATGCCACCTTTGCCGCCTCCTCCTCCTCCTCCTCCTCCTCCATCCCGGAAATGCTTTTCCCCCCCCCGAATTCCATCGACTCTCGCATTCTTGAGCCTCTACCGGTACCGATCAAAAGGGAGGCATCGTCAATCAGCAGCAATTCTCTTCCCCCCCCTCCTCCTCGAAACCCCCCCCCCCTTCACACCCCCCGGCTTTCCGCAATCCATGAACATCTTACGACCTCTCCCTTCCCGGAGCCGCCCTCTTGCATCTCGCATCCAACCACGCGACGACGCATTGCCCGCATCTGCTTTACCGCATCTTGGACCCCCCCTCCCTCCTCTCTTTCTCTCCCTCCATCCCTCCCTACCCCCCCTTCCCTCTCTCTCTCGGCAAAGAGGGTCCTCTGCCAATTTCGTCAAAACAACTCCATAGCTCCAGCATCTGCGTCTGACGCATGCGTGCCAGAGCCATGGAGGCCGACACAGCTACCAGGTATCGTTCGCGCATCCTTAGAGAAATGAATGCAAACCGCGAGAATCCCTTCAACTCTCCGCCATCCTCGACCGGCTCCCATCGCGCCGCCAGCCCGACCCTGTCCTCCGTCTTCTCTGACCCCGAGGGCGAGTCCACCCGCCGCCTCAACGAGGACATCGCCCGCGTCACTGCCCCGCGAAAGCTGTCCGTCAACTGGGAAGCCGCCCACCGCAAGTGGCCCGAGTTCTACTCCCTGCCGACCAAGTCCGACCGCCCCATCTTCGACGACATCACCTCCACCGAGACGCAGGCGCGGCCTCTCCATGTCCGTTCGCAGTCCAAGGAGAACTTGGACCCGCTCGCCTCCGCGCCAGGCCCGACCATCGCCAAATACATCGTCGACGACACCACTGAAGACGCGTGGAGCGGTTCCAAGAGGACGCGTGCAGAGATGCAGCCTCGCGTCGACAACGAGTCCGACCTCTCCTCCATCCTCTCCAAGTCGCCCGCCAGGGGCATGGGCGCCTTTGCTGCCGCCACAAAGAATGCGCACGCCCCCAGCCCGCTGTCCAAGACCCACACCAGCGCGCCGCCGCCCCCCTCGCAGGGCTACCGCCAGCAGCGAGACCACAAGCAGGACCCCCTCTCGGATGCCCTCGAGCGCCTGCGCAGGACCTCCTCCAGCCCTAGGACTACCAGGGAGCCCAGGTCCCACGACGAGAGCTCGCCCAACATGTCGTCCGCCAAGTCGAGCCTGACGGCCGTGCCGACATCCCCCTCGACCGCCAGCCCCGGGCACGATAACACAAACATGCGGTCCTTCTTCATGCCCGATGTGACCCATCTCGGCGACTTCGTCACCGGCACCTTGCGCTTCACCGGTTCGGCCAAGAACGGAGTGCCCATCCTTGTTAAGCATGGCAAGGTCCACGATCAGAACATCAGGCCTTTCGGTGCGCGCCACGCCGAGGTCGACGGTGTCGTCATCCCCGAGGAAGAGGGAAAGATCTTCGTGTCCATGGATATGATCCGGCAAGAGATCGTCTCGCTCCAGGACAATCACGACAAGATCCAAGAGTACGCTGGAAATCTCCAGCGCGAGGTCGAGAGGCTCCAGGCTCAGCTCAATTCTCGCAAGTCCTTCGAGAACCGTCTGGGCATGGATCGCGCCAACGAGCAGGTGCTAGCCCAAAAGAAAGGTGCGCCTCCACCTCTTTCCAAGATCCACAAGATGCGCTCTACTGACATGCCGCATCAGGACTCGAGGCCGAGGTCGCGTCGCTCCAAGCACGATTAGACCAAGCAAACCAGAGGGTAAGCAGCCGCGCAATCGAGAATGACACGCTGGCCCAGGAGCGAGATCGGGTTATGAGCCGATTGCAGGAGGCCTGTGATGACATCAACAAGCTTACTCGGAAACTCGTCATCAAGGAGAAGGAGCTGGAGACCACGAGCAAGCAGCTTGGCTCGTCGGAGCAGACGAGGCAGGAAAACGACACTTTGCGACGAGACCTGGCTGATCTCAGGCAGAGCCGCCAAGGCCTGGAGTCCGAGAACACCTCCCTCCGGACGGACAACGAGGGTCTCCGCAAGGAAGTCAAGCACCTGAGGCAGGAGTCGGAATCCCTGCGCTCCGACAACAAGAGTCTCCGGTCCGATCACAAATCCCTCCTCTCCGAGAACCGATCGCTGCGGAAGGCCCAGAGATCCCACTTGGACGATGAGGATCAGTTCCGCGACAACGTCGACGGTCTCCAACAGGAGCTCGATGCGGCCCGCGAGGAGGTAGAGAGCCTCCAGCAGGAGCTGCGGTCGCTCAAGCAGGAGAAGTCATCCCTTCGCCAAGACAACGATAGCCTGGTGCGCCACAACGAGAAGTACTTTAACGAAAACAAGATCCTGCGCCGCGAGAACTCGGGCTTCGAGCGAAGCATACATGGCCTGCACGACGAGATCTCGAAGCTCAAGGAGGAGGTCGTCTATCTCAAAGAGCAGCTGGATCAACAATGTCGCCCGATCCCTAAGAGGGACCTGACTGCCGCTGCCGCTGCCGATGACGAGACCGAGGACAACATGACGTCGGCTTTCTTCGTCCCAGACATTACCATCAACTCAGACGACAGCGGCCCTCTCGAGACTCTCCCATCAAAGGCCTCAAGTTCCCTGCCCAACAATTCTTCCGGAACCAAGAATGCAGCGTCCCTAAGCAATAACAACAACAACAAAGATCACGAGTCTCGCACCGCCACCAAGCGCGATGGCTCCGGCCGCACAGACAGGCCCACCAGCAAGTCTGACAAGTCCCTCATGCAATCAAGGGACTCCGGGCACGTCCAAAAGGTTGCCTTTTCCCTTCCAGAGAAGTCAACAGAGAGCAGCAAGGCTTACTCTACTCAGGCCAACAAGGGCAGTAAACGGAAGAGCGCCTCCAGCAAAGCAACGACGAATGACATGGATGCATTTGGCGATCATGACGACACGACAGGCATCCTATCCGTCGACAACACGACTCAGGATCAGAGTGTCTCGATGAGCTTGACCTTTAGGAGCATCAAGGAGACGGAAGAGCCAAGGCCGATGGCCCGGTCGGACGGTCTGCATAAGTCTCAGAGGTCTAAGGTGCCCTCGAAGAAGGCCAACGCCGCGGCGCAGGAGGCCATCAGATCTGTCGGCAAAGACTCGTGCCCGGCCCTCTCGAATAATGCTCGCAGGGTCTTGGACAGCCTCTGCGTCCACAGCTGCCAGAACTGCATGGTATGCAGCCGCATCACATCGCACAACGGTATCGCCTCCTCCAGAGAATTAGCCGCTGGGAAGAAGCGGGTGACGGTGCCCCGGCCCGTCCCCGTCAGCGAGCGACAAGGTCAAGGCGACGACATGACGGTGCGGCCCACACAGCCGCCCGGCCACGCCCTGGCGCTCGTCATCAAGGGTCTGGAGGATGAGTCCCAGCACCTGCAGCTGGAGCTCATCCGCCTGCAGGCCCAGTACAACGGGAGCGACAAGTCCCAGGGCCGTAAGGAGAGACTCAACGTGGCCCACGCCATCAAGATGATCCTCAAGCAACTGGAGGTCAAGAATGACCAGATTTATAGTCTATACGACGTCCTTGAGGGACAGAAGGCCGTCGGCCAGGCGATGAGCGAGGAGGAGATAGAGTTGACGGTCCTTAACATTGCAGGCATAGCGGTCCGCGACGTTGTGGGCGCCTCCCACGACAACCACAACAAAAATTCATGGGAGGGCGTCGTGGCCAATTAAGATCGTCATCGGAACAGGCTTTCGATATCGTGGAGGCAAACAGGCAGGCGGGCAGGCGGACAGGCGGGCACTCGAGGCTTGTCATGTCGGTCGAGCGAGCACAGCATCAGCGGAGTAGGGTCAGGCGTTTGGGAGCTGGAATGCTCATCGCATCAGAGCTGGATCAGGGCGGTTGAGCTCTTTGCGCGGTTTCGTGTTTGATTATTGTCGTCTTTCACTCTGTTACATCTCGGCTCGGAGGCGTTGCAGGGATACGTGCCATTGTGGAATGGCCCGCGGTTATCAGGGTGGTGTGTTTGAGTCAAGCAAGCAATCCCATTTGATGGATAATCCCCTTATTCTGTTGTTGTTTGTTTTTTTCTTATTGCGGTCGGCAAACAGGGCGCCCAAAGGGGAGGGGGGGCTGATTATGGGACAACGATTCCCATTGTGCAAGATTCTGTACTATTACCCTTTTTCTTCTTCTTGATTAAGGCATCTCCTTTTCGGTACACGTTTTTATAGGCCTTTTCGATAGGTTTTGCGCAGCACGGAACAAGTTGATTGATGCTGAAGCGCAAAGCGAACAGACTCGGTGTGTTCTGATTGATGAAAAAACGAAGAGAGAAAAGGGTTACTCTTGTACAGTACAGAAATGGCAGATGCGTTTGAAGATTGGGGCGTGAAAGATTATCTATTTTACTCATCATCATCATCCTCCTCATCGTCATCGTTAACGTCGTCTTCGTCATCCACATCCACGTCCATCTCCTCGTCGCTGTTCTCGGCATCTTCGTCGTCGTCGTCGTCACCCGCGAGCCCTGCCTTTTCGTCCTCTTTCCGCTTCCGCTCGTCCTCCTTGCGGGCCTCCTCGAGCATCTTGGCCTTCTCAGCCCGCGCCTTCTGCTGCCCGAAGACATAGGCGCCGAGGGGCGTCTTGCCGAGATCAAAGTCCTTTAGGAAGGCGTCGACCTGGGCGCGGTCCTTTGGCGCAAAGTCGACCCTGGCGCGCTTGTCCTCGATGAACTTTGCGTTGGCCTCGAGCTTCTGGACGAGCAGGAGGATCTGGGAGGAGAGCTTGGCGTTCCTGTTGCCCTGGGACTTGGAGCGGGCCTGCTTGAGCCAGCGCTTGAGCTGGATGACGACGGGCAGGGCAAGCTCGGGGAAGGCGATGGAGGTGGCCCAGAGGAGGGCGAACTCGCCCATGAGCTCGACGACCTGCTCGCCGACGCCGTCCTGGTAGGCGCGCGTGCGCAGGTACGCCTTGGAGGCCTTGTAGGAGACGGCGAAATCGAAGGCCTTGAGGGTGGTGGCCTTGGGGGGCTTGCGCATCTCGGCCGAGGTGAGGACCTCGATGAGGGGCGACGCGAGCGGGATGTAGGTGCCCGTGGCGCGGGAGACGCGGAGCAGCGCGCGGACGAGGTGGAAGCGCAGCGGGAAGTAGAGGGCCGTGGGGATGAGGCGCATGGCGCCGAGGGTGACCTGGACGAGCGGGTAGATGAGCAGCCAGAGCTGGGACTTGGCGCCGGCCTCGGCCTCGCGGAGCGGGCTGCAGTGCTGCGCGAGGACGCACGACCAGAAGTCGAGGGAGTGGGTGAACTGCCAGTTGTAGACCAGGCGGAAGGAGTCGTTCTGGTTGTGCACAATGCTGTTGCGCAGGTGGATGGCGAGCTGCCGGATGAAGGTGAAGGCGGTGGTGTAGCCGACGGTCGGGTCGATGCCCCAGAGCTCGGCGGCCGAGTTCTTCATCAGGTTGATGCCCTGCAGGGTGTTGTGGTTGGTGACGCGGCAGCCCTGGATGAGGCCCTGGTAGACGGCCTTGAGGACCGTCTCGCGGATGCCCTTGTCGCCGATGACGACGAGCCTCCGGAGCACGAGGAACGCCGTCACGCGCGTCGTCTCCGAGCTGGCCGGCTGAGCCCAGAAGCTGACGACCGCCTTGGCGAGGGCCTTGATGAGCTTCTTGAACGACAAGAGGTAGGGGAGGATCGGCGTGATGGACGACAGCGTCAGCTTGAGCGTCTTGTCGTCGGACAGCGTGCCGAGGAGGTGCATGATGGAGGATGTGTAGGACTTGAGGAGGAGGGAGAGCGTCTTGAACTTCTTCGTCTCGGTCTGCACGTAGACCTTGCCCGCGGCCGACTCCTTGACGGGAAGGTAGTGGTTCATGACGACGGGGATCTCCTTGAGCGCGAGGATGAGGATGTCGTTGAACACTTTGGGGTCGTCGATGGCCCATCGCTGGTCTGTCTCTCCGTCCTCATCCGTCTCGTTGAGATGCGCGGCCGATCGGAAGGCCAGGACGACCTGTCTCGCCGCGCGGAGCGATTGCCTCTCGGTCATGGCCTTTCTCCACGTGGCCACGATCTCGCTCGTCAGTTTGCTTCCGGGCGGCGCGGCTGCTTCGTCGGCCTTTTGTTTCTTGTCCTTGCTCTTCTTCTTCTTCTTTTTCTTGTCATCATCGTCCTGGTCGTCTCCGTCTTCGACCTCCTCGTCCTCGCCGGCGCTGAGCTCATCCACCTCGGCCAAGTCGGCGTTCTCGTCGAAATCCAAGGCATCCGGGTCGTTTTCCTTCAAGAACTTGTAGAATTCAGGGTCCTTCTTCGCCAGGGCGTCCATGGCCTTCTTGCTCATGCCCATGGAGTTATCACCCTCATCCGCGTCATCGCCGCCATCCTCGCTGTCGCTGGCAACCGGCTCGTGGCCGAAGGAAATTTCCGAACCGCTCTCGTCGTCGTCCTCCTCCTCATCACCACCCCGTTCCTCCTTGGGCTCCTCGCGCTTCCTCTTTCCGCCGCTCTTCTTTCCGCCCTTGGCCGTCTTGTCGATGATGTTCTCGAAGCCGCTCTGGAAAAAGTCGTCGACGCTCATCTCGCTGACGTTCCTTGTCTTCTTGGCGCCTGCGGCGGCAGAGACGGGCACCGCATTGCTCCCGCTCGCGCCCTTGAAGAAGTCTGCATCTTTGCCGCGCTTCGACTTTTTCTTCTCGTTGAGCTGGATGCGCTGCTTGATCTTGGCCGTCTCTTTTCTCTTGTCCAGGACGCCCTTGAGGTTCTTCTTCTCGAATTTCTTGGTCGCTTTGAGGTTCTTCTTGCCGACTCCCATGGCGGGCAATGCTCTGCGCGCCGACAACGGCTGCGGCGGCGGCTGGATCGAAGTGTGAAGTTAGGAGGGGAGGATGGGCGATGGGAGTTGACGATGGAGGCACCGGCCGGCTTGAGAGGAAGAAGAAGAAATAATATTATATAAAAAGAAATCCAACGAAAAATACCAGACTCAATTGGCAGGCGCGAGAAGCTCTGGGTCGAGGTTTCCAAAAATTTTCGAGCAAGTCTTATCGATAAGCCATGTCTACATTAAGAAGGCGGTATAATTATTCTGCCACCATCGAGTACGTACCTTTTGACCCCCCCCCTCATCGCGATGACGAGCTCCTCCTCGTCTTGATCCAGGTCGTCTCTCGCGATGTTCGGCCAATGCCTCACTCTTCAACCTCGCAGCCAGCCCATCCGATGCCTCGTCTCCATCTGCCACCATGAACATGCGGCAAAGCTATGCGCCGACGCCCCATAGCTACGTGCCCAACACGACGCTCTCCGCGACCATCAATCTTGACGAGGTGAGTGGGATCATGCGGCAGAGGTGATGCCTTATGGATGAAGGCGGGCAGCTGGCTCACGAGTGCTGATAACACCTCAAGGAAGTCAAGCTCACCGAGACCCGCGCCGAGCGAGACCTCCAAGACTCCCTCGGCGAGCTGTTCAGCATCATTGTGACGCTCGACGAGCTCGAGAAGGCCTTCATCAAGGATGCCATCCCAGAGGCCGACTACGCAGACATCTGCGAGCGGTCGCTGCGGCAGTACAAGGCGCTGCTAGCAGACGAGACGATCGCCAACGAGTTCAAGGACCTCGAGGACTTCAAGGCAAAGTGGGATGTATGTCCTTGCAAGGGCCCCCTCCTTTCTTTCTACCTATTCTTCTGCCCCCCATTTGCCGCTTTCTTCCGTAATTGGTCGTTGGCCTGGCAGGCCTCATCTGACCCGTGCAAAAGCTCGACGTCCCCCGCGCGACAGAGCGCATCCGCGTCGGCATGCCCTCGACCATCGTCACAGCATCGTCCGCGGCGCCGGGCCCGGCCGCCAACGCCCCCGCTACGGCCACCAGCGGCGTGCTGATCCTCGAGGCCACGCAGGAGTTCATCACCTTCCTCGACGCCGTCAAGCTGGGCCTCCTCTCCAAGGACCAGCTGCATCCGCTGCTCTCCGACGTCATCCAGTCGGTCAACCGCGTGACGGACAAGGACTTTGACAGTCGGGGCAAGATCGTGCAGTGGCTGATCACGCTCAATCAGATGAAGGCGACGGATGAGCTGAGCGACGAGCAGGCGAGGGAGCTGGAGCTGGACATTCAGCAGGCATATCAGGGGTTCAGGCGGACGTTGACGTGATTCTTTGCTCCTTTGCTCCTCTACGGGCGGATGTTTCTCATTGTACCGCGTTCCCATGTGTCATAGAAGCACAATGGACTTGATCCACCGATCCGGTGATGAGTGATGATTCGACGCTGATGATGAATGATCGATCAAACCAGAAACGTCCAGAAGCTCGGGTATACGAACTCCTCCTCGAATATCCTCCTCACCTGTTCCAGCACAAATCTCTCCACCTTGCCAACGTTCTTCAGACTCTGCTTGCCCCCATCCCTCTCGCCAATCTCGCTCTCCACCCGGATCTCCTGCAGCAGGCCCGCAAACCGCCCTGCCTTTTTCTTGTCCCCGCCGCCGCCGCCGCCGCCGGTCTTCTTGTCGTTGTTGTCGTTGCCGTAGTGGTCGTTGTCGTCGTCCTCTTCGTTGGCGCTGCTGTCGTCGTCGCCCACCGCGGCCAGCGCGTCCTCGGGGCTGAGGAAGCAGAAGTGGACCTTCTTGCGGATGTACGCCAGCACGCCCACGCCGTCAAAGCTCAGCCCCGTGATGCTCAGCTTCAGCGGGATCCCGACGAAGCTCGACATCGGGTAGTCGAGCAGGATCTCGGCAGTCAGGTTGAGCCTCACGTCGCCCGAGTACCGGATCCTGAAGACGGCCTGGACGTCCTCCACCCTGGCCTCGCGCCGCGGCGAGCTGCTCGCGTCCGGGTCCTGCTGGTGCATGTGCTGCAACAGCGGCCGCGGGCGCGCATCACCCTCCTCGTCCTCCTCCTCGTCCTCCTCATCGCCGCCTCGTCCCCTTGGTTTCGCTGCCGCCGCTGCTGCTGCTGCTGCTGCCGCCGCCGTCGTGCCGCTCAGGTGCGCCATGTGGGCGTCCCGCGTCGACGGCCGCGACGGCGGGCCCATGGTCGACACGTCCGACTTCTCGCTCAGCGTCAGCACCCCGCGCGCCGGGTCCAGCGTCGTCGCGAGGTCGTCCACCGAGAGGCTGCCCATCGACGGCTTCCTGCTGTGTGAGGGCGTGTGCGCCGTCGACGCCGGCGCGCTGCCCATCCAGCTGGTGCCCATGTGCGCGCCCGCCACCACCGCCGCCAGCGGCGTCTGCGTCCCCGTCGCGAACTGGTGCTGGAAGTAGTTCCTCCCGGGCCCGCCCAGGATCCCCGGCGTCGACGTCAGGAACGCCCTCCCGAAGTCGTGCCCGAGCACCGTCTGGGGCCCGCCGTTCTCCGCGGCCCTGCGCCTCCCCGCGTCGTGGCCGGCCCCTGCTGTGCTCGGCCGCGAGAGCCTGGACGACGACGATGACGCTGCTGCTGCTGCTGCTGCCGCTACCGCTGCCGCTGCTTCGTACTCGTCCTCGCCAGAGCTGTCGTCGTCGTCGTCGTCGTCGTCATCCTGCTCGTAGAAATCCGGCAGCGGGTCTGTGATGTCCTTGAGCGCCAGCTGCGGCGCCACCGTCCCGAAGTCGAAGCCGTGGACGTTGACGGACCGGATGAACCGGGGCAGCTGCACCGTCTGGAACTTGCTGTGGATGAAGACCCTGATGCGCTCTGCGAGGGCATCGCCGTCGGGCCCGCCCGTCAGCGTCTCCCAGTTGAGATCGATAGACATTGGAATTCAGACGAGACGCTGGTCACGATCACATCTGAGAGAAGAACAAGAGGCTTCGTCATGTCATGATCAGAGAACCCAATGATAATCAAGACCGCGAGGCAAAATGCTGAGAAGGAAGAGTGATCATGAAGAGTCTCCTCCCCAGACTGGGTGTCTCGAAACAAAATCTGGGTTGATTGAAATCTGGCAGGATAGAGCGACTCTAGGGTAGCTCATCGCCGCCTCTCAACACATATCAAAAACACCAAATCTCAATGCTTCGTCTCGAATGCCAGAGCCGTGATCGCATTCACATAATTTAATTTCATGCTCAAGCTAGACATTCAAATCGTCGACTGTCACGATTCATCCATAGCATGTATCGATTCATCAAGGGTATCTTAATTTCTGCTTCTGCTATCGTGATATTCCAGCATAGTTAGATGTAGGAGAAAACAATGAATGAAAATATCCCAAACTCCGTTCTTCGCCCCATCTCTAGCATGCCATGAAGAGTTTGGAAAGTGAAAAAAAAAGGAAAAGAGAAAGGGGAAAGGTAAGAGCAAAAGACAAAGAAAACCCGATCAGGAATCTTGCCATCGCCATGATGTATGTATGTAAACCTCTGAATCTGCCCCCCCCCTTCTCTTTCTCTGGCGCTGCAAGGCCCCTCTCATCCATCATCATCATCATCGTCGTCATCATCATCACTGCTCTCGTACGTCGGGCTCTTCCGCGAATCGAGCGCGGCCATAGTACAGAGGATTCTGCGGGTTGTTGAACAGGTGCCAGCAGTTAGGTGCTTGTAGGATATACCTGCATCAGAGTGTCAGCAACGGGGTCTATCGGCTTCGACCGGGTCCTGAAAAATAGTAGTAATAGCTCACCTCGCCATGGCTTCTCGGAATCTCGATTTGTATTCCTTGGGACTCGTAACGGTTGGTCGGTTCCGGCCTCCTCCTACCAGACCGCGATCCTTGATCCAGCTTTCCAGCTTCTTGTCCCACGTGTACGTTCTGATGCAGTCGATAATTCCCACCACGAGCTCCTTTCGCGACTCGTCAACCGCGATCATCAATGAATAGTCCATAACATTTTGCCGCGCCAGGAACAGCGTGTCGTTCCAAACCGACGCCCGCAGGAGCTTCTTCGAGTGCTCGCGCGCAAACAAGGGCGATTCGTAGATGTACTCGACCATGTTCTCGTCCAGCAGCACCTCGTTCTGCTCTCCGGTGGACTGGATCTTGCGATTGCGCATGGACCCCTTCAGGTCGAAGATCCTCGTCGGCGACCGGTCGTAGAAGAGATTCTCCGTCACCAGCAGGTCCAGCTTGATGTCCGTCCCGGTCACCGGATTCTTGATGAGGATCTGGAAGAATCCGAGCATCTTCGCAATCACCGACGGCAGGTCGTGGAAGAGGGCCTCATTCATAATGGTGAAGTATCCGGGCGCGAAGCGCAGGAAGGCCGACGTCTCGATCTGCGACAGCGACTTGAGCACGAGGCGGTCGTCCAGCGTCTTCAGGAAGACCGACTTCGTTTTCCCGCCCTTCGAGTCCCATTTCAGACACCGTGAAAGCGATTCGATGATCCGCTCGGCGACGCCGCACTTGCGCCTCAGGGCATCGAACTGCTCCGCGTAGAAGATCTTGCACGACATGACCGCTGCCCCTTCTCTGAACTGGTACTTGAGGTGGGTTCCCGTCGCCCGCAGCAGGCTCTTTTCCAGCTCCGACTCGTTGCCCTTCCACTCGCCACCCTCCGACACAGGCAACGACTTTGCCTCTCCCTCGGCCGCGTTCTCCACATCCCGCAGGATAGTTTCCTGAGCCTCTTGCCTGATGGCCGCCAGTTTGCCCTTGTAATCGTCGCTGTTGAGCGCGAGCGCGATGACGGAGCTCGGCTCGTCCTCTCTCACGATGATGTCCGAGTCCACGAAGATGTGATCTGTCGCATTCACCGGGTACTCCAAGGGGGGCCATCCGCTCGCCGATCGTTCCGCCCAGAAGTTGGTCAGATACTTCATCAAGCTCATCTTCTGGTGCTTGGGGAGCTCGAGCGGTATCTCCGCGTTGGAGTCGGCGATCTCTTTGATATCGGGCAAGAACTCATCGGAGACGGATGGCTCGGCATCGCTGGCAGCCCCCTCGTCCTCCGACAGCTGGCTGGCGTTGGCATTTCCAGAGTCCTCCTTCCACCGCTGAGCTTCTTCCTCGGAGCGTGGAGGGGCCTTAGCCGGCGCTTGCTTCTCGGAATACTCCTTGGTCTTGGCAGCGTCATCCTGTGCTTCCACCTTCGCATTGAGCGATCCTTCTCGGGGCATTCCGGTATGGCTCAACCCTGCATTGAGAGGCTGCTGCTCGCCATCCCGATCGAGGGCCTGTTCGTTCGCTGCACCTGACTCATTGAACGCCTCATTGACGTTATCATACACCTGCACGGTCGCTTTGTTCGAGGCCGTTGCCAGCATCGGCCGAGGCTGTCGCAAGCTTGCGGCTCTTCTCTTCCGATCCCGCAGCCGCTCCTGTTCAAACTCCCGGCTGAGCTGCTCAAAGTGTCGCGTCAGGGTCGTGACCTGAGACTCCTTTCTCTTGACGAGCCTGGGGATTCCGGAGGGGAGCTTGGGACGATTCTTGAGCACGGTCAAGCCTAAACGATCGGGGATCTTCTTCTCCACTTTTGAAGAACCTTCCGGCTGTTCCGTGCAGGGTGATGGTGGCGGTCTCGGGTTCGTTTCTGCAAGCCCGGCCGGCTTTCCGCTCAGCGATTGCAGCCGGGGAATCGAGCTTGTGGGATGGGACGTCGCTCGAATCATAGGCGGCGACGCCCCAAAACCCACCTTGCGCCCCGGGCTTCGATCGAAACCTTGCTTCGAACCTTCGGGATCGCCCTGCGCATCATCAACCTCGGCGGGCTGGCTCGTTTGATGGGCTTGTTCTCGGCGCGTGGAATCCAGCCTCTCGGTCATAGAGCGCCCTGACCTCGTCGATCCGGTCGGGCTCCGCGCAAAGCCACTGGGAAACAAGGGCGGCCGCTCGGGCGTTGCGATGGGGGAGCTGGGGGACTTGAGGACTTCGTCGGGAGCGACAGGTGCGGGCCCAGGGGCGGGAGCCGCCGGCGGGAGTGTGGCCAAGTCCAGCGGCTTGACGCGCTCGATGGTCTCCTTCTCCACTTGCAACGGCGCCGCGCCATCTTCGCCGAGCGAAATTTTCTCATTGAGGGGTTTCTCGGTCGACAGTGCGTTGATCTCCGGCCCTGGAGTCTCCGGTAACTCCGTCAGGTTTGTGCTCTTCTCGTCGACCTCAGAGTAGGACTGGGATGGCGGTTCCTCGCTGTCGGCTATGGAGCCGGTGCCTTCGGTCGACACAAGCGATTCCTTGGACTCGTTATCGGTGAACATCTTCTTGAGCTGGATCATGGTCAACTGCCGGATATCTTTGTCGCCCAAGAAGTCGGATTCGAATTTGGAGAATATCTGATCCCACTCGGTAGCGCTCTCCAGCATCTCGCGGACTATGATGTTAAAGGGCACGACCTCGTAGTACTTGGAATTGACGTAGATGTACTGAAGTCGGTGGATCATGGCAGCTTGCTCCTCGTGCGATCTTCTCGTTAGCATCTCCAATTCTGCTTTGCAAGCCTCCGCCTTCTCGGGCAAGACGCTGTCGATTCGGATGCTCTTGATTCTGGCCTTGATCGATGCCATGAACTTGTTCCAGCGTTCCTCCATCTTGACGAAGATATCGTTCTTCAGCTTCAGATCCTTGACGACCTTCCAGGTGATGCGAGCTCGGGGAACGACTATTTCAAGGAGGTCGATGGGGTCCCAGTGGATTCGTATCCGGATGTCGTGTAGGCTGAAGTAGCGGACATGGTCGCTCTGGTGATCGTGAGGGCAATCCACAATGTCCCTCATCCGCAGCCCCTTGCCCCAGAAAAGCAGCTCCAGGTACTTTCCGAAGGAGTACTTGTAGGTAGTCTCCGACATTGGCGTCTCTGCCGAGTCCTTCTCGCAGATCTTGCAGTAGGTCCACATGGTAATGCTGTCACCGAGCTCGGGCCGCCTCGGAGACGGGCTCTGGAAACGCTCGACGAAGACCGTGATGCGCGACTGGTCGTGCACAAAGGTCCGATGGTGCTCGATCATCTTGCGATTGCAGATGTTCGAGTCACAGATGTCGTCCTTGCTGGTGGTCAGGAACTCGATGTACTGCCCCAGTGTGCAGTCTGGATCCATGCCGGTGTCTTCGCGCTGTTCGTCGTAGAAATTGATGGCGACCAAGCTCGGCTCATTGCACGGCACCTTGTTTTCCGTGCAAATGACCGAATACAAGACGACGATATTTTGGTGGGAATATGGATCAAATAGATCGAGATTGCCCTGGATATATGTCTCCCACTGGCGCGTCTGCGTCTGGTAGTTATAGAGCGCCTTGTCATATTCTGCATCGTGGACGGCGTGCAGGATCTCCATGATCTGTCTCGGGGCCTTCTGGCCAATCTCCTCAACCATCTCCGGCTTGATGAGCTGAAACTTTTGCGGGTCTGCTTTCTCGGCGTCTGCTTTCTCGTCCACAGTGTCGTGGTCTCGGAGACGTTTGAGGTACAGCAGTCGCCTTTCCTGCTCACGAGCATTCATCAAGAGGTATGGCTGCGTGAACCTGACGTAGGGGGATGCAGAGAGGATCTTCGTTTCGTACTTGGACACCATATCGCTGTAGAACGTCGGCATTGGTACATCGTCGGGTACCTGGGAGTCTGAGCCCGCGTGCGCATGGCTCTGATGAAGAGACACCACCGCGGCCGGCTCTTGAGAATTCCGATCAGAGTTGTTCGGGGTCGACGAGGCGTCCTCACGCTCTCCGGAGCTCGAGCTGTTGACTGTAGTCTGCGAAGGGGGCTCGCTTTCACCGGACGCCTGATTGACCACGACGGGAGGGCCGATTCGGGAGCCCTCCCGGATGCCAGAAGAGCTTAGAGACTTGATACTCTCGTTCAATGCCTGATAGGAGCTCGACAAAGACGCCTCTCCAACATCTGGAGGCTCGACAGACTCGTCTCTCAGGAGACTTGATTCCAACTTGAGATTGTAGACGACGTAGGCCATGAAGTCGGTGATGTACTTGATCTTGCCCAGCAGCGCGTTGTTGGCACCCCTCAGAGAGATGGTGCAGCCGAGCTCAGGTCTGCATCCGGTGATGAAGATGTAGGACTTCTTCCGGTTCGGATAGTCGTTGTTCACGAAGGTTCTCACCTCAAACTTCGAGCACCTACCGGCCTGAGCCTCAAACATGTCCAGGGACTCGATGATCTTGGTCTCGGTGCACCGGGCGACGGCGGCGATGACGGATCGCTTGACGTTGTAGGCAACCGCAATGTTGGCCTCCGACAGGTACTGCAAAGCCACGCCAGAGATGCTCTTTTCGGCAAGCAGAACCTGGGGGCGAAGATTCGTGATCCTCTGGACCACGACCCTGAGGAACTCCTTCTCCTGCTCGATGACCGGCTGCAAACTCATAAATTGCTGCTGCTGATGTCGCTGGTACTCGATGGGAAAGCTGACGAGCAGGATCCTGGGGTTGGTGATCTTGCGAGGCATGCTCTTCAGGGCCAAGTTCTTGGTGAAGACGACACCGGAGGCGTAACTTGTGTCACCGGGCTTGCCGCCAGGGATCCTCTTCAGCTTCACAAAGTTCCTGACGTCCATGGACTCGCCGTTTGCGACATCCGGAGAGACATCATCGGTTGCCTGGAGCAGGATGGGCACCAAAACCTTTTGCCAGGCATCGGGATTTGGGACCTTCGCATCGACGAGAAGCTGGTGGAGCAATTTGTCGACGTGAAGCAGACTGGACTGGTTCAACTCGGCGCGCGGGGCTCTCTCCTTTTGCAAGGAATTGCTTCTCCCCAGCTGGGTCCCGCTCAGCTCGGCGGAGAGGAGCATCTCGGAGGAGAGGGAGGGCCCCTTGAAAATGCCAGATTTGGGGCGAGGAGACCCCATGTGGAGGATGCTGCCGCTGACGTTGCTCAGGTTGCGGCGCCTCGTCGATTTGCGGTGACTGACGAAGCTCGACGAGGGCCCGGGAGAGTCATCGAACCCGACACGACCGAAATGGCTGAGGCCACTGACGCTCTTCTCACCTCCCCGATGGCGATGCTTCCTCGAGGCGCCCATCAACGAGGCCAGATTAGCTTTATCCGCCTCGAAGCCGGAGGGCTGCAGATCAGCCGAGGCCATGGTGGCGAATATGCTGCTGACCTGTTCATCCCCGCTCGAGTCATCAGACATGTAGTCGGCCAGCTCCGGGTCGATGATGTTGTCGTCATGGAAGGCCGGGAACTTTGAGTTGTTCGCCGTCTCTTCGTGCAGGCCTTTTCGAAACGGAGCATGGTCCTCCGACTTTGTGTACTTGTGTCTTGCGAGGAACCCGTGCTTCGAATGGTGGCGCTTGTGTCCGGCTGACGAATGCGGCCGGCCGGCCGTCAAGGACTTGAGCGAGCGCGACGAGCTCGGGCGGCTGAGTTGCGGGGCGTCGATCTCGAGGACAGCGGAGTTGGAGTGGTTCGAGTCCCGCACGCGACGAGCGGCCGGGATGGCCATCATCGGCGTGGAGACGGGCCTCGTGTCCCCCGGGCTGTCGGAGTTGCGGGAATAGGCCTGGTCCTTTGGGTTGGTGGGCTGGCTTGACGAGCCGGTCTTCTTGGATTCGTCGGCCCCGAAGAGCTTGGGCATGAAGGCCTGTTCATCCCCGGAGTCTTCGGACGCGCTGGCGTCGAAACGACGGGTAATGACATCGAGGCATCGCTTGCAGACCCTGATGGAGTTTGTGAGGCCGAACTTCTCGCCAGATATCACGGTAGTACACTTGGCGTCGAAGATGAAGCCGCACGTCCTGCAGTGATGCTTTCTCCGGAATGTGTTGAAGGGTACCTGGCAGAGAAAACACTCCTTGACGGTCTCGTCCTTCATCCAGAACTCCTTGCTCAAGACTTGCCGCTTCATCCCCTCGAGCCCGCTCATGCGTTCAAAAGCCCGCCGGTGGCTTGTGGTCGTGCCCGGGATGCGCAGATCGCCCGAGCGATGATGCTGAGGCTTGGACTCCTGGGAGAAAGACTCGTGGTGGACGGAGCCATGTGCGGACGTGTTGACTGGACTTGGTTCTGCGGTGAGGCGGTCGATGGACGAGTCCCTGGAGCCGTGGTATCGGTGCGGGGAGCCCGAGCGGGCAATGCGATCGATGACAGTCGGCTTCCTGCGAAACTCATCCGGCGGCAGCGATGATCCCACGGAAGGATTCGGAGAATGAGGGACCAGCAAGGGGGAAATCAACGCAGGTTTCAACTTGACGGGGCTCACGGGTGCGTCGATGCTCTCGTCGATACTGGAACTGTCGTCCCCGCGCTTAGAACCGGGCGGCAACAACCCTTCGTTGGCGTCGTAGAGGATCTGCCGGTCGATGGGCGAGAGGCGCGCCGGAAAGTCGCCCCGGCTCGTGCTCCTCCTCCTCGACTCCGGGATCACGCCATCCTTTCCGAGTATAGAATCGTGGTTGCCCGTCAGGTTCGGCGTGGTGATGGTTGGGCCGGCCGTCACGGTACTCGTAGCGTTTGTCGGCAGGCTCTGCCTGCCGGGAGCGAGAGCCCTGGGTCCGGACATGAGGCTGATGCTCGAGGGCCTGGAATGCTGGGGATGCGGGGAGCGCGGCTCGGAGGGGACGAAGGACTCGGCGCCGGACGCCTCGGCGCGCGGCGAGGTCAGAGACGCCGGGGCCAAGTTGCCGCGGGGCGAGATCTCGAGAGGGTCGACATCTTCGTCCTTGGGAGCCGCCCTGCTGGAGCTGCCTCCGCCGACGGCTTCCCTGATGCGGCTGTAGAGGCCGCTGAGGCCCTGGTGGACGAAGTCTCCTGCCGAGCCCCTGCTCTCGGAGGCTTGGACGGACACGGGCGGCGGCGCGAAGTCATTAAAGGTCGTGAGGGCATCGCTTCGACTCGCGGAGCTGTGTATCTTGTCGAGGGTCTGGGCCAGCTGCTCCCTGTCTATGGTCGAGCTCACGGCGGAGTTGACCGAGTTGCGGCGGGTTCGCGAGAGGAGAGGCGAGCCGAGGGCGGCAAGCAATGGAGAGCCATCCGGCGGCCTCGGGGTGGGGGTGGTGGTGGTGCTGGCCATGGCTACCTACTCCCCGGCTGCGTGCGTGTCTCTTGTCTGGGCGGCCTGCGGAAGTCGACTCAGACCGACGAGCGAGCTGTGCAAGAAGGTCTCCTCGCGTCGAGATGGGGCAGCACATGGAGTGATTTGCTTCGGCTGGGTAAGCGTCGTTGTCGCTTCGCCCGACCGCGGGGCGGGATGATGACTTGAAGACTCAGGGAGCTGGAGGTGATATCATAATGCCTGGGCAGCAAGAGAGGCAAGCTTGCGTCAAGAGCGTTGCGTCTGATTCGTTGCCGAGCAGATCCGAGTGCATGGAGGCGCTGCCCATGCACGCAGACGAGTACAGGTTTGGTAAGAGGTACGAGTACTCGTATGTTGTAATGGATCAATATCTGAGGGATCCAGTCAGGGCGGACGGACCTGGTCTGTGCCACAGCGAAGAGGTCAGAGCCGGGGCCTTGCTGTGAATAGTGGCGGCCGGGGGGGGGGGGGGGGGGGGGGGG
>NIGB01000004.1:1113587-1127128 GCA_003055145.1 Escovopsis weberi
GGAGGAGGAGGAGGAGGAGGAGGAGGAGGAGGAGGTGGTGGTGGTGGTGGTGGTGATTGCGACGGTGGACACAGCTGGAGGAATTGATTGATTGATAGATTTGATGTTACCTTCAAGTCAGGCCCAAAGCCGGCCCGGGGCCAGTCGAGGAGGCAACGCAGATCGACCGAGCAGCAGGATTTGAGCAGGTTGCCGTCGTCCACGCAGTTCCACCGACCATGTCATCGGCGTGAGCAATTGGA
Organism: Escovopsis weberi; assembly: GCA_003055145.1. Classification (NCBI taxonomy): domain Eukaryota; kingdom Fungi; phylum Ascomycota; class Sordariomycetes; order Hypocreales; family Hypocreaceae; genus Escovopsis; species Escovopsis weberi. The sequence goes on from NIGB01000004.1 coordinate 1,113,830, forward strand.
ACGACATACATAGCCGACCTGGAATGGATCGCTTGATGGATGGATGGTATGATGGATTGATTGATTGATTGATCGATCGATTGATTGATTGATTGAATCGTGAGGAAGCAGGACATCGTAAGAGCTTATGTAAGCGTCACCATTCCATTCCATCACCCTTCATATGAGTCGAGGTGCGACCTGTGCTACCCTAGAGACGGACCCCGGCCAGCGATGATCCCGGCGCTGACCCGCTGGAGCTCGGCCCCTGGACGGCCGCTAAGAGGCCGCCAGACCCCGCTGGAGCTTGATCCGCAGCGCTCGAGCTCCCCCTGAAACCCCCCACCAGCCGCTAAGCGACCTCGCTAGCTCGAAGCCCCGCACCTCGGAATTTTGACGACGCAGTTGATCGTCAAATGAATTGAGGAGCTTGGAATTCTTGATGCTGGAGTCATCAATCCATCAATCCATCAATCCAAGGATTGCTCGACTTGGGAGCCCTCAATCTAGAGAGAATCCGGATAGTAGATCAATTGGATCGCCGGTCTCGACACAAATCGATACGAGCACATCAATGCGCGGCCCTCGAGGGCGACGCGTCTGACTCACATACTCTGCCGTGACCGAGTACATACATACTCGTATGTACGCGCGCCTGCACACGATCGAGCCATGAGGCCACTCGGAGCTTCACGATCCCCACGAGCAGAGCGAGTCACATCGCGCAGCCAATGCGGTTGAATCAGAGCCCGCCTCCTGCCAGACACAGTCCAATCGTCCGCCTCCATCCAGATCTCGACACCGACTCCATTCTTTCCATCAGTATCTTCAACAGCCTCCCACCTCCAACCCGCAGGCCCCTCCAATTCTCCCGTCATCGCCAACGACTTCACGGGCCGGTCAGACGCGCCGTGCTTCTCTAGAGATACCACATACCGAGACTCTTACAAGGCCTTTTGCGAGCACAACCATGAGATCCGCAGTCGAGGCGCCGCGGCTCCTCGCCCGCGCCGACACGATGCGCTGGCAGAAGCGCAGCCGGATCCCGCACGACCAGCAGGCCATCCTCGAGAGTTCGACCTCGTGGGCCGTCGATCTCGACGGCAAACCCTACAGCGCCGCCCAGATCCCCGGCCACGTGCTGCAGACGGTCAAGGAGGCCTATGCTCGCCGGATGGCCAAGTCGAGGATCGCCACGCAACCGCCAGCCCCGCCGCCTCCTTCTCGTCCTCGAGCTCCAGTTTCAACTCCAGCTCCAGCTCCAGCTCCAGCTCCAGCTCCAGCTCCAGCTCCAGCTCCAGCTCCAGTTACAGCTACAGCTACAGCTACAGCTCCGACCCCAACCCCGGCTCCGGCTTCGGCCCCGGCAGCTGAAAACGGCCACGGCCAGGACCACGACTTGCCGAGCCTGTCCTTCCGGGAGCCTGAGCCGCGATCGAGCGTCATCTCCTGGTCACCGAGCCCGCCCCGATCCGAAACCCGGCGTTTGGCCCCCCGTCCGACACTCGCGGCGTCGCATCATAATGGGACCAGCGTGGCCGGCGAGGACGTCGACGAGAACGTCGACGAGATGGAGCTCGAGCTGCCCCAAGCCCAGCACCGGGGCGACGACGTCCCGACGGTAGATCTCAGATCGGCGCGCAGGCTGGGGCCGGCGCAGAACCCAACCCAGACCATGGGCGCGACTTCGCCGCTGGCGCCAAGCGTGCCCGAGACGCCACCCTGCGGCCAGGGAGAGCAGTCGATCGTCCGCGACACCGTTCAGAAGAGACAACAAACAGGCAGTGCCGGGAGGAGAAGAATCGCCCCAACAAAGGCGCAAAGACCGGTGCGGCGGATGAAACCCGTCGAGTTCCTCGAGGATTTCGTGGACGACAAAGACGTGGACATGCAAGCCTTGGACATGCCGACGGCGAGTCCCAGAATCAGCACGGTCGGCGGCGGGGCATTCCCCGAGAACGACGACGTCTGGGACGAGATGGCCTCGGGCTCCAGCTCCGTCGTGCCCGCCACGGACCGCGAGCTGGCCACGTCGACGCAGTACGCGGCCGCAGACCCTTCTCCCGACCTGTCGCTGTCGGCCGACATGGCCCCCTACGAGTTCTTCACCGCCGTGTACCCGGACTACACGACCCAGCACGCGGGCAACCTCCGCAAGTTCGTCCAGGCCTGCGTGGCCCTCCAGGTCCTCCAGAAGAACAAGGCCGTCCGGGAGTTCTGGTACGACGACTTCATACAGGCCTTCTGCGGCTTCATCCGGTACGCGCAGAACGCCGGCCCCGGCCACGAGCCCGTCCCCGCCATAGAATGGTACTGCAACATCCGCGGGCCGATGCTGTACGATCAGATGGTCGTGCTGCGCGAGAACCTCGACCAGATCCTCAGCTTCTACCCGTCCGAGGTCGCCGAGGCCAAGGCCACCATCATGACGGATCGCGAAGAACCTACCCCTGCGAGGCTGCTATACCGGCCGCGCAAGCCACAGCAACATCAACAACAACAACAACAACAACAACAACAACAACAACAACAGCAGCAGCAGCAGCAGCAGCAGCACCGCCAGTGGCGCCGGCTGCCATCCATCGTCGCCCCGAAGCTCCCAACACCCCAGCTCCAAGCCCGCAGCAGGCGGAGCGAGCCATCTCCCGAGGCCCGCCCCCAGCCGCGCCTCGCCTCGCCAGAGCTCGGCAGCGACCCGATGGAAGCCGTCCCGTCGTCCCCCGGACAAGCCCGAGATCAGCACCTCACACCGTCCGTGGGCACCGCCGAGCCAACACATCAAGAGCCTCCGCGGAGGACCCCGTCCGCAGGGCCTTCCCCCCAGCCAGCGCAGGCGCCAGACCCTCCGCGGGAGCAACTTCCTCCTCCTCCCCTGCCTCCTCCCCCTCCACCTCCACCACCACCATCCAAGCCCGCACAAGCCCTCCCACCTCCGCAGACACCGCAGCCCGTCTTGGTCGCGTCGTCGGCTCCCGCGCAGACATCCCTCAAGCGACCCTCGCGATCGGACGAACCCTCCTCGAGCGCGCGGTCGCTGAAGAGGAGGAGAATCAGGTCGTCGGCCGAGAAGCAACGGCTCTTCGAGCATTTTCGCAAGGGAGTTCCCGGGAGCAGCGGTAGCATGGTCTAGGTGGGAAACAAAATAGAGAAACCAAAACCAAGGATCGAGCATGCGAGAGGCTAGCCTCGTGCTTTCTACCTTTCTTTTCCCTTCTCCGTTTCACCTCCTGGGTTCTATCCTCTTGGCAAACAGCGATCACCGGTGCTTCGTCTTCCATATTTGATTTTTGTGTCTCTATACTGTTGTCATCCTTGCGATTTGGTCTGGGCTTTGTATGAGGAGAGCACATCCAGGGCACACTCGATGAATGGGGTAATCCTAATGCCTCCTTTTCCGGACTAATGAGGCTCTATACTCCCCAAGACGGTCACGACGCAAACTTCTCTGGAATGGCATTCAAGGGTGGAAAGCATCAAGAAAGCCATGAGGAAATTTCAAACGAAATGCTTGTTTCGCAGAAGCCAAAGTGCAAAATGTACACACTCATCGCAAATCATACCCACCCAAGGGAATTCGATAGGAACACAAAGATGAAGAAGAAAATGAATACATCTTAAAACAGAAATTCCACCCCTCCTTTGTAAACAACTCCTTGGGGAGCAAAAATGTTGAAAAAAAAAAAAAAAAAAAATATCATCTAATGTGCCTGATACACGTTCTTTCCCAAGCGTCAAAGAGTCGAGCGATCAAGAACCGGCAATCGGTTTCGCGAACAAAGTAGTAGAGAACAAAGAAGGGTGGCGGGAAATTCGCCACGAGCAAATGCGTCGAAGGATGAAACAAGAAAAGGGTATGCGGTGTCGGACAACAAAGGCGTAATCGAATATCCGAGCTTGAATGGCCAGAGTGAAAGAAAACCAAGATGAAAGGATGGCGTCAGGTAGGAGTATTGGAATGACAAAGGGCGGTTTTGGCGGCTCGTGATGCTTGACAGCCCATCATTTATTATGCGTCTCGGCAGACGCCAGAAAAAGCAGGGCCACCAGGACCGGGCGTTGTGGGTTTTCTCCTCATGCAGCCCCCATCTCCAATCGCCCTGATGCTGCAGGACCATGCAGCGTGATGCAAGATGCATGTGCGTCGCGCTGCTCTCTCTTTGGTGCATGTCGCAAAGAAAAAAAAAAGAAGGGAGCGTGCATGCAATTTGCTATTTGCAGATGAACGGACCGTCTCTTTTCATCTTCTAGGACGCTTTGTTGGGCGCAGATTCTTCGGGGGCTTCGGCGTCGGATCGAGCGCCCGGTTGCTGCACTTTGCGATCATCCTTTGACTCGGGCTTGGCGGCGGCGACGGCGGTGGCGTCGCTCTTCTTCTTCTTCTGTCGTGTCTCCTCGTCTGGAGTCATGGTCCTGAGCTGGAGGGCGTGGATGCCGCCCTCTCGGGCCAATTCTTCCGTGAGCAGGGCGTAGACCATGCGGTGTCGCGCAGGCTGCATCTTGGAGGAGAATGCATCAGATGTTATGACCAGTCTGTGGAAGAGTGCAGAGCGTTAGCGGATGCTGGTGCCAAGAGGTTCATCACTCACGGGGAGGAGTCGTGGAGGAGTGGGAGGAGGGGTGTGCATCATGCGGTCGGACACACGGAGGATTGAGGCTCGTCGTGGGATCTACTGACCTGAAGTGCGTCTCTCTGGAAGTGCTACCTGCCATCGCCTTGTGATGGGCGTGCAGATGTGAGTCATTGTAGATCTCAAGGGTCAGAGGATTCAACGCGGCCGTGAGCTGGCAGAGATCATTAGCCAAGGATCGCATTCGACGATATCAACTCCGAGGAATGTAATATGCCTCCGAGAGTAAAGCAAACGAACCTTGGCGCGGATGGCGTCTTCGACGGGAGTGGCAGAGCTGCTCATGGTTGACAGTTGTCGTCCCACGCTGGAAAATCCGAGGGCGTATCGGCGGAACATATGGGGCGAGGGAGCAAAAGAATGCGTGGAAAGGACTCGGACTTTCAAGGAAGAGAGGTGTCGAAGGCGGGTGGGACGGTGGATTATTATGGGGCTCGATCGATGTCTTGTTCTCGTACGTCGAAACAAAAGATGTTCCCGGCAAATTCAGTCGTCCTCAAGTCTCTGGTCGTCGTGCTTGTACCTCCAATTCCTTTGGGGGGGGGGGCTTCTGCTACCAAAGCTCAGGGCTCGTCGAGGGTTGGTTTTCAAGTTTACCGAATTGGCGATAGGTAGATCACCGAAAGACGAAGCAAAGGAGCTTTTTGTATAAGGAAAATGCCGTTCGATTGTTCAAGAGATGAATGCGATTTCGGCGCACCAGGGAGAAGAGGAAGACTGAGGCGAGCAGGAGGTTGTGAGCGGGAAGAGAGGCGTAAAGGCATCTGTTATAAACGGCTCCAGGTATCGGTACCCAGGCCATCAAGGAAGACGGATCCATGGATGGTCGTGCCGGTAATTTGATGTGCTACCGCAAGACAGTCTAGCGGGCACCGGCACCGCGACACCCCCCGCCTGGGAGGTCGGGACGCCGCTTGAAAAGGTCGCAGATTGGAGATCCATCGACACTCATTGTACTCCGTACTCCGTACTCCGTACATCGAGACAGGAACAGGCCTGATGCAGGGCGACCGACATGTATTGCGCATCGATACCTTGAATGCCTGTGCTAGGAGCCTGGCATTCGACACTGCCACGGGATCCTTGATCCTTGAGCTGGTGCCCCGAGATCCAGCACCGAAGTTGAGTCCTGAACCCTCGATTCCTTCGATTCCTGCCAGTCGCAATCGATTCCTTTCATCCAGCCGCTCGTGATTCGGTGAAGTCGGTGAGAGGGGCTCAACTCTCCATCGCAGCTTCTCCACTTCTCCCTGCCCGGTAGTCCGTAGTTTCCAGTAGCGGAGGAAATGGGTGCCTCTCTAAAGTGGCGGCGATCCAATGGCAGGTCCCCAGAATGTATTTCTGCGATCAACAGCAGAAGGCGGTGACGAAAGGGAGCAGCGGTTCCTGGATCCTGGTCCGTGTGTGAGCGCCAAAGCGTGCGAGTGTGTTCCCGGGGCTGGCCGAGGAGGAGGAGGAGGGGCCTCTGGCGAGGAGGGGGTGGCCGAGAGGGAGGGAGAGGGCTTGCAGCTGTGTGACCCTGAAAGATTGCAACCTGGTTCAAAATCGAAGATGGGAAAATGAGCTGGTGAGACCGACGAAGCGCCATGCAGCATCGAAATGAGCGAGAAGGCCTTGGCCAGATGGCACGCCTCTGTGTATGGACCGCCTGGTGTTGAGATCGCAGAAGAGGTGCATATGGGGCGTTTCTGCCTTGTCCCATCATGCGCTTAGCCGAGAGGAGCTCAAATCAGATCTCCATCTCGCGGACTTCGTATCCCGCCCTCGACAGCTGCGGGGAGGGTCCTCTCTCCATGACACATTCTCGCGGTGTGATGCGTCGTGGTGCGGCGCTGCCATCAGGAGGCGGAAACGCAGAGTGATGCATCACGCATCGACCTCTATTCGTGCATGGGTGGTGCATTTCCATGGATCCTTGCACGCGAAGAGTGGCGGCTCTGGCAGTTTTGTTTTCTCTGCTGCTGGCCCGAGCAATATGATCGTGTGCTGCAAAAGCTTGCCCGGCTCGTCAAGCCTGTCAGGTTTCTGATCCTCATCCCAGCAAGTGAACGAGACGTGCGCGGACAAGGCCAAGGACCAGGGCGACGGGATGGCCAAAGCCAGAGCAGAGCAAAAGTGGCCCCCAGTCGTGGATCAATGTCAATCAGACTTGCTGGGGCTGGTTTCGTCGCCCTTTCTGGTGTTCCTCTTCCAACGCTTCAGTGTGTCCGGCAGTTGAGGGGCGTCGCAATGAACCACGGACGAGAAAAAAGCCCCCCGAACCGACTTGTCGGGAAGTGGGAGACCGCCTCTTTGACTGCCCTCCGCCTCATCTGTCGATGTCACCCGGTCACGACATGATGATCCGAATGGCTTGCCTTTGGTGCCCGTGGACGTCTCAAACTCCCGTCCCATACGTTGTCAACTCCTGAGGCCCTGCCCCCCCCTCTCTTCTTCCTCTTCTCTCCATCTTATTCCCCTCTTTCCAACAGTTCCGAAGTCGACTTGGGTAGTGCTGTTCTGCTTCGTGCCACCCACCCTCCGCGGCCTGCAGAGATCCATTGATCCATCACACCACCCACCTCCCATCAGTAGTCGCCCTCTGACTCTCGGGACTGACGCCAACCAGAAGTCTGTGTTCCAGTCCAGCTGAAGGAGGTCCCGCTGGACGCCCACGAGCAGGCGCAACACAAGCACTGCTTGGCACTGGTTGGCCGCTGTCTGCGGGATGTGGTGGGTGGGACGGCTGGGACCCGGAAGGCCCAAGGTATGTATGTACGAGTATGTAGACGCGCTCTCGAGATGCAGCCGATGGAACCGATGCTCGAGAAGGACTCGCCGAGACGCATGATCCAAGATGCAAACGATGCTGGAGATGCAGAGTTCATGTTGATTGCGAATCACCTCGATCCTCCACGGGTAGAGGTAGATGCACGGCCAAGGACACGTCTCCTCATGTACGGAATGTCTCGAGAAGGCCGCCTCCGCATGGAAAGTCGGTCTGGGCGACGACTGGACGATCGCGACTTCCAACTTGCAACTTGTGACCGGCTGCCCATGGCATGGATTGAATCCGAGGGAAGGGGCGGGCCATCGGCAGCTTCCCTGCCAGGTTCGAGTCGTCGGTGCGCGCGAGTCCGTCGCTGCAGGTGCAGCTGCGGTTGCATCTCGCCCGCTCTTACCGCATCTTGTTGGAGCCTCGAGGCGGAGAAGGAGGCACCGACCAGCGGCCAGCCCACTCTTTCTTCCCGCGCCGGGCAGGCAGGAAAGAACGCCCGAGGTGCTGGAAACTTTTTCAACCCTGACGGAACAGCAGGTACTCCGTACATGCAAGGTACGGGTGTCATGGGTCTGCATGCGCTCCACTGGCACGCTGACATGCTGCTTGGCAGGCCGAGGTGCATGTACCTTCCTCGTAGCTTGATGTACTCGTGCATGTATGTACTTCGTACCCTGCAGAGTCTCTCGCCGCCGCGAAATGAAGCCATCACCAGGTCCAAGTCTTGAGACGGGGAGGGCATCGAAGGAGGTTGCTTCATATGATACGGGATCAAATCAGAGTGTTCCCAGAGCATCTCACAGTCACTCGAGCGAATGAGAACTCCGACGGCTTAAGCGGAGTTAACCTTGGTCTGGACTGCTGGCACGCGATTCGTTGCGCTTGTCGGCACTACAAGGAGCCCCTACATTTCTGTGATGGCGATCCTCGACATCCACAACCCTACTCCCTATTGTATCCTCGATCCTGACCGTCTGCAAAATGGATCACGTTTGAAATCAGACCTCACCATCTTCCGCAGACATTGGAGTCCAGATCGACCGCCAGCCCAAGCCTCACTGACAGTTGGACGATCCCATTCGCCCGAGCTTCCCGAGGTATGGAGATCAATGACATGGATGAGATCACCCATAATGCCTCGTCTGCAGCGCCAGATCCCACCCTCAATTACTAACGCTCCTCCGTACCTACATACAGGCAGCTGCATCATCTCTCAGCACCGTACATACCTGTGAGACCGCAAACACCCCGGCCGGGCTCAGCTCACGCTGCTTACCAAATTGTTGCTACCTTGCCATTCCAGCCGCCCTCATCGCCCTTCCCGATCTCGCATTGGCGAGTCCCCAGCGGCCGCGCTTCGCTTCGCATCATGACCCAGTCCATCGCCTCGCCGGCCCTCCAGCGCCTGGCCTCCGCCCGCCTCACCCTCCGCCTCCGCCTCCGCCGCCCCCGCTCACCGTACCAGATGGCCCGATGCTCGTCTCACCTCTCGTCTCCCGCCGCTGCGCTGCCGCGTCTGCCCATCTTCCAGGCCATCGCCCAGCACAAGCCCGAGTCCACGGCCGTGATCCACTCGCTCTCCGGCCGGACGTTCACGTACGGGGGCCTCCTGGGTGATGTGCGCCAGGCGAGGGACCGGCTGCGGGAGGCGAGCGGACGAGAGGACCTAAATGGAGAGAGGATAGCGCTCCTGGTCGAGAACAGTTACGACTACGTTGGTGAGTCGAGATGGAGTTCTCGTGAACCTCATGACCCTCAATACCCGCATCTGTGCATGAGAGGCGGCCGCACCCAACTCACTATGTGACGTGACCTGCGCCTCTCACTCACACTCACATCTCATGCCTCATGACTCTGGACCACCATCACCATATCACTCGAAAGAAGAGCAATATCAATCTAGACAAAGTCTGACTCTCATCGATCTAGTCGGCCTCCTCGCCATCCTCGCTGTGCGGTCCATAGCAGTCCCCCTTTCACCCGCCTTTCCGGCCCCCGAGCTCGAATACATTCTCAACCACAGCGAATCCTCCCTCCTCGTCTCCTCACCCAAGTTCGCATCCAAGGCGCAAGAGGCACTCTGCACCAAGCTCAACACCCCTCCCTCTCATGTAGAGATGCCAAAGCACCTGGGCACCTCCTCGCACGAGCACGTCCCTCTGGAAGGCGACGACCCCGGCGGCGCCGGCTTAATGCTCTACACGTCCGGGACCACCAACAAACCGGTAACCAATCCCGATCCCACACACAGACTGATCTCGTACTGACGAATCTTCACAGAAAGGAGTCCTGCTGCCTCAATCCGTGCTCACTGCGCAGGCACGCTCTCTGCACCAGGCCTGGGACTACACGCCCTCAGATCACCTCCTCCACGTCCTCCCCCTCCACCACATCCACGGCGTCGTCAACGCCATCCTCACCCCCCTCTTCGCCGGCGCCTCCATCGAGTTCCTCTTCCCCTTCAACCCAGACGCCGTCTGGCGCCGCCTCGCCGAGCCCTTCCTCCCCCCCTCGGCAGGCAGCGGCCAGGACGGCGCCCCTGCCCGCGCCCACCCAGACGCCCCCAAGGTCACCTTCTTCACCGTCGTCCCCACCGTGTACAGCCGCCTCCTCGCATCTCACGCGTCCCTGCCCGACGCCGTCCAGCGCGCGGCCCGCGAGGCCGTCTCCCCGCCCAACCTGCGCGTCAACATCTCCGGCTCCGCCGCGCTCCCCACCCCCATCAAGCAGGCCTGGGCGGCCCTCAGCGGCGGCAACGTCCTCCTCGAGCGCTACGGCATGACCGAGGTCGGCATGGCGCTGAGCTGCGGCCTCCACCCCGCCGACCGCGTCGACGCCAGCGTCGGGTGGCCCCTGCCCTCCGTCCAGGCGCGCCTCGTCGACGTCGACTCCGGCGACGTCATCGCCCCCGGGGAGGAGGTCGACGCGCGCGGCCGCGAGCGCTCCGGCGAGATCCAGCTCCGCGGGCCCACCATCTTCAAGGAGTACTGGCGCAACCCCGCCGCCACGGCGAGCGAGTTCGTGGACGAGAACAAGGAGAAGGACGACGACGACCGCGGCGGTAAAGCCGACGGCAAGGACGGCCACAAGCCGGGCCGCTGGTTCAAGACGGGCGACGTCGCCGTGCGGCGCGTCGTCCCCGGCGCGGGCCTAAACGCCGCCGCCCAGCCGTGGGCCCAGGGCCCCATGTACTTCATCCAGGGCCGCAAGAGCGCCGACATCATCAAGACGGGCGGCGAGAAGGTCAGCGCCCTCGAGGTCGAGCGCGAGCTGCTCTCCCTGCCGCAGGTCGCCGAGGCCGCCGTCGTCGCGCTCCCCAGCCGCACCTGGGGCCAAAAGGTCGGCGCCGTCGTCGTCCTCAATAGCGGCGGCGACGGCGGCAGGCCGCCCAAGTGGTCCGCCCTGGACATGCGCCGCGCGCTCAAGCCCGTGCTGGCGAGCTACAAGATCCCGCAGGCCATGAAGGTGGTCGACCACATCCCGCGCAACGCCATGGGCAAGATCAACAAGAAGCAGCTGGCCCAGAGCGTGTTTTCCGATGAGTTTTCCGATGATGAGAGGTAGTGCTCCCAGACGGGTCTGATTTTAGGCAAAAAAGTCGGGGGAGACTGTCAAAAGTCTTCGCGCAAACGATGAAACAAAGGGCGACAGAGACCTGGAAAGCATTGCATGTGATTTTCTAGACTTTTGTTGACCACGCCGAGAAGCCGCCAAGCCGCCCTCAGGGGATCCAGTCAATCAAAAAAGAGCTCCTGAGCAACGCCGTCGTGAAATGTTAGGGAAACGCTGCCTCATTCAGCTGCCCTGCAAGAGGAGCCCTTTCCCACTCCCGCGAGCCCGCCCAACAAAGCAAGGCTCGTCTTCCGTGCCAAATGATTTGAGGCCATCCTTCCATCAAGCTAAAATAGGAGAACAAGGATGGGGAAAAAAATAGTAAGAATCAGGATCTTGTAGTAGATATTGTGCCAAAGAGCGATCGTTGCTTTTCTTTTTCTCTCTTTCGCCCTCCTCGAGAGACCCGATGACATCGGTCTTTTCAGTCTCCTCAGACCGTGTACTTGGCCTTCGCCCTAGTGCTACCGGCATGGGCACTATCAGTGTGGCCGGAGAACTCCACGGGCTCATTGGCAGGAAGCTCGAGCACCTCCTTGAAGCGGCGGCCGATCGAACAGAGGATATCCTTACCCTTCTCTCCGCTGCGGCCCTTGCCGCCGGCAACGTCGCCGTCGCCTCGGCCGGGAATACTCTTTCCTATGGTGCGAGTCCAGATACCGATACGGTAGAAGCCCTTGCGGACGTTGACGACGACACCCATGACTTCGCCATCCTCCTCGTCCTCAAGGGTCTCGCCGATAGCGCCCATCATGACCTGGAGCCAGAGACGGTCGACGTCGACGTTGCGCTTGTCCTTGTACTGGTAGGACCACTTGCCGCCGTGCTTGTTCTGGGGGTCCTCCCACTCGGGGCGGACGCCAGCCTTGAAGAGATGGTAGTCGGACTTGAGGGCGAGTTCGGAGACGGGGGCAACATTGTTCTGGAGCGGGTCAACTATCGGTCTCGAAGAGGCTGGCTTCGTAAAGTTTTAAGGTAGACTTACGTATACGCCCCAGAATTCCTCGACGGAATCGAATGTGATGACCTCCTTCAGCAGGTCGTTCCAGTTGTCTCCCTAGTATCGAGTCAGTCTGGCGTGCGCCGCCGATCCGGCGGGAGGGGTCTTTTTGTTCGCACCTTTCCACTGGGGGGCTTGGTGAACCAAAGAGTCCACTTGTTTTGCAGGGGGTGCTTGACGTTGAAGTGCTCCTTATCGTGGAAGATGGTGATGTTCTTGGAATCAGAGTCGGCGATAGCCTCGCCGTTGGGGGAGATGGGAATGGTCGAGAGGTCGACCTGCTGGTCGAGGGTGGCAGACTCCACAGCAGCCATCGTGCCTGATGTGACGGATATTCTCTAAGAGGTAGAGCGGTAGATGATCGATGCGGGAGATGAGAGAATCGGTCGTTGTCGAGGAGAAAGACTGGAATTTTTCGGATCTTGAGAGTCTGGCGACGGCGACCGCGGGGTGAGAGGTGGTGAGAGGTGGGATGAAGTAGTTGTTATTGAGGGGCAGTGGTAATGGTGATGAACTTGTGACGACGGGAGAGGAAGCGGCGAGGCTCAGGCCAGAGGAAGAGAGAGATGACTATCGCCTTCCCGATAAGAAGGCCCGTGTGGTCCAAGTTTGCGCCAGGCAAAGGTCGGTGGTCGAGGATGCGAAGCGATGACTGCCCAGGTTGCTGGATGGAGGCAGACAGAGTGAGGCGAATGGCGATGCGATTGATGGCTTGTGAAGGTCGAACTCGTCTCGGTTGCCGCCTGCCAAACCAAAAAAAAAACCCGGGTCTCGATTGCTGCGTGCGCTCCTTCCCTCCCCCACGAAGGCTGGGCTAGAGCAAAACGGGAAGTCTCGACTCAGAAAATTATGCCTGAAAATTGAGGCATATTTATGACCACCTACCCTATATGGATCTCCGAATCAACCATCAATCGACGTGCATCCGGCAATACCAGCCGTCGACCCACAGTGACGACCTGATTCTGCACACAATCCTACGATCCTTTGATCGTCCAGCGTCAATCAGGGTCCCCGGCTCTTTTCTCGCTCGTCTTCCCGTTTGGACCCCTATTTTTGCATACAACTGAAGCTTCTTTGTTCCCGATTGGTCAATCCTCGACTTTGAGATCGATGAACATCTTTGGGGGGCACTGGCCTGGCGCTTTGTCGCCCACAGCGGACAATGAAAGCCGAGATGGGGATGACTCCGTCAAGCAATCTCCTTGACGGGTCAAGGCAAGTCCGAGCGGTTCAAAACCTGGTTTGGGAGACAAAGAGCCATCTTTGGAGACGATGACCGTGGCCATGAGGTGTCGAAGTCATCGCAGATAAAAGGAGCA
>NIGB01000004.1:1127153-1145781 GCA_003055145.1 Escovopsis weberi
AACCCCCCCCCCCCCCCCCCCGGGACTGTCCCTGAGCCAGACTCTCCAGCATCGCAAGCACCAGCGCCATCAACCAGTCACCGAAATGCCCTCCAAGATGTCTCCCCGGTACGGTAAGAAGTGGCTCCGCAAGGCGCAGAGAGACCTGAAATTCTTCCAGCCGAATCGCCGCGAGCTCAACTTCGAGGCTTTGCTCGAATCGGACTATCCCGACGAGAACATGGAAAAGCTGTTTGTGACGCTCTATCTTGAAATCTGCCAATTCGTTCTACAGGGATTCGGGAAGGACGTCTTCTCAAAAAGCCAACGCTCGCCTTGGAGCCCCGAGTATTCCGCCGAGTTCTACGGCTTGGTGTCCAAGCTTGCTCGACCGGGCGCGGATCCCCGCCAGTGGGATTCGTTGCTGAGGGAGAGGTCGGAGCGTTGCGCCCTGCTCCAGGGCGTGATCCTCAAGGCCCTGGAAGCGACTGTCTTCTCCAGTCTGCTTTTCGGCGCAACCTCCGAGCACAAGAAGTTGCTGGCAGTGGAAGACTCATCCTTGATCGACGTGGAAGGTATCTTGACTCGTCATTTCCAGCAGCAGCAAGCGAATCTCGAGCTGACCATATCTTCAACAGGTTTCAGGAGAACCCGACTGCGTGCCGAGACCAACAGACTGCATCTTCAGTCAACAGATGGGATGCCCTGGTTCTTCTGGAAAGAGGTGGACAGGGTGACGGCGCAGATCATGCGCATGCTGCTCCCCGTCTACTCGTCCATCGGGCACTACGTCGACGGCGACAATCTGCACTCGTCGAGCCAGCAATCGACGACGTACCAGGCCTTGCATGACCTCGTCGCCCATGCCGCTTGGCTCAGCATTGCGTTTCGCGTCTCCCCGAAGATTGTGACCTGGGAATGGGTGAGGCCGGGCGAGCCATACAAATTCGAATACTACTCCATCGACAGCAAGAAGCAGCAGGAAATGGTGCGCTTCGACCCTGGGGAGCCTCGACGACAGCGGGTCATGGTCTGTGCCGCACCCCTCATCAACATTCACGGCAATGGTACCGACGGCCTCTTGCAGGGGAAGGTCAAGTTCACCATCATGAGGCCGCAGGTGGTGTGTTACTTGGGCCATCGCGATGACCTCGTGGACGAGAGGGCCATGGTGCCCCTGCACCGGCACTTGCGCCGGACGAGGGCCCGTGAGCACAGCGTGGCGGGATCGATCTTTTGGTTCTTGTTCCAAGCATGCTTGCTGGGCTTGGTGCTGGTCACGATGAATGCATATTTTGGCTGGGAGCTCGAGACTCGGAAGGTCGACATACTTGAGAAGGTCGGCTTGCTCAGCAAGCACCTGGCAAGCATCGCGGACATGAAGGAGCCTGTCGCCAGCCTCGCGCAGGCCAAGGAGTCTGTCGCCAACCTTGAGCAGGCCAAGGAGTCTGTCGCCAACCTTGAGCAGGTTCAGGAGTCTGTCGCCGGCGGGCAAGGCCAGGTGCTGCCCGAGGAGGCTCAGGAGATTCTTCCCGAGTTCTGAAGGTGAGGTTGGGCTTGAGGAGTCACGGACAGATCTTATGTACTAGGTAATTAGTAAGTATGTAATATGGAGACTGAAACATCCGTACTAGGTGATCTTGAAATGAACGTCGTTTTCAGCTTATGACATACATATATTGATTTGTCCCCAATGAATCACCACAATGTACTCCGTACATACATACCTCCTCTTACGGCCTGATGGGTCCTCCGACGCGGCCCAGCCTCCAGGGTCGGGTCCGTGACTCCACCCATGACGCATCGGCGCCGACCAACGCCGTACAGGTAATGTGAGTGAGCCGCAGTGTGACATGAGCCGCACCCCGATGTTATGCACGACATACAGGTATCGAGCTGTAGAGCATGTCATTACTAGTACTACCTGTACCCCTCAGGTCCTTTGGCATTGTTGACCGTTCTCATCTCCCCCTTTCATTCCATTTTATTCCCGCCATTTATGCCGCATTTTTTTTGTGAATGTATTGTTCGCTCGGCGGTCGCTAGACCAGATACCCTTTCCGGTCGTGCCTGGCTTGGTAGATCGCATCGAGCCAATTAGAGAGCGGATCCGTCGAGGGTCAACAACGCTAATGCCAAAACAGGCTCACTGATTGGCCGGAAATCGCAAGTCCCGTGCAAGGGAGGGGCAGCGGCCTTGCCCATCGACTCGGCTGTGGGTCCCTCCTGCCTCTGGTGCGTCATCCTCGACCTCCGGCTTTCGGAAAAAGACTCGATTTGAGGCAGGAATGCTCGACCCCGCCTGCCTTTTAGGCGGAGAAAAAGTTTGAAAAATACCTGGTACCTGCTCCGTACTCGTACATGCCAGTGCCACTCGACGTGAGTCGTCGCTTCCATTTGCAGTTTCTGCCCTCTGCTTGCGTTCAACCAACAACGACTCGATTCCGTGACTCGCATTGATTGATATATTATATTCCATCCTTCACTTCCATCATCCCGGAGTCGTCCATCTCGCAACGCCGCGAAACCATCCCATCACCCGATTTCCTTCGAAGACGAATCAGCCTCGATCTTATTGTCTCCGATCCCAAGCGACTTCAACTTCACACACAATGTGCGGCACCTGCAACGGAGAGACAAACGGCGCTGCCCCTGCCGCCAACGGCACGAGCACGACGAACGGACACACCGGCCAGAAGCGCCCTCAGACCTCGCCTTACCAGTCTGTGCAGGACTACCTCTCCAATGTCGGCAACTTCAAGATCATCGAGAGCACCCTGCGCGAGGGAGAGCAGTTCGCCAATGCCTTCTTCGACACCGAGACCAAGATCAAGATGTGCGCGTTCTCGCAATCGCCCTTGTCGGGGGCCCAGCTTCTGTGGGAGTCATAATTGCTGATGTGGTCGTCATGACAGTGCCAAGGCTTTGGACTCCTTCGGTGTCGACTACATCGAGTTGACCAGCCCCGTCGCCAGTGAGCAGTCGTTCAAGGACTGCCAGACCATCTGCAACCTCGGACTCAAGGTACGCCGGACACCCCCCTCAATGCCGCGAGATGATTACCTGTACCCATCCCGAGAGCGGCGGCTTGTGTGCGCAATGAAGGTCCGACTAACAGGAAGACTACTACAGGCCAAGATTCTTACCCGTTCGTGCCCGTCCATCGCCATGTTTCTTCCGCTTTGATCGTCGTGCCTGACCAATTCCAGATGTTCGCTGCAACATGGACGACGCCAAGGCTGCTGTTGCTACCGGTGTCGACGGCATTGATCTCGTCATTGGAACCTCCAGCTTCCTCCGCGAGTTCAGCCACGGCAAGAGCATGGAGGCCATCCAGAAGACTGCCCTCGAGGTCATTGCCTACGTCAAGAGGTTGGCTTTCTCTTTCGACAACTTGCTCGCCTGATGCCAGGAAGCGCTAACCCCCTGTCCAGCCAAGGTGTCGAAGTCCGATTCTCGTCCGAGGACTCTTTCCGCTCCGACCTCGTCGACCTCCTCACGCTCTACAAGGCCGTTGATGCCGCCGGCGTCAACCGAGTCGGTATTGCTGACACTGTGTTGGTCTAGCCTCTCTCACCCCGGCCAGAGATGACAAAGCTGACGAGACAACAGCGGTGGTGCTACCCCCCGAATGGTGTACGACCTTGTGCGCACTCTTCGCGGTAAGTCTGGGACGAAATTCGAAGGGGTTAGTTCCGCAGAGAGTGGTGGCTAACGAATCGCAGGCGTCGTTCACTGCGACATCGAGACGCACTTCCACAACGACACCGGTACGGTTTTTCTCGCAACCAACTTGCTTGGACTATTGAGATTTGGGGGAGACTAACCTCATCACAGGCTGTGCCATTGCCAACGCGCACGCTGCCCTCGAGGCCGGAGCCACTCACATTGACACGTCTGTTCTCGGCATCGGTCAGTCTGTTCGCATCTCAACCAATCCTGCCTCAGCCTCTAATATGGTGTGACAGGCGAGCGAAACGGCATCACTCCCCTGGGTGGCTTGATGGCCCGTATGATCGTGACTGCCCCTGACTACGTCAAGTCCAAGTACAACCTCAAGGAGCTCAAGGCTCTTGAGACCCTCGTCGCCGACGCGGTCCAGATCGTGAGTTCCCTGTTCTCCGGAAAGGTTGCGAGGAGAGAGTCTAACCTGGCTGATTTTATAGAACATTCCCTTCAACAACCCCGTGACCGGATTGTGAGTCATTTCCCCTCGTTTGCGCCCAGGAAGGAGCCAGCACTGACCGCAAGCAGCTGCGCCTTCACCCACAAGGCCGGTATCCATGCCAAGGCCATCCTCAACAACCCCTCGACCTACGAGATTATCAACCCTGAGGACTTCGGCATGAGCCGATATGTCTCCATCATCAGCAGACTGACGGGCTGGAACGCCGTCAAGTCGCGTGTGGACCAACTCGGTTTGAAGATGACGGATGAGCAGATCAAGGAGGTGTACGTTCCCCTCGCCTCGACCCGGACGTGGAGAAGTCTGAATGCTGACGGGGAAATTTTCCGCACAGGACCGCCAAGATCAAGCAGCTGGCCGACATTCGTCCCCTAGCCATCGACGATGGCGACAGCATCATCCGCTCTTACCACCTTGAGCTCGAGCAGAATGGCGCTTGCTAGGTTAGGGGCCCAGCATCGGGGCAGTGAGACGAGCGAATATGTCATTCAATCTGCGTTTTCTTTGATTCTGTTTCTTTGCTTTCGAGGCTTTATGGTCAAAAGGTTGGGGAAAAGCAACACCTCCTGGGGGGCAATGCCCAATAGGTTGGAGGTCCCGAAAGAGCTCGCGTTCTGTCTAAAAGGCAGAGATTTTTTAAATTCCGTTTGTTATGGGTCCAGGATGTATGATGCCAAGAGATGTGCACCGAAGCGGCGCCCACCTCCATTCACTGATGGCTTGCCGAGCTGAATGGTGTCGACTATGTTCAGGAATAGACTTGTGTGCGGCTGATCTTTTGACTTGACCTTTTCCCCAGGGCTTTGATGTCCGGGTGGGAGGAAGATGTTTGGAATATCGGAAACATCGATGTCAGGGCTGGAGGGGTGTCCGATCTGGAACGCGAAGGCCCCCGACCCCCAGCCAGCACTGCCGCTGCACGCCGTTGGATTTCCACTTGAAGAGGGGATAGCGCGCGCTCCCGTCGCCGCCTGAGTCTTTTAAGCTTTACGGCATGGGCCGGTGGGAGTGGCCTGGCAGTCTGGATCCCAGCATCGCAGCCCGGGCATGGGGTTGTAAGGTCACATCTACAAGGATGAGAACCTGCCCGATGGTACTCCGTACAGAGTATGTACCTACCATATGCGGCATGTGCAGGAAGAGGCGCTCGCTTGGAGAGGCTGTGGATCTTGTTCCGCCGAGCTGGGAGGAGAGCGCAGCTGGAAAATCAGACCATCTCGGCAGTCTAGACCAGAGCCCACTATGCGGCATATGGCGGATCGGTCCGGCTGATATCGTGGCCCCCGAGGGCTGCTATGCCGGAATCGATCGTCAAGACTGGGGATCATCGACCCATGACAGAAGTTCTCTTCCTGGGGTCGAATAGGTGGGATTTCAGAGCTAAGAAAACCGGCCGTTGCGAAAAGAATTATGGAATTATTATGCTGCAGCGCGCGGTGACAGATATCTACTTTCCATTGAATCATTGATTCAGGCTGTTCGGTCTCTCTTGTGGTGTTTTGGAGTTGGAGTTCAATGGATCAATTTGATGTTTTGAAGTTGATAATCTTAGTCATCCAGGAGTAAGACTTGATATGACCAACCTGTTGAGGTCGGACCGGCAACTTACAGGGGTCGCCCCTGCTGGACGAGATGCGGTTCGTCGGGGAGGAGGGCAGGGGCGACCCGGGCGCATCGCCGAATGGAAGGAGAAACCCACTCCGCGACGGGCAGAGGGCAAGTGCCGACCTCGCTCCTTCCCATATGTACGTGAAGAAACACTCGTGATGGACTGGAGGCAAGGGCACAGATGGTAGAGGTAGGTACAATAGTAGCGCCTTCCTTTTCCCCTGAGGTTAGCCTGAGACCTCCGAGTCTTCCCCAAACGTGGGATTTCTCTGGGTCGTTGACGCCTTCAATGCAAGCATCACGGCCTCTCTTCAGCCCTGCCGCATTCGTACATGCACAACCTTCGAACGAGTACGAGTCCTCCGTCCACGAATGCAACATGTCAGCAGGCTCGCAGTGCCCTGCGTTCATGGGCTTGCACGACGAGCGCCTCCCACAAGATCCAGGTCGTCTGTCTGGCCTCGCCGGGCGCCTCGGCCGTTCTGTCTCTCCACTACCCGAGGCGTCGTCACAACCCTGATCGACGGGCAAGACCCGGCGCATGTTCGAGACCCGTGATCCTTCTGCAAGCATGGGGAGGAGACGAGGACCTTCGAAGCTGAAAGGGACAGCGACAGGCCGCTTGCTGAGAAGAGGGATTCAATAGCAGCGTTGCATTGATCGTTAGCCGCAGCCCTCTAGGTTGCAAGTGACCGAGGCTCCGTTCAACAACCCGCAGGCTGAGGGGGATGGCCGTAAGAACCTCGCGACGAACCAGCTTCGCCGTACGGTTGTTGCGCTTGTCAGGGATGTAGCGCCGCCTCTCGACTTACCTCAGCCGGTCGCCCGGGGGCAGGGGGGAAAGGGCCAACGGTCTGGATCACTCGCCTTGGGGTCCTTGAGTTGAGGAGACGCAGTTGGAGTCAAAGAAGACAAGTATAAGAGAGCTTCCCGTCCCTTTTGATCCATCGATTCGGAATTGTCAGGACACTCGCATCACTTCCAAGCATTTCAGAACCCTTAAGCACGACGCTTCTTCGGTACAACACAACCCCAATCTAGCTTCTACTCTTCATTCCTTCCCTTCACAGATATTGGCCATCAGCTAACTCGTCTGATATGTCCAGACTCTCTCAAGGCCCACCCAACCATCATCATGCTCCCCGCTCTGTCTCTCCTTCTCCTCGCCCCCCTCGCCGCCCGCGCGGCCGAGTGCTACGCCCAGAGCAACGGCAGCAACTGCGTCGACCTCACCCAGCTCAAGGCCCACCAGTACGCCTGGTGCAGCGTCAACTGGAACTACTACCACGGCGACTTCATCGGCTTCACCGACTCCAACGGCCACACGGCCTGGATCGGCAAGATCGGCAACTTCCAGAGCGAGGCCGACTGCGAGTTCTCCTACAACAGCATCATCGAGACCTGCTTCGGCTCCCGCAACGGTGGTTCATGGACCGCCGGCGGCGTCTCCCTGAACATCGACTTCTGCGACTGGTAAGCGCATAGGCGCTGAGGGGGCTGGGGGGCTGTCGCGACGCGGCACAGGAAGGAAGGATCTTTTATAGCTCAAGATGACGTGAACTGGATATTGTACAGATAGTAAAAAAAAAAAAACGAGTTCAACCCTATCGTTCGTGCTCAAAGAGTGATTGGATGGCCGGCTGGATCTCAACCGGGTTGTGTGCAACCCCTTTCTAAGAAGCGCACGCTCGAGCAGAGCGTTGTCGGCGTGCCATGTGGCATCCCCGCGCCATAAGGCATCTGCTGCCTCACCGGGGTTGCACCGCGCCTCATCGGCCTGCCGTGCAATATGGCCGCCTCATGTGCAGAGGAATCCTCAAAGGGCATAAGACCACACCGTCTCGCTCCCTTCCCCCTGACCCGGACGCGGCCCACCACACCAGTCTCATCACACACTTTGCTCGAACCACCCATCATTTTCCAAAGCCAGATTTCAGAACTCGTAAGAACATCCACCGCCCGGGCCTCAGCATGCTGTTCCTTGTCGCCTTGATCCTGCTCCTCGCGCCGGCCAGCGCGGGAGAATGCTACGACCGACCGGGGGCCAGCAGGCACCAAACCAAGCACCAGCACCAGCACCAGCGGCAGCACCGGCTGCATGACACCACCGCGG
Source organism: Escovopsis weberi (assembly GCA_003055145.1). Lineage (NCBI taxonomy): Eukaryota > Fungi > Ascomycota > Sordariomycetes > Hypocreales > Hypocreaceae > Escovopsis > Escovopsis weberi. Next base: position 1,135,040 of record NIGB01000004.1, read on the forward strand.
GGACCTGGGGCCCCCCCGGCCGCGAAGCGCTGCGGTGTGATTGGGTCCCCGGGCAGAGCAGGCTGCGGTGGCAGGATCGAGAATATCATGAGGACCGGGGGCCCCGAGAGTATCGGCAGTACAGGGACGATCAGGACGACTGGGATTCGCCGGTGGCGGCGGGGAGGGCCCGGGCGCCGGCTTACTGTGAGTGGGTGTCGCGGGGCGGGCGGGCGGATTCCTGGGACGCGGAGTGCGTTGATGGCAATGGCGAGCAGGGGCTCTTGTGCGTGATGAAGGTTCGGGAGGGGAGGCGCTGTGCGGGGGATGGAGAGAGACAGGGCTGGCGGCCTCGGGCTCGAGAGATGGGGGATCTGGGGCGCGCTCTCCATGGTCTGTGAGGGCATGGACAGCGGGGAGATGATGATGATGATGATGGCAGGGGCGAGGAGGATATTCAGTGCTGGCGTTTATCTCCATCGCATGAATCCATCCACATTGGGTAGCTTCAAGTACGCCGGAAGCAGTTGATTTTTTTTCTCTATCCGGAGGATCGTCACCTGCCTTCTGAGTGAATCAGTCTCGCATGAAGCTCTCTGGCATGATGAGATGTGCCCCTTTCGAGTATTTCGCGGTCGAAGGGTTGTGCATCCGTTCTCACAGTGAGACCCATCAGCGTGGAATGAGCCAACTCAAGACATCACATCCGGAGGCGAAGATCGGCCGGTGGGGCGAGTGAACGAGAGATTCTATTGCGTCGTATCTGGCGTGAGCATCGTGGAGGGGCCTCGCCCAACCGTGCATCCACGTGTCTGTGTAAAACCGAAACCGAAACCGCTACCCAAGCCTCGTTTGAATGTCATTAAACGGCGCTATCGCAGAAGAGAAGAAGAGAAGAGAAAGAAGAAGAAGAAGATGCAGAACCATCAACGCCATCGACTTGGATGCCCGTGGTATCAATCAGAAATTCAATGTCAGTCTCCCCTCGACTCGCCGTCCCATGATTGAGAGAATGGACGTCGGGGAAATGCAAGAAGCAGGACGAGAAGAGAAGAAGATAAGACAGAATGGGGAGAAAAAGAGAAGAGAAGGGAAAACAAGAGAAGAGAATAGAACACAGAAAGCAATTCAAACTCGCTGTTGCCAAGCTCCGTCATGATATCGTCGCGAGAAAATGTCCTGCCTGCTAGGCTGCTGGGTCGAAGAAAAATGCAAGACCAAGATTCCAAGAGCAGCAGAGATGGAAGAACCGTGTCATGAACCGAAAAAAATAGCCCCTCGCTTGGTGAGGGGTGGAAGTGAAAGCGAAAAGAAGATGTTATTCCGTGAAAAGGTCATGCCTGCGGTTCAGCCAGTCCATGCCCGCTGGTGACGGCCGGCGCGGGCTCCAGGGGTAAGACGGTCCTCGACTCGTCGGCCCCGATGCTACTGGGCTCTGGCAAGATCTCCGGATCTGGGATTTGTATATCCAACTGATGATGGCAGCCCAAAGGGAAAGGGAATATGTCAGCGAAAGATCTCTGGATGCCGAGGAACGCGGGGTGGCTCATACCGTCATGTAACCTGTCCGGCGTAGGGACACGAGCTTTGGGGGGATCACGCCCTCTTCGGAGCCCATTGTCTTTTCCATCTCGAGATTCCAGTTGTCGATCCATTTCTCGAGGCCGTTGAGGCGGGCCTTGATTCCGGTCAGGCCAAAGTCGTCCCAAAGCCAGCCGGTCACGAGGCCTATCAAGCCGTCGAAAACGTTGCGGGCGCCGTAGGGATCAAAGGCCGGCACGAGCTCCTTGTTGAGCTTGTCGATGATGAGGCGGAATTCGGGTTCGGAGACGCCCGCCTCGTCCAGGATTTCGGGGTAGATGTTGGAGAAGGTCGGCGCGAGATCGCCCTGCAGCAGCCAGTCGCGTCGAATGCGGATGATCCGGGTCGAGGCGTACTCGGGAGAGTCCATGGGCACGTGTGGGTTGAGATGAGGAAAGCAAGGATGCAGCGGGCCCCACGCATCGCCCGCGTCGCCCTGCACTTCCTCCCCCATGATGGACGAGTTTGACGAGGAGGTGGCGGATCCCATGCCGTTGGCAGACGCAGTCGAGAGGCGCGGGGGCATCTCGTCGGGGCCGCGTTCCAGGTCGGTCGAGAAAGACCTGGGCTCGTTGTGATCGGGCGCCATGATGGCCTTGCCTTTTCCTTTGTCGAGTCGACGGGGATGGGCAGCAGGCTCTGAGCCCCGACTCGGGCCCTCACTGGAATCAGCCCCGGCGTCCGAGGGCGTCTGCGTCCGTGTCTGCGTCTGCCCCTCGCTGCTGCTGTTGCTGTTGCTTCGCGTGTCGCTCAAGACTCGGCTCGGGTCTTGGGGGCTCTCCTGAGTCGCAGGCTCCCCTCGCGCTCCCAAACGGTCAGACGAATCGTCGTCAAATCGCTCCGTTTTGTATGGATTGAAAAGAATGGCCGGATTCGAAGGCAGAAATTGCTGTCTCAATGGACGGACGGGCAAAAGCCGAGATCGTGTGCCGGATCGGACAGGGAAGAAAAGGAGTCCTCTGGAGACGTCGTCCCAATGGAAGCTAGAGAAGGGGAGGGCCGTGAGGTGACGCGAGGCGACCGTGCGAACACTACGACAGAGGCCAGGAGAGTAGAGGCACAGAAGGGCGCTGTCACGAGGACGATGGCGGTCAAGAAGATCGGGGCAGCAAGATTAGCGACGGCGACGGCGATGGCGACGGTGATGGTGACGGCGGGAGTCGGCGTTTGCTGTGTGACGTTGAATCTATCAATTGATGCTTGGAGCTCGGCGGCGACGACAAGAATCGGTGGCGGCAAGGCTACTCTGTGGCAGGGTGTTCCCTCCCTTTCCCTCCCTCGGGTCGCGATGATTCAGGGCAAACGGAAGATCTCAGACACAGAAAAAAATGGAAATCTGGGGGGAAAGTTCCGATTCGTGCGGTATCGTTTGTCAGCCTTTTCCAGGTTGAGAAGAAGCAGCGGCGGGAGCCTCGAGGTTGAATGGATGGATGGATGGATGGATGGAGGTTGGAATGGGAGAGTCGACGAGTCTCGAGACGCTGAAGCAGCAGCAGCGAAAGTGAAAATGCGGATGCTCTGGCCTCTGCTTAGTCATTAGGAAATATCGCTGTGAATATGCAGCCAATCAGAGGCCATTTGCTTGACCCGCTTTATAGAATACATTGAGGAGACTCTCGAATCACACGTCTCTACCATCTTCCAAGAGGTTCCCTTGAAGTAGCGGGAGACCTAGCCAGGGGGGCACGGGAGGAGCTCCTATAAAAGGTTTAGCGCTGTGGGTACCGGGAGACGGCCGAGCAACGGGGAAACTGCAGGCGGCGCGATTGCACATGTCAAATTGCAAGCATATTCGTATGTTTTTTTTGGAGGCCGCAGATAGTTCGGAATGGATCTGTATGTAGGGAGAGATTTTCTATCTTTTGGCGACCAGGTTGTCTCAACCACGAGCATGTGCCTCGGCCATGCATCTCCACTGAAGCGCGCCCTGGCTGAGGGAGCGAGGGCATTACGATGTACCCGCACATGCGGCACGGAGTGTGTAGTACCTAGTACGGAGTAGAACGCGGGAGAACAAGAGGTGGCAGCTGCATCCACTGGCGAGTCCGTCCCGCCTGCTCGGCTCTGGCACCGCACCGCCGGCCGCCCAATCAGGAAGCACGGCCGCCCTCTCGAGCGCTCCTGCCGCTGCTACCACCCAGAGAAAAACTTCAAATCCTTAGTATGCTGATACTGATACTCCGTACTACTGATACTGATAGTACGGGCAGTGCGAGTACGGGTGATATCCCATCCGGGCAGCTGCAACGATGAGTCGCTCCTGCCAGCACTCGTGCGAGTACGAGTACCACCTCGACTCCTGCCGCTCTCGGGCCAAGGCAGGCGCGCTTGCTCTGCTCTTGCCTTTTCGTCGCCTCTGTCCTCTCACTCCAACTCCATCTTCCTCCTCCTCCTCCTCCTCCTCCTCTTCTCGCCTTCTTCTCCCCTGGTAGCCTCTCCTTGCCTCGCCTCGGGAGTATTCATCATACCTCATAGGCTGCCTGTCAATGTGTCTATTGATTCGCCTCTATTCATCTTTCCTCGATCACGTACATTGATCAATGCAACATGCCGGCGTCCAGCCCAGATCAACAGACTCCCCCGAGTCTCTCCCCATCCGCCACAGGCTCTCCACGCAGTAGGGCCCCCGCGAGTGCTTCTACGAGTATCTTGACAGGTGGCAGAGACGCCGGTAACGGTACTGTTGCTGTTGCTGCTGCTGCTGCTGCTGCAACTGCCACCTCTTCGGGCGCACAAGTGGGCCATGCGGGCGGCACTCAAGGCTCCCAGGGCCACTTCATCCGTCGACCCAAAAAATGGGACCATGCAGCGGCGAGGCGATCCAGCCGGGCCAGCCCCAGCGCAAGACAGATCTTGTTCGACTCCTCGCCCGAGACACCCGTGCGCAGGAGCTCCAACCTCTCCGACTACACCCTGAGCGAGGCTCGCGACATCATCAACCCCCGCCCCGACATCGAAGGCGCCGAACCCGACGATCCTGAAGGCTCGCCTCTGGCCTCGCTTTCCCTCGCATTCGCCCTCCTCCCGGCCGTCGCAGGCGCCTTGTTCAAGAATGGGAGTTCTGTCGCCACGGATGTGATGCTCCTCGGCCTGGCTGCCATCTTCCTCCACTGGTCTGTGACACAACCATGGTGGGTCAACTAGTATTGCTCGGCGCGCCCTGCTCTCCATTCTCGTGGCGCTCTCTCAAGATAATGCTGACGGGCCACACAGGGTTTGGTATCACGCTGCGCAACAGGTGCGAGTTCGGGAGGAGGCTGAGCTCGATAGCGCCATCGATGATGAGAGCGATGTCAATTCATCTCCAGCGCGGTCCGTTAAGCCCACCCCGCCTCTCGAGGATGTGCAAGAGGAAGAGGAGGCCGTGGCAGAGGAGGAGGAGGAGGATGATGATGATGATGATGATGATGATGAGAAGAGGGCACCACCGCCGAAATCGAACGCCATCAACGGCGCCGCCAAGGTCTCGACAACGGAGCGGCAGAGCGCGGCCGTCAGGGAGCTCTACCGATACGAGGTCCTCGCCCTCTTGTCCTGCTTCGCGTTTCCCTTTCTCAGCGCGTACCTGCTTCACGCCATCCGATCCCAGCTGAGTCGGCCGTCCGAGGGCCTCGTGTCCAACTACAACCTCACCATCTTCCTCATGGCGTCGGAGCTGAGGGTTCTCTCCCACCTCATCAAGCTCGTGCAATCTCGCACCCTCCACCTCCAGCGGATCGTGCACCAGAGCCCGTACGCTGTCCCAATCCGGACGCAGCTCGATCGGCTCGTGGATCGGCTCGAGAGGCTCGAGGCCATGTCCCTCAAGGAGCACATGCAGGTCGAGCAGGGCGCCGCCTTCGAATCCACAAAGGCCAGCATGACCCGCGACATCCGCAGCACCATCCAGCCCGAGCTGGACGCGCTGAACCGGGCCGTGCGGCGGTACGAGAAGAAGGCGGCCCTCCTGCAGTCCCAGACCGACTCCAAGCTCTCGGACGTCTACGAGAGGCTGGACGACGCCATCGCCATCGCCACGCAAGCCTCCGGCGACGAGCAGGAGCACGAGCGCGCGTCCTACCTCGCGTGGGTCTTGCGGCCCATCAAGGCCTTCCTCAGCTTCTCTCTCGGCACCCTATGGACAATCCTCACCCTCCCCTTCAAGCCGCTTCTCGCCCTCTTCGGCCGCAGCCGGCAGCCCTCGGCCTCGGCCTCGCAGCCCGTCGCGGCGCGCAGCTATCGGAACGGCAAGACGCCTTTGTCAGCGAGACACATTGGCGAGCGCGTGCCGACGCGATTGATGAAGCGATGCTAGATGGCTTACCTACCTCCTGCCCCTTTCCTATGAACCCAAGCGGATCACGAAGTTGTTGTTAGCTTGCGGAGAAGAGCGCCTCGGAATTCTATTCACTTCTTTTTCTTTTTGTCCTGTTATTGGCCTGACCTTGATTGTGGATATCATATCGTTTTGCTTCTTCTTCTTGGCACTCAACGTTTCACGCGTTGCGAAAACCATTGCAGTTGGGCAGAGCGATCCTGGGATTGCTGTGTGAGACACGACTTGTTTGAGACAAAACGTGTGTTTCCGTCATTTCGTCCTGGCGACCAACGGGGAGAGACAAAAACAGAAAGGGAGGGGCGAGAGAAAAGGAAGGAGGAGATGTCGACAAGTTGCCAATGAAAGCCGTGCTTCTTCGTTGTTCCTTTGGTTGTTGTTTATCTCTTTGTTATCGTCGATTGCATTACCAACGAAGGATACCTGATGTCTGGACGTTCTCGAAAAGATCGAGATTTCGGCGGAGAAATTGTTGTTTTGCATACTAGCACCTACTGCTCGCACTCAGACAGCATTGGTTGTGTACTTGGGGAATTTGAGACTTCGAGAGACTACTACGATGCGCCGTTTGATGACGCCTTGAGCGCGTCATGTCAGAGTTTCGAGAAGATTTGAGCACGAGACTCCCTCCAGGTCTCGGACGTCGTCCCTGCCGATGCATGAGACAGCCGCGATGAGATGGACGCGAGCTAAGGCGCGAAACCATGGTGCTTTCTAACGATTAATCGAGGTGTTTGATGTTCCGGGTGTGCCCGTCGCTGTGGCATCCCGTAAGGCGAGCATGCTGGGCGCGGCGCATGTCACGGCGGGAGAGGATTTCAGTGCTCCGATCCATGCCACGGGCTTGCAAGCTTGAAAAAAAAAAATACTCGAGCCGATTCAGATGTGGCGTGTTTGCCAAGTGTCAATGATGGCAAGCCAGCCGATTCGTTGGAGGACGCCCGTAACGGCTTGATTAAACATGGCAGGGCGTTTACACTGCAAGGAGTAAATAGCTGTCGGCCAAACGGTCCTTCATTTGGAGTTCAACAGGACGATCGTGAGGACTCATTTTGGTGCAGGGCGATCACAAGATCAACACGTCCCCCAAGAGGCCAGGGAGATGCATGTAATGCAGCTCACATACGGCAAGAGTGTTCTCGGTAAGTAGCGCGTCAAGCTCGCGACGAGCAACGGCTTGTTTGAAATCCGTGCCACAGCCCGAGGTGGAGAGGGGATGGAACTTATGGAAGGAAACCCCAGTGATGAAAGACCACCGCAGAGAAAGAGACGTAATATAGATGACCAACGTCCTCGACTGACGTAGGGAGGAAAAAAGAAAACAGCGAGACGAGACAGAATGAGGTCAGAGAGACGAGCAGAGTATATGTAAAGGTCTGGGTGGTCGAATGTGTCGTCTCTATGATCAGACTTTTGCAACACGCCACGCTTGTTCAATACTTGCAGCGATCTTATTCGTGAGTCTTGATGTTGGTTTCGACCAATCAACAATCAATGGCTGGCTGGCGGGCTGCGGCAGCGCAAGCGCCAAGATAGGCGAGCACCGTCGGCGTGAAGCATACCAAAGCTTTGATCCTCGCTTGTAGTTTCTTGAACAATTTCATTGTTGCTCGACCATCGAAAGGGGACCAGGCGAACCGCGCTTTCTGGTGCATTGATGGCAGAATTGATGGGGGGAAAAAAGGAGGAAGACCAGGAGGGTCCCGAACGCGCGCATGCGCTCCGTATCGCCCTATATGTATGTATGTATCAGCTTTCATTGGAACCCAGTACGAGTAGCTGATGAGCGACCTGTGCCGGGCGTTACTGGTGCCTGAACCCGGGCGGGTTCGCTGCCCGTTGTCTGAATGCTTCAGAAGTCGAAACCGGCAGTCGAGGGCGTGCAGCGGTGAGGGAGGAGATACAGAGGGGACAGACATCTGGTGGGGTTGTCGCATCCGTAACGAGATTCCCATGCAGCGATCCCGGAGGCCAGCGCACACGGCAGCGCCAAGTCGATCGATTTTGTCGACGAGGCTCGATGTCATCTTCCTGTCGCAGAGCTTCACCGACAAGGAAGAGCCGCCATCCGGATCGCCACATCGCCATCGCCTGTACTCGGTATTCTCCGCACAGCTTTTTCCGGCGCAAAGGGCACCATGTGCGCGGCCCTTTCGCGACGCAGGCCTCTCGGACAGGACAGCACCGCATCGCACCGCACCGCACCGCGGCCAATCCGCATGCTGGAGGGCTTTGCGCAATGCCTCTCTCGCTGGGCCATGTCTCAGTGGCTGTCCGATTCGGGACTGTCCAGGTCAGCGTTGTGTGGGCTGATGGTCTGACGCAAAGTGCGCGAGGATGCAGGGAAAGGGAGGGCTTGGCTCCCCTTTGGCTTTGAAGCTGTGCCTGGCCGATGGTCAATCCATTGCCCGAGATGACTGTCGTCGTCGCCGTCATCGCTGGCGAGCGATGTGAGCTGTGTTGATGATGATGATTTTTTTTGTTTCATGTTGGAAGAGATGAGAGATGCAATTGATGTCGTTGGGAGTGGAGAGTTGGGAGTTGAGAGAGCACGATGATGGGAGTTTGGAGTATGTTGGGAGCTCGAGTCAGCAAGAAGGAAAGATCCAGGAACCATCCAGCTAAATCCCACCAACATTTCAGGAACCAACAGGCGCGGTGCCAGCCGACGGGACAGCACCTGCCCTGTGTCTGTAGCGCACGGCGCGGAGTCGCCACGCCGGCCAATGGGAAGCTCGAACACGGCAGAGGGCCATCCACGACGGGAAGGAATGAGCCGCGAGGAAGAGCCTGGAGGTGCAGGTGGGGCCGCGGCGAGATCCACAGGCTGGTTCGCGCCTGCCAGTCCCTGAGCGCTCGCTACCTCTACCCTGGGGGCTCACCTCGCCTCCTTTGCCGTGGTTCCTTCCGCATTCAATTGATGTTGAAGTCTGAGCTCCTGAGTGACAGCCTTGGCGTCCTCCGGGGCCGTGCCTGCCGGTAGTGGTAGGGGCAGGAGCGACCACGTTTAATGTGTCCCTGACATTCTTGTCGCACGTGCCTGGCGTTGTTGCAAAGGTACCGGGAACCTTGATTCAGGAACGGAAGACGGAAGTTGCAATGATCGTCCGTTCACTGCCCGACAAGAACGGAAGTCTCAATCAGTCTCTAATAACGCTTCCCAGTGCGAGTCCAGTACGGAGTACTATCGACACGGATCTTTCGTTCCAGTTGATCATCGAATTGATGCATTCAGCCGGAGGACTAGAAGGGATCATCGTGAGATGTCGATCCGCGATGGCAGAGAGATCCGAATTTGTATGGTCCTTCACCAAAAAGGAGTACTCTTCGGTCACGGATGCCACGGACAATGAGCACTTGGAGAGGGACGAGCTGTGATCCCGCCGCCTGATGCCTGGGATGACGGACTCTGCAGTGCCACTGGTTGAACCGATCGGAGTAGTGGCAGTCAGCATGTGGCGAGGGGGCTACTACCTATATCCGTATGTACTCTCGAGCTGCATTAGACTTTTAGACTATTATTTGCAATATAACTCTTTTGGCACTGGACACAGTGACAGAGTCGATGTCCCTCGACAGCTCTGCGCGCAGTCCGATCCATATGTACATACGTACAGTCTTCTGTGGGATCAGCAAGAACGTGCCTTGCAGGCATCGCAATGCCCCCGAGATCTCGAGTGCGTCGCAGGCCGGTCACAGGGCAAGCAGATTCCTCAATCCATGAATTCCGGCCGGGGAGCGAGTGCGAGTCCTCAGATCTGGCCATCTCACGACGGCGTCTTGCCAAAGGAAAAAAAAAGGGGTGGCTTCACAGTCCGTGCGTGTTCGTATATGCACTGTGACAGCTCGAAAGTGTCGATGCAGGAAATGATGGCCAAACCTTAAGTTCGAGATTTGGTCTGGCCGGCATCGACCTTTTAAGTCCATCAATGGAAAATTAGAGGGGAAATTCTCCCTTCGGCGCATCAATAGTACTACTACCTTAGTATTATTAGAGGCACCGTCGGTATACAGGAGAAGAGTCTGGCTCCAACATGGCTCCTACGTGGCTGAACGATGCATTGATCAGATGACTTACAGGAGGATCTCAGACCTGACTCTGACGGGAGGTACGAGTACGGGTACTCCGTACAGAGTGCTGTGTCCTGGGAGTCACCTGCTGGTCCCAGCACTTATTTGGATGGATCTAATTGAAGGCATCAACTCTTGCCTCGAGTTGCGTCCGCTTACGGCAGAGACTGCCTGATCCAGTGGCGCTCAGCGTGCGTTCCAATGCCGGTAGCGGCCAAGCTGAGTACAGTGTGAATACCCCTTTATCGTACAGTACGAGTACGTAACGAGCCTTACCGGTAGTACTACTACTAGTACTTCTACCAGTACCAGTACTAGTAGTACTGCTCCGTACCTGTGAAGCTCTGGGGGGGCCCGTTCAAGCCTCAAGCGCAGGGAAGGTGCACAGACGCCCATCGATCCGCAAGGTTCCTGCATGCAATATGGAGCTTTGCCGAGCCGCCGTGGTCTGGCCTCTGACCTCCTTGGAATCGTACTGTGCCGGTACCTCCTCCGTACAGTACAGGTAGTACTCCGTACGCAATCCAATGTTCAGCTTGCCATCAACAGCTCGGCTTGCAAGCACAGAATACAAGTTGTTTTCAAATCAACAGGTACGGAGAACAAATCCCCACAGCCAATTGACTGTATGGAGGACCTGGGCAGCTTCTTGAAGCTCCCAGCTGAGGTTCAGGACCGATCCAAGTCACAGTGTGACTTTAGAATAATCACTGTAAAAGAGTACGTACCTCGACTGACCCTTTTCTTGGACCTCGAGCCAGACTCAGTCCAGCGTTGCCCGGCTTTCCTTGTCCTT
>NIGB01000004.1:1152454-1179635 GCA_003055145.1 Escovopsis weberi
GGGGGGAGGCTGGTGGATAGGGGGCAGTAGAGGGGGGGAAAGTGGGGGAACTCACTCGGTCGATACGGTCCTCGGGGCTGAGGAGGTGCCTTCGGCGGAGTAGGCGCTGCGGTCTGGATCGTATTCCTGCCTCAGGGAGGGCCAGGGGCCGGCGAGGCCGAGGGCGACGAGCAGGCGGCGGTAGGAGTTGACGGCGTCCTTTGTCATGCCGAAGAAGAGGAAGACGGGGACGGCGGTGAGGATGGGCACGTAGCAGTTGTTCATGTAGTAGACGGCGATGCGGTCACTGGGGCGGAGGGGGATGGCGCTCCAGGGGTGGGCGCCGTGCGGGGCGTGGATGTCGGCGAAGACGAAGGGCTGGAGGGGCCCGATGAGGAGCATGTTGCCGACGCCGAGGGCGATGACGATCGGGAGGTAGGGGATGAGGATGGAGATGACCATGAGGTAGAGGCGGCGCTTGGTGCGCTGGGTGCGGAGGAGGGCGGTGCGATTGGAGGAGAGCGCCGAGGTGGTCGTCTTGGCGACCTCTCTGTAGCGCTTGTAGACGAGGACTGGACAGGGGCAGGGGTCAGTGAAAAGATGATCGGGGAGCATCATGGGATTTGAAGATTGAGGGGATCGGGGTGGAGGACGCACCTGCGTAGACGGCCGTGACGACGGCGATGATCATGGGCGGGAAGACGAAGAAGACGACGTAGGGCCAGGACGGGTAGGGGCTCCACGTGCAGCCGACGAGGGTGCCGATCCAGTAGCGCTGGTAGGCGAGCGGGTAGACGAAGGCGAGCTGGAGGGCGGGCAGGGGGAACATGATGAGGGCCTGGACGAGGTTGCGGCGGCGGCGCTCGGTCTGGGAGAGCGGGTTGGCCCTGAGGCTGCCGACCTGGATGGCGAGGTTGCGCATGACGGCGAGGAGGCACGTGGCGAAGAGGGAGATGTTGACGCGGGTGACGTAGGCGTCGGCGTCGCAGAGGCCCGCGCCAAGCCACCAGGCGCCGGCGTCGTCGTCGCTCCAGATGACGGCGTTGACGACGTTGCGGGTGTTGGTGACGATGAGGTTGGCGATGAAGACGACGGCGGCGAGCTCGCCGTTCTTGGCGAGCAGCTGGAGGGGCACGACGCAGGCGAGGTTGGCGAGGAGGCCGAGGGCGACGCGCGCGACGAGGTTCGCCGTGAGGGACGGGCTGGTGTACGGCGCCGTGACGTTGCCGCCCACGATGTAGAACGGGGCCGGGCCGGCGTGGGTCGCGTTGCGGGCGACGAGGTGGACGATGGAGGGGTCCATCATGGTGGTGCTGTTGGTCATGCGGGAGCCCGAGGTCTCATGTGAGTCCTGTGCGAGGCTGTTTCACGAGAGGCGAGATCTTGAGCCGGAAAGAAGTTGAGATGTCGAGAGAGGACAGAGGGATCAAATATAAAGACGAGTCAGCGAGATGAAGATGATGAAGATGATGAAGAAGATGATGGGGATTTAGTTCGAATGGAGCATGAGGTGGGAAGAGATAGCAGGAGCAGGACGGATTGCTCGACTTCACGATGATCATCGAAGACACTGAGCGGAGACTGATTGAGCAGAGCAGACATAAGAGCATCAATAGGCTGTATTCCTGATAAATAGAATTTCGAAAGACGAGAGAGAGATTGCAACTCAGCTCCTCCTGGCCTCCAAGTCTCTATTCTTAGAGAGCGGCAGAGACTCAATGGACCGAGGCGGACCAAGCCGCTCACGAATCTCAACGACGGCGATGGCCATCCACGCCGACGACGACATGGTTGATGGATGCCACGGACAAACCCCCTGCAGCGGCACGTCGTAGTGAGGGCAGAAGGGGGGAGAAAGGCAAGGGAGCAAACAGAGGCCGTGAGAGACTGCGACGAGCGAATGAGACGATCGACGGATGAGCGAGAGCGACCTTGGAGAGCCCTTGGGGAGCCCTTGGGGAGCCCTTGGGGAGCCCTTGGGGAGCCCCTAGGGAACCTTGACGACGTGCTGCCTCAGCTGCTCGGCGCCGGCGAGCGATTCTGGCTGCCCTCTCCGCGGCGAGCGTCGTGCCCAGCGGCAGTCTCACTCTTTAAAAAGAACGAGCCGCTCAATCTCCCAGCCGGCCGCGGTTTCATCGCCGTCGCTGTTGACGAATGTTTGCGGCGAGCGATGTGCCCTATGGCGTCTATTGAGACCCCTGCTGCGAAGCTCTATTGACACCCGAATCGGGAAATTCGTGGCCTTGACTTGCATGAGCGGGACCCACACCACATCCCGGGCTCTGCCTCCTCGCACGGCCGACTGCGGGACGCCGGGGGCTTTGAAGTACCGGTATGTAGGTATGTATTATGTATGGGCGACGGAGGCGGGATACAAGGCTGAGAGCGCCGTCGAGGAAGATCTGCCTGAGGGGTCAGAGAAATCGCTCGAATTGCCTTCTCATTGAGATGCTTCGATTTCATTCCTTAAAGGCATGATCTTATTGAGGGAGCAGACAATGGCGGGGGGGAGACTTAGCCGTTTGAGGCTGGAGAGCCGTGCGCCGCGAGCGAGCCGGCCTCCTTCGATGGTGATGCGGACGGCGACGGCCGATGGATGCGAGTCTCGCTCGGCCGCCACGGAGCGATACTTCACGGGAGAAGCAGGATCTCAGAGATCAGCCGTCTTAGAGAAGACAGAGGACTAAAGCCCTGGAGGATTCGAGCAGCGGCGGTGCGTTGGAATCGAATCGGGTCGACGAGACGAGACGAGACGAGACGAGACGAGACGAACAGGCTGGAAGTGCGTCGTCGTCGTCGTCGATGCTGACTAATAATATCCGATAACTGCATCAGCCCCTTTTTATGCACTTAAGCGGTTCACTCCCTGCTTACCATCCCTTTCATGCATGTATCCAGTGTTATGCATTTATGACATATAGAGGGGTGGATGAAGCCACTTGCAATGAACCAATCAGCATCGCCCAATAGATCTTAGCTAATCAATTCTCGTTATCGCGTCGCAAAGTTGGAGCTCGAGAATCCAAAGCCGAACCAGCTCGAGCTCGAATCATCGCCATTTGCAGCAACTTGGAAAACATCAATACGAGGACTACCTACCTCTGATACGACAAAGAGCGCGTCAATCGCCATCGTCGCGCCCATCCGAACATCATCCAAGGAAGATCCCCCTTCCCCGAGCTATCAATCCACACAATGTCGTCCTTCTTGCTTCGTCGCGCCGCCGGTGCCGGTGCCCGCTCCTTCAGCACCTCGTCCCCTCGCTCGCTCGCCAAGATGAGCATCATCGGCAACCTGGTCATGACGCCCGAGGCCCAGCCCACGAGCACCGGGCGCGAGATCCTCAGGTACATGGTCGCGAGCAACAGCGGGCCCAAGGAGAACCGCCAGTCCAGCTTCTTCCGCGTGACGAGCTTCGCGGAGGGCAAGTCCAAGGAGTTCCTGATGAGCCTGCCCAAGGGGTATGTCATCGACCTTCCCGACACGGAGAGCTGTTCCCATCCTGGAGAGTGGTGAATGGTTTATTGGAAGGAATGGCAAGGCTGACTTTTGGGGTGGGCACAGGTCTTTGGTGTTCGTCGAGGGAGATGCTACGATGAGCAGCTACCAGGATGCCAGCGGGAACAACCGGACCTCTCTGAACGTCGTGCAACGTAGGTTCCTGTCCCTTGCAGTCTTCGAAAGGCTTGAAGTCATCCGACCCGACGCTCACGATCCTCATAGGACACATCGAGGTCCTCAAGCGCCCCTCGCCTCCGGAGCAGGGCGAGTAGACCAAGTTCAATCTTGCAGCCAAACCAAACCTCTTATCCGGTGTACGAATAGTGGAATGAAGCCAAAGGAAATGAAGAAATTCATGAGAATGATGTCTCAAAGCATAGCTATACCAATGAAAAATCACTTTTGCTCTTTGCTAGATTGGCACACCTCGTCGAACTTTATTAATTTTGGACGGACTCGGCGGCACACGGCCAATGATGAAGATGCCATGACGACAGTGCTCGAATTGCAGAGTTTGCTCAATGCTTCAAATTCAAGGCTTCCATACTCTTTCTGTATCTCTCTCGAACATCGTCTATCAGCACTTGTTGAGGGGGGAATAAGTGGTCCATCTAAACCAGGGAACAGCTGTCCATGCAGCCATAGCCCGCCGCGACGCCCCCTTCTTCGCTCTGGTCCCCCTTGGTCCGGAGAAGATAGCCGGCCTCGTTGTTGTGGAGGACCTCGCCCGTCGCCTGGTTCCACACGCAGGTGCCGTAGATGCCGAGCTCGCAGATGACGCCGCCGGTCTCGACGTGCCCGTTGCGCAGGATGAGGTTCGACACAGGCGGCGGCGTGATGAGCTCCATGAGGATGTACGAGCCCCAGTGCTTCTCCGGCACCGACGCGAGGAACGGCGGGATGGCGCCGCGGTAGGTGTTGTTGCCCCCGCCCTCGCGCTGCGGCTTGAGCACGTACCGCTTGCACAGCTCCGGGTCGAGCGCCCTCCTGCGGGCCTCGAGCCCGGCCTCGGAGGTGTCCATCGGGTAGATGTTGGTGAAGGTCTTCCAGAGCTCCCGGGCCACGTCCGTGCTGTCCGGGATGAACCGCGAGAGGGCCGACGGGGCCGAGGCCGGGCGCGGCGTCGCGAGGATCTGCTGGACCTTCTTGGTGCCCGCGAGCTGGGTCAGCACCGTGGGGCACTTGATGGCGCCGGAGCGCTCGAGGTGGTGCCGCGCGTCCCAGGCGGCCTGGTCGGGGTAGTCGGAGGGCCCGTAGCCGGCGCGGAGATAGACGACGGCGACCTCGAAGACGCGGGACGGGTTCTGGGGAGGGCGGTAGAGGAGCTGCCGGAGCGGGGTGTCGGCCGTCGAGGTGTGCCGTAGGACGTCTCCCAGCGTCAGTCTGAAGACTTGGATGGGCGGAGACGAGGATGACGAGGACGAGGAGCCGTGGGTAAGCTGGAACTCGAGGTGTCGCTGGTCGAAGACGTTGCGCTCGCCGTCCTGGACGAGGAAGACGACGCATCTTGGGAGGCCGAGGCCGGTGTCGGGATATGCGCGGTAGGCAGCCTCGATGCCGCCGGCTAGGCCACGGGTGCTCTCGTTTTCGGGGAGATCGAGAGACCCTTGCGGCAGGGCATCGTCCAGGAGGGGATACTCGGTGGCGGCAAGATGCCTTTTTCATTTTGCTCAGCACGCCGTTCACAATTCACATCTCGTGGCGAGTGAGACGGGAGAAGGAAAAGCAAGGGAGTGCTCACTGGTGCAACAGGGACGTCTTGGCTGAGAGGCCGCCGAATGACGAGGCGATGGTGTTGAACTCGACCTGTTTGGCCTGGACGGAAGGGGTTGGCGTGGACGTGTCCTGGTGGACCATGTAATCCGAGCGGAAGAGACCCAGGGACAGCGGCTAGAGATCCTCAACCATCAGACGAGATCTATGAATCTTGATGACATTGATGACATCAATCCATGAGCCTCCGGCTCTGGCGGCATACCTGGGTGTAGCCCTCGGCCTTGACCTTGAGGTGGATGTCCCACAGGTTGCGGATGAACTCATCACCGTCAGAGACCCTGACCTGATGTTAGCGGTTGTGTTTGAAACTTTTTCTAGGAAACGAGGAGGAGACGGACAGTCAAGGGCTCAGACAAGGACGCTCACTCACTGCTTGACCGTCTCCTCGATGAAGTCCTCGTCGCGGCTCACAGAGGCGTAGAGCTCATTGTAAGCCCTCTGGACGGCCCTCGCCTGCTCGAAGCACTGGCGCGGAAAGGGGCTCGGGAAGAGCGTCACGGGGACATTGATGGCCGTGATGCCGGCAGGGTCGGCCGCGGAGGGGACCACGGCGGGGGGCGGCCTGATTGCGAGGCCGTTGGCGATGGTCCAGTCCTTGATGGTCCGGACGATGGCCTCCTGCTCGGCCTCGTCGAGCCGGGGGGGGTAGTGCGCGCTTTTCGACGGCGCCATGCTGGAGCGGCGGGGTCCCCGAGAGATGAGAGAATGAAAATGAAAATGAGAGATCGAGATTCTTGTCTGCTAGAGCATTATCGGATCATGGAGAAGAGATGAGCGTATTGTAGATGTTAGAGCAAGAGGGACGTCGGTCGGTTTTCAAGACTTGAGGAGATCACGGGAGGTACTTTCGGATTATTAATGCGCTTCTCACATCGAAGGAGTCCAGCGTTGCATTAGTAAAGAGAACAAGACGTGCTCGCATGGGGTTGCATTGCCGAGACTCGGGTCCCCAGGCCTCAGATCATCTGGAAGCCAATGTCTTTGAAACATCAGATCAATGATCACTTGAAAAGACAATTAATCATCTCGGATTCACAATCTCCATCCAAGACGAGCATTCATTATATGTCCTCATCGTACAATCTCATGGCGCGCTCCAAGTTGCTCGTCGATTCTAGGGTAAGCGCCGACGCATCGCATCCTCACGGCTACCCTAGACGGTCCTCGCCCTCAATTGATTACAGGGGCCTTAGCGGGGCACAACCGCCTAAAAGGCCTGCGGCTACCGGGCAGATGACGTTACGGGACCCCGCTGCGGTTGATGGTTCCAATCTGGACCGTTCAAGACCCGGGCTGTGTCTTTGTACGATACGGAGTAAAGCCATCAATCTGCTCCACTCGGACAGTTGAAGTACGGAATGGTCACGGTCATCTTCACTGTGGCTCAAGCCACTTTCGAGTGGCAGCTCTGATTATTACTCTAATATTTTGACGGCCTCACCGTCAAGCATCAATGGATTGATTTATTGACGTCAAGATTTATTTCGGCAAGCACCCGAGACGAGCAGCCGGCACCTTCCTCGTCCAGCCCGGGTCGGCACATCACGAGTTCATACAGGCAGGAGGCACCTGCCAGTCGGAGCTTCAATCTACATAGAGAAAGTCGCACCGGCCATCATATCATATCACGTGACATCGCGCACCCGAGCGCACGTCGTCCCCACGATATTCTCGTCTCGGGCGTGTTCGCCGTTCACGCTGCTACACCAACCCCCGGTCATCGCTGAGAGAAGATCCTGGTTGCGCCGTGCGCAGCTTCGGATCGGGTCTCCGCCCTCCAAATCCATCCATTTGCCTCTTTCTGCCGTCCCTCCGTCCCTTCGTCCTCGTCGTTTCCGATCGATGCAAGTCGCCGGGACACTGTCACTGCCCTCGCACCTCGACAAAAAAGTGCATGAACCCAGAGGGCCCGTGTGCTTGTCTCTCTCTTTGTTCATGCAGCCACGCGCAATCGTTCCTTCACACCTCTTGGCGCTTGACTGCGGCGCAGGCGCAATCATTGAGTCGGGTCAGGAAAGTAGAAGAAGAGGAAGACCAACAGCATCGGCAACGGCAACAGCAATCACAACCATTACCACATCCACAACCACAACCACAACCACAACCTCAACCTCGACCACAACCACAACGAGACGAGCCCCCCCAATGCCAGTCTTCGAGGCACGCGCAGGGAAAAAGAGGCAATCCGTCGACTACAGCTAGTACATATCCCATACGGCAGTACGTGCGCCTTGTCGTTAGGACCTTCTCTCAGATGCTGTTGCCCCATGTGAGGTCAGCCTCGTGGTGAGTAGACACCCTTCCGGAAACGTCCATTCCTTTTTTTTCTTTCTTTTTCCCTTCTTTTTTTTGGGGCCTTTCAAGGGACCCATCCCCCAACGATTCCAGCTGACACAGCGCGAATGCCAAATCAGATGGACGGACGCAACGCCGAACAAGACCCCATGCTATGGGATGTCGAGACCGTCTCAAGGAAGCTCTGCTCTCCTGGCCAGCCATGGCTGCGAGACTCGGCTGCCCTGGCTCGGAGAGTCGAGGACCAGGAGCTCGATGGTCAGACCCTTCTGACCTACGATCACTGCTTCTCTCGAAGGGAGCTCATGCAGGCCCTCGACTTCTCTACCGCCCGGCAACAAGCGTCCTTTGTCAGAGAGATCATCAGCTGGCAGGCCAGGAGCAAGGCGTTTCAATCATGGAAGAGGGAACTGCAAACAGACCTTGCGGCGACAACCGCTTTCGAGTCAGCCACAGAGTCTCGCCCAAACACCGACCTCACCCCTCAATCCACTATCGGAAGCCCGCCTCGACCAGATCTTGCCCCGGCCCCCTCTGCCGAGGATTCAACGTCAGCCGCACGCAAGAGATCGGATGAGCATGAGGTCGATGGCGGCAGACCGGCGAAGAAGATGCGAACGGTGCCCGTCTATCTCGGAACTCGATCGGAAGTTGATGGCTCACTCATGGCCCCTGAATTCCAAGTACCCGATCCGGCTGTGCTCACGGTGAAGCACACAAAGCAGGACCCTTTTGCCTACCTGGGCGATACGGTGTTCGATATGCTGACCATCAAGTCTCCTTCTGGCACTGCGGACCCCGAGCTCGCAGGTGATAATGGTGATGATGATGATGATGATGATCTCGCCAGCTCATTCACTATTGTGACCTCGTCACGTCCTCCTCCTCCCGGCCTCAGACGGGTTGTTGCAGATGCAATCAGAGGCATGCTCATAAGGAACGGCCGGCGCGAGCGTCTCCACAATGAGGGCTTCTCAACCATACGTTCCAGTCTAGGCCCCTCGGCCGAGAACGAGCAGGATCCGGACATCGCGTGGTCTGATCTTCCTGACGAAGTGGACGACGAAACTCGAAAGGAGATGGAGGAGGAGCAGGCAGAGATACAAGAACGCCAACGAGAAGCGGAGCGCTGCCTTCCCAAAGAGCGCGTGGAAGCCATTTTGCAGGAAGCCTTGGCATCCATGAAGGCAAAGTGGGAGGAGAAGAAACTCCCACGATATCAGCGCAAGGCCTACAAGCTTTGGACCGACGCGAGGAAGCGCGAGCGAACAAAGGCGCTCATCTTCGAGGCTCAACAGAATGCTCAGCTATACAGTGGCCGGATCAAAAAATTGCGAGCAGAAATCATCAAAGACAAATGGCAAAAGGAGCAGGACGTCAGAGACCAGGCCCTCATCCTGGAACAAAACTTCGAGGACAAGCTCTACCATTCCTGGTTGGTCGGCCTTTTGCAGTCGCGCGTCCAGCCCGACAAGCCAGCGGTCATCCCAAGGCCGGTGAAGTCGCCTGTGGTTCGAACCTCGTCGCTCGACGAGGAGGTGCTCACCAGCGATGACGATATGGCTGATTTCATTGTTCAAGATGAAGAGCAAACCGTCACCAATGACCGCGGCCCCGCGAAACCCCCACCAATACAGACGCCCGCAGCACCTCCTTCAGATCACGCGGACATTGAAATGATTGACCTGACTCTGGTTGAGACACCCCCAAGGTCTCGTTCCGGGTCGCGGCCCCCAGAGCAGTCTGTCCATCTGAATACCCCGAGCGATGCCGACAGTCTGAGGCGCCAGACATCGAAGCCGAACCGTGCGCTGCCGCTGTTGGATGGACAGGCTCTCGTCCCACCACCTCTACAGCAACTGGAGGACGTGTCATCGATCGCAGAGCAACCACCAAAATACTGGCAAAGGCAACAAGATCGCTGGAGGCTGGCCATATCGACGATGATGAACAAACTGGATCATGCGAAACGTCAAGACATATTTGCAACGATCCAAGATCAACACCCAGATAATGTCTGGATCGATATCGTCAAGATCCATTTGGACAGCCTAGCCATCATGAAGCATCAACTTGAGATGGCCAGTCCCGATCGTCTACTTGCGATCGACTTGATCATGGTCTTCCTCAGCTTTCTCAAACTGAAGGCCATGCAGTGGGCGGACATCTGGCAACTCAACCCAGACGATAAGAAACTATTGCGACGCCACAAAGGACGCGTCTGGGCTACATTCACCGCCTTCCTCGAGGAGCTCTCTCCGCGCTTCGACCGTGAAAGCCGAACCCCCGCGAGCGAAAGCGGGACCTCGGGTACTGAGGTTCTTGTCGAAAGGAATGATATGCTGCCAGACGAGCAGACCCCCAGTCGTCGGCGTGTCAAGCAGGTCGTACAAGATAAGGAGGCTCTTGATCTTCGGGTCAGAGAGGAGCGGCGTATCAAAGAGCAGGATGCGCGCCGAAACAAGCTCCGAGCTGCTCTAGCAAGTTCTAACATGATTGCTCATGACCAGACTCGACTAATCATCAACGAGAGCAAGCAAGAAGACCAGCCATTCATATACGTCAACCAGCATATCGGCAAAAGCATTAAAGACCACCAGATTGAGGGTGTCAGATTTCTCTGGAATTCTATCGTCCGCGACGCGGACGTGCGCCAAGGCTGCCTCCTAGCCCATACCATGGGGCTGGGCAAGACGATGCAGGTCATCACATTTTTGGTTGCTATCCTCGAGGCCGCCGCCTCGGATGAAGTCTCTGTCAGGTCACAGATCCCCGAGGATCTCAGGAGGTTCCAAGCTCTGGTCATCTGCCCTCCCGGATTGGTCGACAATTGGGAAGATGAAGTCCTGAAATGGGCTCCAAAAGACCTCTTAGGCAATGTTCGAAAGATTGAGTCATCTATGGACATGCCGGGACGCTTTTCAACGATACTGGACTGGTCCAAAGACGGGGGTCTGTTGATTATGGGCTACCAAATGTTCACAAGGATCTGCAGCGCCTCCAGCGACACCCCAGACTACCAACTTGAGCCCAGCATGGAGAAGCTCCTGCTCGAGACCCCAAGCCTTGTCGTCGCGGATGAGGCCCACACTTTCAAGAACGCCACGGCCAAAGTCCACCAAGCGTGCGCCAGGTTCAAGACTGGCAGCCGGATTGCCTTGACGGGCACCCCACTGGCCAACAACGTCGATGAATACTACTCCATGATCAACTGGGTGGCCCCGAATTTCCTCGGGCCGTCGAAAGAGTTCAACCAGATCTACTCGAATCCCATCCAAGTCGGCCTCGATGTGGACAGTGGCCCCGGTGAGAAGAGGGAGGCCTTGAAAATGATGGAAGTCCTGAAGCGGACGGTAGCCCCCAAGGTCAACCGGGCCGGGATCTCATGCATCAAGAGCGATCTGCCGCCCAAATACGAGTTCGTCCTCTTTGTTCCTCCCACACAGCTGCAAAAGAAGCTATACAACATGTATATGGGGTATCTCGACGGCCAGCCCTCGCAGGCCAGGATCTTCGGCATCGTGAACGATCTGACTCTGATCTGCAATCACCCTCGCTGCATGAGAGACAATGCCGAGGAAATTGTAAGACGTGCCAAGAAAAACGCCAGATCAGACAACGGCTCAGAAGAGCCGTCATCGGTGTCGGAAGAATTGGCCTCGATGATTCTGAAGGAGACGAATTCGCGCGACATGAACCTTCCAGACCTTTCACGAAAGGTAGAGCTGTTGCTGTTGATCCTGGAAGAGGCACGCCAACTCAACGAGAAAGTGCTCGTCTTCAGCCAGTCGATTCGGACGCTGAACTATCTCGAGAACCTCCTGAAGATGCAAAAGCGGCTCGTGCTCAGGCTTGATGGAGACACGAAGATGGGCGTGCGACAGGAGATGGTCAAGAACTTCAACAAGGGTAAGTATGAGGTGTACTTGATCTCCACCAGAGCAGGCGGCATGGGCCTCAACATCCAGGGCGCCAATCGTGTCGTCATCTTCGACGCCAAATGGAACCCAGTCGTGGAGCAACAGGCCGTCGGGCGGGCATACCGCATTGGGCAAGAAAAGACCGTGTACGTCTATTATCTCCTCGTCGCAGGGTCTGTCGAGGAGGTCCTTCACAGAAAGGGCGTCTTCAAGACGCAGCTCGCATCTCGCCTCATCGACAAGAAGAATCCCGTCAACTGGGGAAAGCGTGTCGGGGCGTTTGGTCTGATAAAGTCGCGGCCGCCACAACCCCTAGACGGATTCCTCAAGCGGGATAAAATCTTGGACAAATTGATCAGATACAAGCCAGGGGGTGAAGCCATCAATCGAATCGTGTCGACGGATACCTTCGAGGAGGAGGACTCCACTTCCAAGGTCACCCCGGACATGAATATCCAAATCGAGGAGTTCATGAAGATGGAGAACATCCGCCGAACCAACCCGGCCAGGTATGAGACGATGTTGGCCCACAGGCAAGTCCAAGAATTGGAGGCATTGAGGATGTCTCAACTTGGCAGCACAAGCAGTCCCCCGCTGCCTGCGCGCCCGAATATCGGCCAGTCAGTGAATGGCGCGACCGTTGCACGACTCAACAGCCCGGCCCAAGTGCCTTTTGCGATGCCATTTTCTGTCTCACAGCCACCTCCGGTCTCATATCAGCCCCAACCGTCAACGCAGGTGAGATGCCCGACTTCTCCCCCCCCCTTTTTTCCCCCTTCTTTATCTGATTTTGGTGCTAAAACCTGAATGCAGCCAATGGTTCCGTTGTCACAGCCGGCGTTGCCTGTGCCGCCGCCGATTGCAGGCGCAAACACCTATTTCCGAGAAAACGAGCCAGTGCAACCTGGTGGCTGGGTCCTCCAGACTGGCCCGCGGCCTCTTCCTCAGCCGGAGAATGTGGCTCCCGTGTCATTCTCTAAGACGGGTGGCATCTTCAGCCCATCTTCGAGCGCGTCCAAGGAGAACTTCGAATCGAAGCTGGCCCAGAAGCTAGGACAGGCACAGAACATCGCGACGCTAGGGCTGGCAGAAGCCAGCTCCCAGGCGGCACGGAGCATCACGGCAGCAATCTCGGATGTTCTCAAGCAGCAGGCGCAGGGGGTTCTCTACGACATTTCCCGCTGGTCCCTGCTGAACAGACTCTCGGATGATGATCGCTTTGTTCTGGCCTCAGCGTCCGGGCTCCTCCGACCGGACATCCTGGCGAGCGTGCGAGCAGAGGAGCTTGAGCGAAGGGCAAAGTCCCTCAACAGCCTCTCGCAGCAGCAATTCGAGGAGCAGATGCAACGGCTTAGGGTGTCAGATCACAGCGTATGGACATTGACCCCTCTAGCCTCCCGTGTTTTTGGGGGGCCAAATCAGGGGCGGAGCATGAAGAGCTGACCACGACTCTCTGCAGAACCTCGGAAACATTGGCCATCGAAGCGTCCATTCCGCGAGAGCGATAGAGGACCTGGAGGTTATGCGGCGGACGGCTCAGAGGAGACAGCGGCTACCGAATTGGGCGAACGAGGCCCTCGCCCAGGATGCGAACCGAGGTCCGTCAGGGCCCGCGAGTGGCGGCATTGCAGACCAAGGCAGCTTGCGCTGAGCTTGCGCTGAAAAAAAAAGGAGGCCCGAGCGACGATGCGTTCGGATCTCGCTGCCATGGCCCGCCAACGATTACGAGTAGACGATTGCAACGTTTCTGATTTGGATTGATTTGTATCCCCGGTGGATTGGCATCTCTGAGGAGGTATCCGACTTGACTAATGTGCAGATCATGGGACAAAAGGCCCGGGAGGACATCGTGGGATGGGAGGTCTCACGAAAAGATTTTTGCTGATCGGCATAGCATTGATTTGTTTGCGGCGTTTGGGGTCATACATGAGTAGTTGCAGCTGCGTAGAGGATACCCCGAGACGATACTCTTTCTGCAAGTTACCGATCAATACTACCTTCTTCTTAAGAATACAATTTTGGCATGATGGGTTGAGCTCAAGCTCGCGCTACTCCAATTCAGGCGACAACGACGACAGTTGCATCTTTCTCGCTGCAGGAGATGAGCAACGGGCCGGCCAGCTTCCAGTCTGCAACGGACTTTCACCATGGAATGAATCATGGATGCACCCAAGAGATCAGCTCGTGGGTGTTGTGCATGCGGCTGTGAGATGAGCCAATCGGAAGCGTGATATTAGTCAAGCCTCGCGGCAGGGACGGGGCTAACCAGATCGGGCTACTCCGAAGATGCCGCGATTCGCCCGAGGCTCGCAAAGGCAGGCGCTACCGAGAAGGCTCTGAGCGGGAAAGGAAAAAAAAATATGAGTCGGAAAATCTCACACCAATGCGTTGAGACTTTCTCACAGGGTCCGATTGTCGGATCGGCGAGGCTGACAGGTTGAGGGCTAGGTTGTCAGGTTTTGACGGGAAGAAGAGGGCAGAGAAGCACGGGATCCGGGGAGGATCGATGTCGTTGAATGGAGTTCACACGTACGAGCACTGACTCATTGTGGTTCGATATTGTTCGGCGGGATTCTTCCCGTACCCGGGCCGGCAAGCCATACCACCCACCCTGGCACCCCCAACTGCACGTTTTTTGGTGTCTCAGCTTGCACGGGAGGCCCGCTTGTTGCCACGCAGGTCCCTCAAATTCTCACGCACCCGGCACCGGCACCTCCTCCACCTCCGGCCTACATATGTATTCATATAGATCCAATCCATCCATCCAATCCATCCAATCCACTTCTTACACATCCGGCGCGCTCATTCTCTGCCTGCCAGTAGATTGGGTGTTTTTCTTTGTTTCCTCTGCAATTCCTCTGACCGACCGACCGACCGAACGACCGAAACGAGGCTGACCATCATGGACAACGTCCTGCGCCAATCCAAGGCCCTGTGCCCGTTCCTCAAGACGGCGTCGCCGGCCACCCTGCGAGCCCTCTCGACCACCGCCCGCACCGGCAAGCCCTCCCCTTGCGGCGGCACCATCTCCAAGCTCCAGCTCTTTGCGCAGCGATGCCCCGTCATGGGCAAGGCCATGGCCGTGCAGTCGTACAAGCACGGCGCCCGCGCTGAGCTGCGCGCCTTCTCGACCGAGTCCTCCAAGCGTGGCAAGGCCCACATCCACACCAGCCGCAACCAGGAGGCCCGCGCCGTCGAGGGCGCCGTGATCGATGGCCACAAGAAGAGTGAGAATCTCCATGTTCTTTTTTTTTTCCCCTATCGTCGTTTCCCCCCATGCTGACGTAGAAGGAATTGCAGCGTCGATACCGCCCAGCATGGCAATCCCTCGCCGCGAGGCGTCCCTGCCCATGACGGTCCAGGCCACGGCCTCGGCGCTCAATGCGGCCGGCAAGTTCTCATACGAGGACTTCTACACGGCGGAGCTGGACAAGAAGCACAAGGACAAGTCGTACCGCTACTTCAACAACATCAACCGGCTCGCCAAGGAGTTCCCCGTCGCCCACATGACGAACAAGGAGGACAAGGTGACGGTCTGGTGCGCCAACGACTACCTCGGCATGGGCCGCCACCCGCACGTCCTCAACACGATGCACGAGACGCTCGAGGAGTACGGCGCGGGCGCGGGCGGCACGAGAAACATCTCCGGGCACAACCGGCACGCGGTGGAGCTGGAGGGCGCGCTGGCCAAGCTGCACGCCAAGGATGCCGCGCTGGTCTTCAGCTCCTGCTACGTGGCCAACGACGCGACGCTCGCGACGCTCGGCAGCAAGCTCCCGGACTGCGTCATCCTCTCGGACAGCCTCAACCACGCGTCCATGATCCAGGGCATCCGCCACTCGG
The DNA here is from genome assembly GCA_003055145.1 of Escovopsis weberi. NCBI lineage: Eukaryota > Fungi > Ascomycota > Sordariomycetes > Hypocreales > Hypocreaceae > Escovopsis > Escovopsis weberi. The sequence continues at coordinate 1,167,769 of NIGB01000004.1, forward strand.
GCACCAAGAAGATTGTCTTCAAGCACAACGACGTGGCGGACCTGGAGGCGAAGCTGGCGTCGCTGCCGCTGCACGTGCCCAAGATCATCGCGTTCGAGTCCGTGTACAGCATGTGCGGGTCCATCGGCCCGATCGAGGAGATCTGCGACCTGGCGGACAAGTACGGCGCCATCACGTTCCTTGACGAGGTGCACGCGGTGGGCATGTACGGCCCGACGGGCGCTGGCGTGGCCGAGCACCTCGACTGGGAGGCGCACGCGAGCGGCGCGCCGCGGGGCACCATCATGGACCGCATCGACATTATCACGGGCACGCTCGGCAAGGCGTACGGGTGCGTGGGCGGGTACATTGCGGGCAGCGCCAAGCTGGTGGACATGATCCGGTCGCTGGCGCCGGGCTTCATCTTCACGACGTCGCTGCCGCCGGCGACCATGGCCGGCGCGCGCGCGTCGGTCGAGCACCAGATGGCGCACGACGGCGACCGGCGGCTGCAGCAGCTGCACACGCGGGCGGTCAAGGAGGCGCTCGACGCGCGGGACATCCCCATCATCCCGAACCCGTCGCACATCATCCCAATTCTCGTCGGCAACGCCGAGCTGGCCAAGCAGGCGTCGGACGTGCTGCTGCGCGACTACAAGATCTACGTCCAGTCCATCAACTACCCGACGGTGCCCGTCGGCCAGGAGCGCCTGCGCATCACGCCCACGCCCGGCCACACCCGGGAGCACCGCGAGCGGCTCGTCGCCGCGCTCGACGAGGTCTGGACGCGCCTGGACATCAAGCGCACCTCGCAGTGGGCCGCCGAGGGCGGGTTCATCGGCGTCGGCGTCGAGGGCAACGTCCAGGAGCCCCTGTGGACGGACAAGCAGCTGCGCATCGAGTCGCCGGCCGCGGAGGCTGCCGCTGCTGCCGGGGGCGACGGGCAGGCCAGCCGGGGCTTCACCGAGGCGCTTCTGGAGCGGGAGCTTGGCAGTGTGAGCCGCGTCGAGGCCGTGGTGCAGTGATGTCCCTCAGGGGGACGGCTGGAAACGAGGTCTTCCGATTGACCGTTTCTGCAATCTGCTGCCGGATGACAAACAAAACACTTTACTTTCTCATAGATGGGGCGGTCTTTGTGCTTCCTACATGTAGCTGAAGACCCCTTTTACACTTTAACATTTGCGTGCCGGACCCGAGCCTTGGCCGGGTTGGGCATCTTTGGATCGGCAAAATATACAGACGCATACATGGTATGCGTCGACGTGTGGTGCTCGGCACTTTCTCAAGTATGGTCCCTTGGTTCCGTGATCAACTGCTCCCAGTGCTTGTATGGTTTGTGATGCTGGACGATGTCTTGTTGCTTGAGGTGGTGATTTGAGACCATGGAAGGATCTGTGCTGCACATACGGAGTATGTCAGTACCTTCAATATGTCATTGATGTTCAATTGAAGCCGATTCGGCTCACCTACCCTATAGCGGTATTTCTGATACCTATTGTGTTAGTAAGCTTCGAGATCCGCATGTTAATCGCTTACATTGATGCATAGATGGATGCAACTCTCCCAATATCGGCTAACCGGGGCGTTTAGGTCCGGAAGCCAATCTGGATATCTGCATACATGCATAAATCCAGGCACAGCCTTCGAACTTACTTGATGGCCTCCTCGGTTGGAAGGCGCCAGGCACCGCCAGGGGGCACGGAGTACATTCCGATACCTCGAGTCGAGTCCCCTGTCCAGTGGCATCCATCGTGAGCTGCATGGCCGCCCGTCCTCCAGGCCCAGCAGCCAGCAGGCCGAATGGGGTCAATGGCCATCGCTGGCTGGTCCCTGACTCTTCAGCTCTTCCTCGGTCCTTGATCCATGGACTGAATGCCCGCTCCGTCTCCTCAGCACCCTCGCTATTCCCGCCACAGAAAAGAACGTGGGCTTCTGTATGTACGGACCTCTAGCACGGAGTACTACCTGTACATACGGAGAGCCTAGAGGTACTACAGGTAGTACGGAGTACCTCTTGCCTCTTGCCTCTTACACAGGTCGTTCATGACTAAGGGCCTGGCTTGGATACACCCGGTCTTACTCATAGCCCGTTCCTTCCTCTTTGTCTCGCACGCCTGCCGCCCCAAGAAGAAGGAGAGAGAGAGAGGAGGGGGGGGGGGTGCGTGGGCGTGGCTGATGCTGATCGCTGGCCTCCTCAACCTCAATCATCATCATCAAACATCAGCGGCAGCATTAGCAGCAGCAGCAACAGCAGCAACAGCATTGCTATCATCGTCAGGCACGGCGGAACCGACTCTCACTCACTCGCGGCCGGTGCGGCAGGGTCGGCGGATCCCCAGCAGCAGCAGCAGCAGCAGCAGCAGCAGCAGCGGCATCGAGGAGCTCCGACAGCGCCATCAATTGATTGACTGATCGGCGGGCCCGCGGATCCCCGTGAAAGCATTGAGCACTACGAGTACATACAGGCAACCCCCGAAGCTCGAGCGTCCGTGTCCCCCCTTCTCACCGGCCCCGGGCATCCCGCTCTTCCCCCCCTCCGCCCCCCCCTGGATGCGTGCGGGAACCATCATGGCCGAGCCGACCGTGGGCATGCGGATCTCGAGAAAAGGCCCAAAGGCCTGTACCGTCTGCGCCAAGGCAAAGGCTAGATGCATTCCGGGCCTCGAGCCGGGCAGCAAGTGTGAGAGGTTAGCTGGCCCCCCCCCCCCTCGATTTCCCTCTATTCTTCTCTTCCGCCATCCTCGTCTGCCATGGATCCATCATCACTTCCCATCTACCCCTTCCATGCCATTGATCGATCCTACTACGGAGTACCATCCGGCCATTTGGCCATTCCATCCTCCGCAACGCCATGTCCATCTTGGCACGGGCGGACATTGGGCAGTTGACACGGGCCGGCTAATGCAATGAAGGTGTCAGCGCTTGAGGAAGGAGTGCATCTCCCGATCCCCGGCCCCACCGCGGGCGAAGAAGGTCCCCAAACGATCCAGGGTCGCCGAGCTCGAGAAGCGCCTCGACGAGCTGTCCTCCCAGTTCGAGGGCGCCCAGTCCAGCCTCACCAGCGCGTCCGAGAGCGGCAGCTCCGTCCACGTCGTGCCCCCGGCCCCCGCCCCGGCCGCCAACTGCGGCGGCAAGCACCTCTCCCTCGAGCACCTCCTCCCGTTCCCCGCGTCGCCCGGGTCCGAGCGAAACGAAGCGCCGACGCGCAAGGCCGAGGCCCCGAAGGTGTACAACGGCAATGGCGCCGGCGGCGTCTGGCCCCAGCCGGCCGAGGCGGAGACCCTGCTCGCCCAGTACCACGAGGTCTACGGGCCCCTCTTCCCCTTCATCGTCCTGCCGGGCCACCTGAGCGCCGCCGACCTCAGGCGCCAGAAGCCCTTCCTGTGGAAGGCGGTCATGATGGCGAGCTGCTTCTACGACTCGACTCGGCAGCTGCGGCTCGGGTATGAGCTGCTGGGCGACATCACAAAGGCCGCGTACGTCGACGGCGTCCACAGCCTGGACCTCCTGCAGGGGCTGCTGTTGATGATAGGCTGGTGAGTGAATCAAGGGACTGCTCCTCTCCTCCTCAACCAACATGGGGCGCTCGAGAACGCACGCTGAACAAGACGCTCTCCCCCTTTCCCAGGTTCAATGTCGCCTTCAAGAGCACGCAGATCATCAACCTCCTCTTCCTCGCCAGATCGATAGGCGTGGGCCTAAGCTCGCCCGGATACCAGAGCTCACCGCCAGAGGGGCCCAAGTTCGGCTCGTTGGAACACATCAGGGCATACGCCGGGACGTATTACCTCAATACACTGTGCGTCAACAACATCCCCATGATACCAAGGCCAATGCCTCTCCCGATAAGCATAGCACTCACTCCATGCCGTCGATAGGGTCTTTACCACGAACAAGAAAACCAACGACTTCATGAACGCGTCGCAGCTCGAAGCATACTGCCACATCCTGGAGACGACCATGGAGTACGCGTCGGACGAGTACCTGATCAGGCTGGTCAGGATACAGCAGCTGACCCAGTCCATCTCGCTGACAATGGCGCTCGATCCCCATCAGCCGGGTATGCAGCTGCCCCTGACCATGGTGGTCCAGTCCTTCCAGCAGCAGATCCACGAGTTCAGACACTCGCTGCCTCCGCATTTGAGTGAAGATGGTAAGACTGCCTGCCTGATTTGAAGGAGGCATTGGCCTCCCCTGCCTTGGATAAATTGGTCCCGGCTGACACACACGCGCGCGCCAGCTACGCTCCTGAATCATCTGGGCATCGCACAGGTCCTGGTGACGGACATCTCCATCTCCGACCAGCACTGCAATCCGTCCGTGATGCCGGTGACAGACCGTCTCGAGCTCCTGTGGGCGTGCGTGCGATCCATCCGGGCCTTCTTCGACGCCCGCGTCGGCCACCGGTGCTTCGAGAAGCCGCGCTTCCTCATGATTGTCGCCTCGGACCTGGCCTACGCCATCATCACCGCGATGAAGCTCCTCATGGTGAGCGTGCCGACGTGGAACCCCCGGCAGATCGTCGCAGAGCTGGCCCTGTACGAGCTGCTCGAGAGCCACATCCAGGAGCTCGGAGACCTGGTCGCGCGCCGCAGGGGCAAGCTCCATTCCGGAGGAGCAAGAGGAGCAGGAGCAGGAGCAGGACCAGCAGGGGCGGCCGAGGGTCCCCCGCGGGAGGACCCGATGGATAGGCTGCGCAGGCTGCTCAAGAACGGAAAGGAGCTGGTGGACCTGCAGCTGCAGAAGATGGAGTCGGCCGAGGTCATGGGCTACGAGGGCGAGCGGTGGATGACGGACGATCTGGGCGAGGAGATGTGGGCGAATTTCATGACAGATACAGCCTGGAACGTGAACTGGGATCCGATGTTGATGGAAATGACTTGAGGACTTGACTTGGAGATTTGATGGAAAGACTTGGAGAGGGTGGACATGTCTACACTGTATTATTACTAATAATCATCAGGCCTGGGACTCGGTGTTTGTTGTTTCTCTGCTTTGCTTTGCTTTGCTTTGCTTTACTTCTTCTTTTCCCTTTTTGGGTAGTTCAGAATATGGAAGACGAGTCGATCATCTGGAGACGCGAGAGAGGGTAACAAATTATAAAGATGAACCTTGAAGAGAAATTAATCATAGAGAATTTTGATAGAGGCTGAAAATGAGCGAGCAATCGGGGAAGGGAGCTCTTTTTAATCCATGGATGACACAGTGATGCATCGTTCATAGTGCGTAGATCCGGCACGAAGCAATAGCCTTGGATTCCTCGCAATATGAGGCTTGGCGCCAAAGAAGAAGATGATGATGATGATGAACAATGAGAGAGAAAAATTGATGGAAACGGCAAAAAAGGAATGCCCGCACGCTGGATCGAACAGCGGACCTCATCATGTCGAGTAATAAGGAGTACGAGTGATGCGCTCTACCACTGAGCTATACGGGCGCCATTTCTGATGCACAGATGGACCGATTCGGTAACACCGTGTTGGGATCGGAATGGCGGTGTGGGGTTTATGAAGGTAGAAATTGGAGGCTGGCAGGGGTTGATACAGGTAACACAGGTATGTACTCCGTACGAGCACCTTGGATGCGATGCTGTGGGAGGATTGGTCCATTGTGATTTCTTGTGTTCAAGAGCGAGGGTCTTTGAGGCGCTTGGATTCATGATACCTCCGAGTCTCTGACAACTTGTGGCAAGGCATGATGTTGACTTGGTGGCTCTTGACGGTAGGGAAAGGTCTAATGTGCCCCCTTTTTTTTTCTCTCCTCGTTCGAACGAGTACTCTGTACAGTACTATTTACTTAGTCGTGGACGATGATCTCAAAAGCCATCAGACACCAGTCCTGAGTCCATCGATGACAGGTACTACTACTCCATACCCTTGAGTCCATGTCCAACAATTCCCAGCAAGACACCCCGGGGCATCACCTCGACTCGTCGCGCACGTTCATGACCTCCACCCTGGCGCCCTCGAGCCACTCAATGTCCCCCCGCACGGTCTCCTCCCTGAGGGCGTGCAGCTCGTCGATGAAGGCGGGCACAAAGGTGCCCGGCCCGCGCACGCCGTCTTGCCTTGCCGCGCGCTGCGCGGCGACGCCGTACATGACGGATCCGGCGACGGCGGCGATGAGGGGGCTGCCGACCTTGAAGGCGGCGACCATGGCGCTGAGGACGGTGGCGAGGCAGCAGCCGGTGCCGCTGACGCGGCCGAGCAGCGGGTGGCCGTTGTCGACGCGGATGGTGCTGGAGCCGTCGCTGAGGAGGTCGGTGGCGCCGGTGAGGACGACGATGGCCGAGGTGCGCCGGGCGAGGGAGCGCACGAGGCTGGCGCGCTGCGTGAGCGAGAGGGACGCGGTCGAGTCGACGCCGCGCTGGCGCAGGGAGGTGCCCTCGACGGCCTGGATCTCGCTCTCGTTGCCCTTGATGATGGTGAACTTGCCGACGGAGAGAAGCTGCCGGACGGCCTCGCGGCGGACGGCGGTGGCGCCGGCGCTGGAGATTTGGCGAGGATGCGTCGTCAGCGGGCTTGTTCTTCCTTTTGGTCTTTTTGCAACAGGGATGCGAGTTTCTTTTATGATGGGAGAATGGAAAGAAATGTTGAAGGCAAGGGACACTCACCCTACGGGGTCGAGGATGACGGGGAGGTCGGCGTCGTTGTACGCCTTGAGGGCCATGACGTAGTTGCCCAGGGCCTCCGGGGTGATGGTCCCCGTGTTGACGACGAGCGCGCCGCCGTGCCTCGCAATGTCCATGGCCTCATCGCCGTAGGTGGACATGATGGGGCTGGCGCCCACGGCGAGGGCGATGTTTGCGGACAGGTTCTGCACGACCTGGCGTTTCGATGAGCATGCATGGTCGTATGAAGAGAAAAGTGGCGCGGCTGCTTCCGACTCACCGTGTTGGTCATGTTGTGCGAGAGCGGCGTCGTCTGGTGCACAGCGCGGATGACGTCCGGGATGCGGCCGGCGACGACCTTGGCGAACAGGTCCCGCGCGGCCTCGGCCGGGTCCGGGGACCCGACGATGGCGCTGACGGCGGCGATGCCGTCGAGGCTCTTGCGCGGGGAGACGCTGCACTCGACGAGGACCGACTTGGCGTTGGCGCTGCCAACGCCGCCGATGCAGACGGTGGGGATGTCGCCGTGGCCGGCCTCGGCGAGGGCCGAGAGGATGTCCTTGACGCCGGCGGTGCCGATGATGTTTCGCGTGTCCTTTTTCCTGTAGATTTTGGGGGGGAGGGGAGGGGGGATATCCCATCCAGTCAATATGTGTACCCCGTGTGTGGACTGCTCCACCGCAGTCGCAGCGACAAAGTAAGAGGTGAGGTGCTGCTACTCACGTCAAGGTCGGGAAGAGGGTGCCGAGGCCGAGATAGTCTGCGCCGGCGCCGCAGGCCTTGACGGCTTCCTGGATCGAGCTCGCCGAGACGCCGATGATCTTGTCCGGGCCAAGCAGGCGCCTGGCCTGGGAGTACTCTGGTTCGCGATCCACGTCAGCGAAAAGGATTCCTCGGCATTGCAGTGTCGTGAAGGGAAAAAACAAAAAAAAAGGGGGGGGGGGGGTTGTTTCGAGAGGGAGGACAATCAAGGGTTAGGATAAAGGGTTAGGGTGAAGGGTCAGGGTCAGGGTCAGGGTCAGGGTCGGGAACCATCTCAGGGTTAGGGTTGCGAACAGAGAGGAAAACACTCACCCATATCGTCCTGTCCGATGTGGACGCCCTCGCAACCGACGTCGACGGCGACGTCGACGCGGTCGTTGATGAGCAGCGGGACGCCGTACTTCTTGGTGACGACGTGCAGGGCCGCGGCCGTCCTTCGCGCCGTCTCTGCGTCGCACGTCTTGTCGCGATACTGGACGCACGTCACGCCGCCCTGGAGCGCGGCCTCGACGACCTCGACGAGATTCCTGTCCCCGAGGATCTCGGGCGTCGAGTCCGTCACCAGGTAGACGCTGTAGTCGATGGGTGCCTTGGACATCTTGTTGTTGTTTGCTCTCCTTCTCTCCGCTCCTTGTCTCGATCTCTCCTCTTTCTCACTCTCTCACACTCTCTCGCTCTCCTCTCACTCGCCCTCACTCACTTTTTCTCTCCCTTTCTCTTATTTCTCTCCCTCTAACCCTTTCTCACTCACACTCCTTTCTCTTTCTGTCTCTGCCGCTCTGTCTCTCTGTCTCTCTCTCTCCTCTTCCTGTGTGTGCCTCTCGCCGGTTTCCCTCTTTGCCGATCTCGGTCTGATTCGCGCTGCTTTGCCGGGAAGGTGGGGAAAGAGGACCTCCAGGCAAGTCCCAATAATATATATATATATATATGTGTGTGTGTGTGTATGTGTGTGTGTAATATATATATATATGTGTGTGTGTGTCTGTGTATAGGAGATATCGTCCGATCACGTATGTCGTTGGGCCTTTGCTCTCCTTTTGATCACAGTCCAACAGAGAAGACCATTAGACAGCTTTCCAAGGAGGGAGGAAACAGGACACAAGCGTATCGCGTTCCACGCAAGACCAAGGTGGGAAGGAGAAGCAATAGAAGCAGAAGAGGAATGATAATTGAAAGAGAGAGAGGGAAAGAAAAACAAATGAGAATTCAAGACGGCAAAGAGGTGGTTTTGTGTCGATGTCATCAGGTATTTATTCCCGCCGAAAAGAGGAGGGGAGAGTCGAGCCGTCAAGCCATCAACCCGCAATATCCGGCTTTGGGCCTCACGAACCATGGGGGCCTTTTGGCAGGAGAGGAACCCATACCGGTACATACATGAGATGGGGTCTGCCAGCCTATGATGTATGCGGACATGCTCCATCTATGGATCTAATTGTACGAAGATGTATGCACTTGCATTAGCTGGATTTCACATATGGCGCTGGAGCCCGGAAATGATGATGCTCGCGCACTCCTAGCGGCTTCAAAAGTACGACAACTACTAGTGGCAGAGACGACGAGATAAAAATGGAGGCTGAAAGAAGAGGCATTAATTAAAGACTTGGAAGGGGAAAAGAACAAGTTGTTGGAGGGGAGAAAAGAAGAATAAAAAGACCTCAAGAGAGTCCCTGCACCGCCACGCTCACGCTGAGCCACACCCGAAGCGCAGCCACAAGAACCAATTGATCAAATTGATTCATCCGCCGGATGCACGTGACCGTCATCGCAGCCTCGTCGTCCAGCCTCACCCAACAGGGGCTCCTTTTGCTCGCGATGCATGCAAGACACATCAATACTCCGTATCGTACATACATGGGATGACTGGGGATTCTCAACCATGTCGGACGACTGACGCCCCCCCTCAAGGACATGCGAGGCCATTTGGCTGCCCCGGATCCGCCATACGTCGCTGCCATAAACGCACACCGCGCTGGCTGGCCACGCTCCTCTTCTCTCTCTCTCTCTCTCTCTCTCTCTCTCTCTATCCCCCTCCCTCCCCCTCTCCTCTCCTCTCCCCAGGTCAGGTTGGCGATCCAACAGCTGCGACAAGCCCGCCCTCAGAACCTTGAAATATCCCGCCCAAACACCCAGGTAACCAGCCAGTGCACTGGGATCATGATCTTGTTCCGGATGCTCATGCTCTTCGTCAGGTACGCCGTCCGCCAGAGCACCCATGCCGGCCACCCCTTGAGCTCGTCCGCCGAGCTCTGGTGAATCGCCTTCTGGCTGCCCAGGTACGCCATCACCCCCAGGTTGCGGAACCTGAATGGCTGCGGGGCGCGCGCCGTCGAGCTGCGTGTCTCCTCGTTGAACCGTCGGCCCAGGTACACGGCCTGCTGGTTCGCCACCTGCGCCGTCGCCGGGTACTGCTGGCCCTCAACGACCGCGCAGTCACCAATCGCGAACACGTCCGGCAGCGTCGCCCTGCTGGGTTCTTCGCCATCGGGCCCCTGCTGCGACTGCTGCGACTGCTGCGACTGCTGCGACTGCTGCGACTGCTGCGACTGTGATGATTGCTCCTCCGACTGCGCCTGCACTTGCACCTGGACGCGCATGTACTCGTCCGTCACGATGCCGCCCGTCCGGGGGTCCTTGCAGATCCGCCCGAGGCCCTCGATCCCGACGTCCTCGCCCAGGATGCGGCCGACGAGCGGGTTCTGCATCAGGCCCGTGCTCCAGACCACCAGCCCGGCGTCGACCTCCTCGGCCTCCTCCCTGACGCGGAGCTTCAGCGTGCGCCCGTCGCCCTCCTCGCGCCGGATGCGCTCCAGGTGGTGCTCCGTCTTGACCTCGATGCCCTGTCGGCGGAACAGGTCCGTCGCGTACGACGCCAGCTTCCGGTCAAACATGGGCAGCACCTTGGGCGCGATGTCGTAGATGGTGATGCGCACCAGCGGAACCAGGCTCGGATACAGCTTCGCCAGGTCCTCGTGCACCAGGTCGTGCAGCTCCGCGGCGAACTCGATCCCCGTCGGCCCCCCGCCGACCACGACGAAGTGCAGCAGCGCCCTCCGCTCCGCCTCGTCCGTCGGCGGCAGCGCCGCCCTCTCGAACGCCTCGAGGACCCTCAGGCGGATGGTGCGCGCGTCACCAATGTCCCGCAGGAAGCACGCGTGCTCCTTGACGCCCTCGATCCCAAACGTCTGACTGTAGCACCCCACCGCGATCACGAGCTTGTCGTACTCGACCTCGAACTCCGGGCCCTTTTCCACCTCCCCTCCCGCCGCCGCCGCCGCCCTGCTCCCGTTGAGCTGCTGCGCGTCCGTCCGGGCCCCGACGTCGCCCTGCGTGTTGGCCTCGACGCGGATGACCTTGCGCCCGAAGTCGATGCTCGAGGCCCACGCCTGGTGGAATTCGCTCAGGCCCAGCCGCCGCACGGGCTCAATGGCCGCGCGGAACTCGAGCGTGCCGACCGACGTCGACGCCAGCAGCGGCGTGAAGACGAAGTGTGAGCGGGGGGAGATGAGGATCCGGGTGTACTTGGACGCCGAGAGCGTGCGGGCCAGCCCGTAGCCCGCCCAGCCCGATCCCAGGATGACCACCCGTTCTTTGTCTTGGGACAAGATGTTAACCATGGTATTTCTTGAAGCAATGCACGTCACGATGGACATCCGCAAGCCGAGAAGGACGGGGAATTACCTTTATTAGGGCCATGCTGCGCTGCTCGCGCGCTGACGCTACCCATGTTTGCTGTGCTGAAGTTGCTTCTCCCAATCCGCGGCAGGGCGAGTCTCAAGAACGTCCGACATCTGCGCTCAAGTAACCCTAACCCTGACATGTGAGAGCAGGAAGCCTTGGGGTCGAAATAAGCGGGAACGGCCACTCCGACTTTGTCGCCTAATCTGGATGAGACGGGACTCGCAAACGTTCAGCAAAGACGAGTATGATCCGTTTCTGGTCGTGTTCTGACGTACTAGCTCGAGCTGGTCTTGTGCTATGCCACTCATACACCATCCGCATATGTATGCGAGCCGCAAATTGATGACATCAGAGAGATCAAGTAGTAGTATTACTCACTGTGAGAGTCTAGTAGTGGCCGGCAAACGTCTTTTATGGTTGTTTTTTAGTCATGGAAGATCGGCTTTTCATCTAATTCCAAGGACCATTGTCTTTCCCCCCTGAAAATGCTTTGAACGTTCCGGCAATCTACGGAGCAAAGGTGTATTCGTTGGCTTGATCCGTTAGTTTCCGACGAGGATTTTCCGGAATGGCCGGCTCAACGGCCTCTGCCCCTGATCAGTGATCCTTCGCTCAGCCTGTTGATAACACTTCCCGCATCTGAGATATCATGATTGAAACTAAGCCTCGGATTGCCCGTGTTGTGGGATCTTAGCTAGGATCTTGAGGTGATGTCAATAAACTCCATGAGTGGGTCACACGTAGATGCAGAAAAAAGTGCCAAAAAAAAAAAAGGGGGGGGGGGGGGGGGGGGTGTTTTTTTTTAAATTTTTTTGCGTATTTACCCAACAAAAACCCC
>NIGB01000004.1:1179660-1224489 GCA_003055145.1 Escovopsis weberi
GTTGGTCGGGCTGTTTATTATTCAAATCTATTCGGCTATTAGCCAACCAAGCAACTGCCCATGTGAAAATGTCGTCAAGGGGACACCATGAAAGGCGTCTCATGCACCCGATCCCGCTGTCTATTCCTTCCTTCCATACATTGCTCCCCTCACTGGAGCATCGCGTCCAGGCTCTCGCCCAGCACGCCCTCGATCTTGACGATCCACCTGTGCGTCTCCCTCTCGACCACCTCGTCGTCGTCCTCCTGCAGCTCGCTGATCCTCGGCAGCATCTCGTGCAGCATCGCCAGCCACTCCTCGCCGAGCCGGTCCGTCAGCGCCTGCTGGCACTTGACGGCCGCCAGGCGCACCGCCGCCTGCTCGGACCGGAGGTGCTTGAGCAGCGCCGCGTTGAGCTCCTTCCAGTGCACCTGCGAGTCCGCCGCGGCGGCGAGCTCGACGGCCGCGGGGATCAGGTGCTCCTCGACGTCGACGGCGCCCGCGTGCAGGAACTGCGCCATGAGCACCGGCGCAACGGCGCCAAAGTGCGCGGGCGCCTGCCAGAAGTCGTCCTGGTCGTGCGCGAAGCTCTTGGCCAGCGTCGTCAGCACGCGGCTCCACAGCTGCCGGTCGCCGGCCCGGACGTCCGCGGCCCCGAGGATCTTGACGGCGTCCTCGACGACGTACGTCGCGTAGTTCGTGACGATGGACTTGAGGCTGTCGAAGAAGGTCTGCAGGAAGCCGAAGACGGTGTACTGCCGCAGCGAGCGGCCCGCGCTGTCGCCCTTGGCGAGGCCGGTGCCGGGCCACTCCATGATCTGCATGAAGATGGGCCGGAAGGCCGCGTCGTTGAGCTTGTAGATCATCTTGAGCGCCTTCTCGTGCATCGAGGTCTCGAGCGCGTCGACCCGGCCGAGCGAGCCCTCGCCGCCGTCGCCCCGGATGTGCAGTTGGCGCCGGAGGTCGAACGTCTGGAGGAAGATGCCGGACACGAGGGCCGCGTTCTTGGTGATGGCCGACTTGGTGTGCTTGTCAATGGCGATGCCCAGGACGCCGAGGTACTCGGAGATGGCCTGTGAAGGTAGATATGTCAGTGAGCGGTCTCGCGTGGAGGACGTAGAGTATCCGGCGTGACTTACCGAAAATCCTGTCGATGCCGCCTTGTCCCATCCTCGCTGCAGCCCGGCGAACATTTCCTTGGCCTCGAGCTTCCTGGCAATGATCTCCAGGCAGCCGAGACGGCTCTCGTTCGCCTCGCTGCCGAGGCCAGCCTCGGCGGACTTGGCCGCGACCTCTAGGAGACGGTCGATGTATGTCGAGAGCATGTAGGGGAGGTGCTCCGCCAGGGAACTAATGAAGCCGAAACCGGCAGAGTGAAGCTCCTCATCAACCTCACCCTCGAGGCTTTCGAAGAGATAGGCGACTGTCTGAGGAATGGCGACAGGGAGCACAGGGATAATGGCATCTTGCAAGACATCAACAAGGGATGAGAGGCAGAGCAGGCCCATGACGCGCAGCCGCTTCTCCCCCTGGCCGAGGCAGTGTTGGCTGGCGATGGTCGTCGCGGCCGCAACGACGGCTTCGATGTCCTTCTTGCCGTATTTTTCGGCAATCTTGTCGATGCAGGTGACGGCAGTGTGCTTGTAGCGGATGTCGGTCGACTCTCGGAGCCCGGCATTGAGCTGCGGCAGGAAGGTGAGCAGAGCCGTGCGGGAGGCGACGCTGTTGTTGCTCTCGGACTCTACGCGCACCTCCAGGGCCCTGAGGACCTTGTGGCGCAGGTCCAGGTTCGGCCGGTCGAGCAGGTTCTCCACAGCCTTGATGAACTCGCCGATGGAGAGCAGGTTCAGCAAGTTGGACAGAGTGCTGCCGCAGCGGCTGTAGAGGCTCTTGTTGTTCTTGACGGACTCGGCCAGCACAAGCACGTCCTCGAGGAGCGTGGCGTACAGCTGACGCACCTCGGCCGTCTCCATGTCGTCTCGGTCAGCCAGCTTGCCGACCTGAGTCTTGAGCTTCTTATTCGACAGGAGGTTGGGCAGGGCGGAGAGCTGGCGGAGAGCCATCTTCTCGACGTCCTTGTCCTTGCTGTCGTCGCTGACGCCGAGCAACACGAACGAAAGACCGGGCTTGGGCTTGAAGAGGTCCGAGACGAGATCAAGCAGCTTGATGAAGCTTTCGAGCTGGATGTCGATGTCAAAGTGGTTCAGAAGATCGGTGGCAAAGTGCAGCAGCTCATCGCTCAACTCGTACCGGTCCACCAGCATGCTGATGAGAGCGAAGAGGAAGTCCTTGGGCCCGAGCGTCTCAACCAGCGCCACGAACAGGCCCTTGCGGCGATGCGCGGGGATGTGCTCGTACGCCGTCGTGAAGCTCACCAAGATGTCCGAAGCCCCGGCAATGGGGCTCTTCTGGCCTTGTCGCAAAGACTCGACCAAGGGAGGCACGACCTCCTTGATCGTCTGCGCGACGACATGGGCAGAATAGTCGTCGCTCTGTCGGAGGACAGACGCCCCCATGAACGTGAAGATGGGCATGACACTGTGCAGCACCAGGTTGGGCGCTGTGGTTGCCAGGCTTGCGATGAGGAGGAGCGCGGCGTTTTGGACAACCGGGCTGGACGACTTCTGGATGCAATTGACAAGCAGATCTCCGTACCCGCCGGAGCTGTCGATCTTGAGGTCCTTGTTGGTCTTGTACGCGGGCATCATGGCGAGGAGGCTGCGCAGGATGAGGTTCTGCAGGTAGCCGAGCTCGGAGCCGACGACCGTTCGGAAATGCTGAAGCTCGGACAGCGCGGTAAAGAGGCCGTCGAGCAGTTCGGGGTGCGAGACGGGCTCGGAGCTGTCGACGAGCTGCAGAACGAACGTGACCTTGCGGAGGGCTCGGCTCAACTCTGGCGTGACCTGGATGCTGAGGCCGCGATTTCCGTCGGAGGAGCTTGTCCGTCTTCGCTTGTTTGGCGGAGGCTCCGTGATCATCTTGGTGCCCGTCTGGATCGAGTCGAGGAAGAAGGAGAGGATATTGGTCGTCAGGGGGACAGAGCTGAGCAGGTGCGCCGCCTCGGTGTGGACAATGGACTGCGTCTCATTCGCGGGGTCATGTTCCTGGGAGAGCTGCAAGGATTGCTCGGCAATCATGAACTTGACATCGTCCTTCATGCTCGGCCACATCTTCTTGATCCTCTCGAAGGCAGCCTGCACGAGGCCAGTCTTGTCGATGTTGGTGGGATCCCTCAAGAATTGGAAAATGTACTCGAGACCAGGGGTGTCGTTGGGTACAATGACACCGACGAATCTCGCGTCCATGACTGACCTCTCCAGCTGTTCCTTGCGGCAAATCTCCAGGGTCTCGGCTTCTGTCAGAGAAGCCCACCACTGCAGAGTCGGCAGCAGGAGCTGCGTCCGCGTTGTGGAAGATACGCCGCGCACCTCATTGAGAGCCTTGAGCAGCCTGTTTTTCACGAGTGCCAAGGGGGTGGCAGTGGCATGGGACGACAAGAAGGAGAGCAATGCCAGTCTGGCAGAAGACGACATGTGGTCCTTCTTGTCCAGAGCCGCCTGGGGTGTGACGAGGTACTTGCCCGTCTCGATGGCGGATTTGATGATCGCGGAGACATGCTCCGCGTCGAGGACGCACTCCTCTACGGCCGGCAGGATCTGCAGGTGAAGCAGCTTGCTGACGATGTCGGTCCCAATAGCCGTAATCTTCTTCGACAGAGACTTGCCGTAGAGGGTCTCCGCACCCCAGACGCTCGATGACTTCGAAGCTGCGGGAACGGGATACAGCTCGGTGACGACCGCGATAAGATCGGCGGCGGCCTGGCGCACTCGCTTCGACGCATCACTCAGGGCTGCGATGCAGTAGGGGACGAGAGCCTGGACATCCACCTTGGCCTGCTCGCTGCCAGCCTTGAGTCTGTTCTTGACCATTTCTAGCGCGGCCACCCTGACCAGTGCCGGGAAAGCGCCGCACCATATCCGGAGGAAGAATGAAAAGTAGGTGCAGTCCTTGAGAGCTGTCGATCGATGGAGCTGAGGCATCTGATCAAACTTGGTCATGTACTCGCTCTTGCTTGATGATTGGTCGGACACGATCGAGAGGAAGAGGTGACTCAGATCGTCGAAGACTCCAGAGGACTCGGGCAGCAAGCATGGGGAGAGCGACTCCTTGCTGGCCGACATGTCCTCGACAGCCTTGGCGAGATCAAGGGGTGCCCTGGCCTGAACGACGCTGGATTCCTTGTCCGCTTCGGTCGTGAGTTCTGGCAGCCGTCGGGTGCGGAAAGAAAGGTCCAGCTTCATTTCGAGCTCCTCGATGTCGAACTTGACCTCTTCGATCACCGACTGAATCACGTCGCCAGACTTTCCAGGGATCTGAGAGAGGCTGATGAGCGTCGAGCCAAGCTCGCGTCGGAGAGTGCCGTCCTGGTCGTTTTCATCGTTGAGCGCGTGGGCTGTGACGAGCAGGGACTTGAAGATGACGGCGATCTGCTTGTCCTTGAGGATCTGGCGGCTGAGGATCGCGACGACGGTGGAGAGTCCGCGGGCGTCGCCCTTCTTGGTCAAGCGCTCCACGAGGGCCAGGCAGAGGCCGTTTGCGATTTTGTCAACTCGCCGTTCTTGGCCGATCTCGACGAGGAGCGTGCCGATGTCAGGGACCTTCATGAGGGCCTTTGTGACCTTGCTGCTCATCTGCTTCGCGGATCGGTATTGCGCCAGGATGGTCAGGCAGACAAGGCCGGGGCGAACCGTCTCGCTGGTCCAGCCGTGGACCAGCTGCTGCATCAGGGCCGTGACGGCAACGTCCTCGAGGTCGCCCTTTGAGACGAAGACCGTCACAGCCATGTACGAAGCGATCTGGAGGCTCGGCACCTTCTTCATGACCAGAGCCTCTGCGAAGACGGGGCCGAGCCTGTGCAGCATGGCCTGGCTGTTTTCACTGCGCACGGTAGCTCTGCCGGACCTGGTTCGGTCGAGGATGCCGCTGACGGCCTCGGTGATGAGGCCACCCCAGAAGGCGATGAGCGCGGGATAATGGAACTGCTTCCGGCAGGACTCGAGGGTGTACTCTGATACGGATGAGAGGAAGGCCGGGTGGTGGACGGCCTGGTGAACGAAGACGGAGCGCGGGGGCGATGTGAGCGATCGGATGTACGGGTCGAGGAATCGGAATTGGGTCGGGATCTTGGCCGGGAGAATGGACAGAAGAGTCGCGAACGCGGTGATGGAGTGGTAGGGCAAGAAGGCCATGAGCAACGTCGCCGTGTTGTCCGTGTGGATCCTGGTTGCGAGGGTCAGTGTCGTGCAAAGCGAGGTTTCCCTTCCCGTCTGCGCTTACTGGAATCTCCTGACGAGCCATTCGACGGCCTTGATGGCCGGCAAGAGCCTCAGCCTGCTCCCGACGAGCCGCAGGAAGGCCTCGATGTGTCTGTCCAGCTCCTCATTCTCGGCAGCGGTGAGCTGCGTCCTGTCCTGGTTCTGGCTCTCCTCGCTGAAGATTGTGGCGCCAAAGGGCGTGAAGCGGCTGTCGAGCTGGCAGAGCTCCTCGAAGCCCTGGTGGCAGGCGGCGTAGAGGGTCTGGTAGCTCTGGGTCGCGGCGACTCGCGCCTCCCAGATGAGAGACTTGGAGTGGGCAGCCTTTTGCGACTTGAGGTTGAGCGTGGACTTGGAGGTCGCCGCGATCTGCGCGAGCTGCGCAGCGAGCGAGGTCGCCATGGCGTCTGACAATTGCAGGCGCAGCTCGTGGAGGGCGAGGATGCGGGCGAGGCGAGGGAAGGACGGCGACTTGAAGGCTTCACCAACATTTTTTTTCCAGCGGCGGCTCGGAAGGCCTGCGGTTTGGCGGCGTTATCGATAAGGACTTGATGCTCTTTTTTTGTGGGGTGAGGTGCGGTGTCACGTGAGCTTGATCGTTTGACCGCCAGGGTTAGGGTCGCTCAGCTTGAGGGTTAGGGTCGATCAATCTCGAGGGTTAGGGTTGAATCCAGGAACAAGGGCAAGGAATCCCGTGATGGCGACTCCAGGCACCTCGCGCAAGGTGTCAATTGTTTCGAAGCGCCGCGGGATTTCGTGAAATACTACTCCGTACATGCGGAGTACGGCATTGATGAATCCCGGGACAGGGACCTGGTCGACGTCAGACGTCCTGCCCCGAGGCCAGGCCAACAGTTCAATCCTAGCCCGTGAGCTAGTTCGGAGATTCAGCCCCTCGTGTGGGTTTGTCGGGGAAAATCGAAGCGGCTCACGGGGTAATCTCACTCATCAGAGCGAGTGCCCCTCCTCCGCATCAAGGCGACCCCCGGAGGATTGGCCTGGCGATACTCCTCCTCCTACATCATCCCGAGACCGGCCGGCTACTTGAATCTTCCCAATTTCCTCCCATTCATCAATGACATCGAGTTGACCCGAGCTGCACTGCAGATATGGCTGTATGTTATGCTGGGAGGGGGAGAGGGTCAGTGCCTGTCTTCGAAATGCTAACCCAGGCGCCTCCAGACCTCACTTCCTCAAGTCGTCCTCCTTGGGGATTCCCTCATTGAGATGTCAGTTCAAGTTGACGATGGATTCTCCTGGAACAGTGCCGTTCAGACCCGTGAGTTCCTAGTTCCTCTTTTCTCGACCCGTGAAGGCCATTATCTCACAGCCAGCCTCGCAGACTTTCTCAGAAGACACGACGTCGTGAACCGGGGTCTTTCCGGATACAACACCCAAAACGTTCTCGACTTCTTTGACCAGCTCTTCTCAAAGCCAGGGCCGCAGACACCCAAGATCGACTATCTGGTGAGTACCGAGCGCTGGGTCTTTGGCTGCGACGTGGCGGCTTCGCTGACTCCCGGGCCTCCATATGTACTAGTTGATCCTCCTGGGGGCAAACGACGCCGTCGTCCCATTGAAGACGGTTCATCAATTTGTGCCGATTGAGCAATACAAGAAGAACCTTGGCGCCATCATCAATCACCCTCACATCGCGGCGCACAAGCCCACCATACTGCTGGTGACGCCACCGCCGGCGGACGAGATCAAGCTCACCAGGATCGACATGGCAGAGGGCCACGCATCCGCCACCCGGACGGCGGACAGGACGGCCAAGTATGCGGAGACGGCCCGGGAGGTCGCGCGAGAGAACCCCCAGGTCGTCTTGGTGGACTTGTGGCAGGCCGTCATGGCCAAGGCCATCGAGATGACGCCGGGGGGCCATCCGTCCGACGGTCCCCTGCTGGGATCTCTCGAGAGCGGCAAGCAGGGAGGGCTGGACGTGCTTCTTCCGGACGGGCTGCACATGGGATCGATTGCGTACAAGGTGTTTTGGGACCAAGTCGTGCCACACTTTGGCGGGGAGAGAGACCCAGAAGACAAGAGCGGCTACCGCCTGCCGGAATGGAGGTCTCTGGGTCCTGTCAACCGCTCTTCTTAGCGGCTCAGAGATGTTGCACCTTGTCTGAGACGCTGTGCATGTCTTAGAGATCGACCCCGTTGTTGTGGCATTGAGAGCGTGGATCCATTGACACGATGGTTTTCACATTTCAAAGATCTAGACCTGTGTAGCTCAGAGCAATAGACTTCAAGAACTCTAATGGGATCGGAGCAAAGATCGGGCCTCCATCCAATGGCCATGACTCCATCGCAATGGACCAGACGGATGGACATGAAGCTGTACTCCATACTGTTAGTAGTACGATGGATATCCCGGACAACCCTAACCCTGGAGCTTTCAAGCCCTCTGCAGGTTCCACCAACATACGGAGAATGCTCGCGCTTACCCTGTACAGCATTGAGGTCCAAGAGGCAGGGGTCGGTCCTGGTGCGTCATCGCCTGCACCTTCCCTGGCCGGCATGAGCCTCTCACAGCAAGTGCCGCCCCGAGGAATGCATTGATCTCAAGTCACAGCTAGCTGAGGTCAGTTACGGAGTACTGTACAGGCTCTTTATCAGACTGGTATTGGTAATGAAGCCATGCTGAAGAATGAATCCCTTATCACTGCCCATAAAGACATAAATACTCCTCTGTCCTCCGTACTTTATGCCTTTGAGTCTTCAGTACTGGTTGAGTCCGACATCATCGTGCCTGCCTTTTGGAGCTCCGAGCGGTTCAAAGGGAAGCAGCACCGTGTGCACAGGCAGCCCGCGCCTTCCGCCAAATGAGCAGATGTCATCCGGGTCGTGTTATTCGGCAGGAGCGCACAAAATCGACGGGTGGATGACTCAGCCGCCGATTCTGTCCAATCCCTCCTCGTTCCGGCTCCAACTCCATCCTTTCAAGCATCATCCATCAATCCCATCGTCTCGACTCGCCGCGTCTCCCCCTCCCCTCCCCTCCCTGCCCTGCCCTGCCCTGACTTTGACCGACCGACCGACAGGCCGACCGACCAACGACGACGACGACGAGCGGTCCAAGAAGTCCAGAAGCAACTTCTTTGAAATCCAGCCAACCAGCCAACGGCTCGCCCTCCTCCGTCTCGCCCAGTGGCCCGCCTCGACCGCTGTGCTCTTTTCCATCCACCGACCGCCTGCATCCGACCTCCAGCACCAGATATCCATATTCAACACACAATCCTGCCTACCACATCTCCGTACGGAGTACTTCCTCGCCGCTTCCATTCGTCTTCGGCATCATACTTTCTCCTCGCCTCCTGCGCCATCTCGAATGCATTGATGCATTGATCCATCCTCATTCCCGCCTTCTAGCTCAACAGGCGGTCGACTTGGTCCCCATCCATCTGTTCCTGTCGCAACTCCAAACGCCCTCCTCGACCCTCACGCTCGACGACTGGCCCCCAACGGACTCGTCCAGCATTTGCAATTGAGGACCTCTCAAGGTCAAAGACCCGCCTGACATATTCGGCGTCTCCCCAAGCTTCTTACGATTGCCGCAATCTTGACTCTGCGAAGACAAGACAGGAGCATCGGCGTCTCCAGGTTTCCGTGCATCGCGACGCCTTCGGAGCCCGCGCCTTGTTCCCCGACTTGTTTGAAATCAGAGAGCAAGAGCCCCCATCGCCCGCGTCCTGACCCTGTTTGATACCCAAGCCACAACCGACAACGCATCCCTCATCCCTCACGCCGTCGCCTTTACGAGAGGCCTTGTGGTCAGACGGAAGCCATGTGGTGGGGGAGGTGGAACTTGTGAACTGGTACATGCGGCACCGATGACTGGATCGAACGGCCACACCGCAAAAAAAAAAAAGAGAGAGACACTGCCTTCCTTTAGGAGATCGCCGCAAGGCCTGATGGGAATTGAAAGGGCGGCCATATCTCCTTTGTTCCCTCTACGACGACTTCACACGCGACCGCTTCTCCTCCTTTGTCCAGACTCCTGTCGATGAAAACCGCCTTTCTTCCGGTATCTGCGTGTCAAGATTTGACCCTCTTCGATACCCACTCACCACTCCTTTGTTCACGACGTTGCCCCTGAGAAGAAGTGAAAGTAGAGGAAAGGAGAGAGAGAGAGAAAGAGAGAGAGAGAGAGAGAGAAGAACAATACCTTCTTCCTAGCCAACGGACATGGACCCCCGATTCCCCGTCTCTAGAGAGGAGCTCTACAACCTGCAGATTGAACTGAAACAACTTCAATACGCCCAAGCACACCATGCCGAACGACTTTTGAAGCTGGAGAAGCGCCAGGTGGATGATTCAGCCCTCAAGTCCGTATGGAACTCTCCATTTCCGGGTGTCCTCAGCGGCACCCCGCAACATGGTGGGCGGAGTGTCTCCTTCTCGTCTGCTCGAGACGTCCTAACAGAATCTGCCACTATAGGACCTGTCCAGATGCCTCAGAGTGACATGTTTGACGACCTGGATGAGCAGGGCGAGCAGCTGCTCGGATCTCTGCACCTGGGCCCCGCAGAGGAGGAACCCGTTCGCCGCGGTGCAGCTTCCAGGGCCAATAGCGTGCGATTCGATGAGAGTGCATTGCAGGCTTCGAGTTGGGGCGGCCAAAACAACCGTCACTCGGCCGAGTATGGGCAGGTCAGGCCCGCCAGCGGCTTCATGATGGAACGGTCTCTCTCCCACAAGTCCGACGGCAGGCACAGCTCCGCCGGGCATTCCGTCTACTCTCACCATTCTGTTGCCTCGGGGCGGGCAAGTAGCCTGGGTCTCGATACCAACTTCGCAACGGGCGACGATGATGACGACTCGTCCTTTGACATGCCAGGTCTTCCGGCTTCTCTCTACGTCCTGGGAACTGTCCCGTCCATTGTTCGATGCTGGCTCACGACAAATTTCGCGCACGGGACTCTGCTATATGCCGACATCTGCACCGGCTCCCAGAAGTCGACAATCGAGTATGCACTGGTCAAGGAGCTCGATCTGCTCGACGAGTTCCAGAGGGACGTTGGCGGCACATATCGAGCTAGGCTGGATGTGTACCTAGCCGAGGCGGTCATCACTCGGCATTGCAGCAGGTCGTCGACGGCCGAAGGATCCGTGCCCTCGATGACAGTCTGCTTCGAGATCATTGGAGGAGAGCAGTTCAAACCCGGTACCGACTCGAGAGGCATCCAGATCTTCATCGGAAGCGACGCCCTTCGCGCCCATTCGGCCGATGTCCTCTTCTCCCAAAACAGCATGGTGCTCTACAGCAACGAGCGGGACCGACTGCGCGTCCCTTTTGTTCGACCCGAGGATGAGAACTCCTTTCGCAACATTTGCGCAAACAACGTGACCCGTGAAAAGCCGAAGCTCAATGCCAATGCGGCGCCATTCATCCTCGGCAACCCGAATCAAGGCGCCGACGAGAAAACCTCCGGGACCTCGAGTGAGGGCGCCGATGATGATGGTGATGATGCTGACGCAGAAGAAGAATCCCACGTGACAATCTTGTCGACAGCCAACACCGAGCCCCTACGCCGCGTCCGGTTGAATCTTGCCGTGATGGAAAACGACGAAGACTCCGAGAAGGCTGCTCCCTCTTCCAAGGACACCAGCGAACCGGACCGGCGTCGAAGGGATGGCTCAAGTGCGTCCGAGACGTCACGCCGGGATCCCTCGTCGGGAATCTGGGGATCGTGGCGTACCGGCGGAGCGGGCGGCCCTGACAGCCATCGCGAGAGCGGACCGATCAGCGGGTATCAGCCAGCGACCCGGGGGCGCAACATGAAGGTCCTGAAGCCCCTCAAATCCTCCGGATCCTCATCCACCAAGACGGGCGCCTCCTACGAGCCTCCAACAGCAGCAGCAGCAGCGACGGCGACATCGACGGGGACGTCGACGGCGGCAGGGACAGCGCCACCGCAGGGTTCCGCAGCTGCCAGCGTGCCACCACCGTCGTCCAAGTCATCGGGTGAAGGGCGGCGCAAGAGCCAGGTGAGCATCGGGGGGGAGTCGGCGGCCAACGGCATCATCCGCTGGGAATCGAAGAAGACACTGCCGTCAGCCCACGAGGCGAGGTCACAGCCCAGCATCAACACCAACGTCAACCGCGACGCCCGCGCCGTGTCGGTGTCGTCGACGTCGGTGCGATCCGCGAACCCCGTCGGAGGGGCATCCGCGTTCTCCTGGATGACGCCCCACGCGAAGCCGAGCAAGACTACGACCCCAACCACATCCACAGCCACAGAATAAAACACACACACACACACCCAAGGAGGACAAGCGCGTGACGAGGGGGTCCAGGAGCAGACTACCTGCTGTGCCTGTAAATGAAGCCTCCATCACTGTATCGGAAAAAGAAAAAAAAAGAGTAGTATGTACCTGGATGTGTGTGCGAGTACAAACACCCATGTGCATAAAAGTGTGTGTGTATCCAGGATCTCCAGTATGTGTGTGTGTGTATCCAGGATCTCCAGTTTGTGTGTGTGTGTGTACAATGTATGTACCTTTCCTGAAGCAAGCCCCCTGACCCCTGAGAAAAAAACAAACCACCCCAATCACGGTCACGGTACCCCACGGCAATGAAAACACGGAGTCCTGATAATATTGAAAACACCCAATTCATACATTCTCGACGAGAGGTACTCGTACTGGCATGAAGCACGGGATACTTTGCGAGCATACATACCTGTATGTATGCTCGAGTATGTACCTACGCACAATGTGTATCAAGAGGTTTCATCTCATGATTGCAAAACAGAGCCAGAGCAGAACAAGCCATGATCAGCAGTGAGCACCCGTCGAAGGGCAAGAAAGAGAAAAAAAAGAAAAAAGAAAAAAGAAAAGGCGATTCGAATTGATCCGTTGCTAGTCCACGATGCCGGCCTGCGACGCTGGGCCGTGATGGCGCATTCGGCCAATCACGGACCAGAAGGGCCCTGGCGGCACCCCCGTTCCGGGATGATTTGGAATAGTGAATACGATCGCGAGTGACGAACCGGCCTGCATGCATGCGGCGCGCCGTGCGCGGCATGTACATACATACAGGTAATGAGTACGAGTACAGAGTACAGTCGGGGAGTCCATTCGTGTTCCGAGCTGTCACATCCCTCCAGGCGCAAGACAGTCAAATGGGTTGTGGATGGAGCGCGGGATGGAGAGCGTGAGGGAGGACTACTAACTTGTAGGCTGGGTTTGGGTGGGCTCGAAACCCCGAAAACCTCGAGATCCTCCATCTTATTCGCTGGCAATCGATTCGATAGCGCAGACCGTGAACTCGCAACGCAGCGTGAAATCTTGGATTCATCTTGGCTCGAAGAATTGCCTTGGAAAAAAATTACACAATTGCTATGGTGGTCGCCCATTGAAACGAAAACCCCCCCTCGCCTTTGTCCTCCGTGGTGATGCCCTCCTCTTACGAGTACCATCCCCCACCCCAACCAGCATCCCCTGTTGACCCCTATTGACCCCCGTCTCCACAATCCTTGTCTACATCTTCGAGGTCGGTAGGAGGAGATCCCAAACTCTCCGCGTCTCCGGTATCGAGTTCTTGACGACGTTGATGAGGCCCTTGAAGGCTGGATGAGACGCATCGCCCACGCACTCGTACATCCAGCTTTCGCTGGTTGTGACAATGATGCCCGGCTCGGCCCTCAGCCTGTCCAGGGCGATGATGACCTCTGCCCTGTTGCAGCTGCTGACAGCGTCGGCGATGATGTAGGGAATGTGACCGGCATCTCGAAGGTCGAGGGCGGTTTGGGTGATGCAGATGTGAGACTCGATGCCGACGACGGCGATTCGCGACTTGGGGCCCAGTTGCGAAGCGATTGGGGGGATGTACATGGAGAACTTGGTTTTGTCGTGAGGGGCGGGTAACAATTCGGCCAGGGACGGGATTATGGGACCGAGCTTGGCCGATGTTTGCGTGGTGGCATGGATGGGGATGTTGAGGGTGTTGGCAAAGGCGATGAGCTTCTTCGTGGTTGAGACACTGTGAAATTGCCCTCGTTAGCATCCATGCTTTGGCAGGATCAAGGCCGCCATTGCGACGATAATAGCGAAGGTGGCAGGGATTGGAGATAAGTGCTTACATGCTGTCAAACTCATAGATGGCAGGGCGGAATCGCTCCTGGAGATCGCAAACGCTGTGGCAAAGTTAGCAATCGTCGCCTCGTGGCTCGCTTGTTGGTGAAGCTATTTTTTTCTCTTCTTCTTGATCTTCTCTGCGCTGGCGTTGGTGCGTCGAGTCACAATTGTCGCATCATGGCCTATGATCCATGCTTCTTCCGTGCTCGGCTTGCACGAACGAGCCTTTGGCGGGGTTGGGGGGGGGTGGCCGTAGTTGGAGGCGCCGTAGACTTGAGATAGGCAGACTTGAGATCGATCGATGGGGAAAATGAAAACGAAGAAAAGAGAATAAAGTCCTTACAAGATTGCAGGATTCCCTGGGGGTGCGCGAGCACTCCTGTTAGCTGAAGTGTTGTATGCAGCGAGTGGCAAGACGGGTCCAGGAGCAGCATATTGGTAGTAATAATAGTCAACCAACGAGTTGAAATAGGATAGAAGCCTACTGAATCGCAACTTGGTCGCCATTGTGCGGTCGTGAGATAGTTTTTTTTCCTTTTTTTCTTTCTTTCTTTCGACGAGGCGGTGATTGTTGTTGGGGAAAGTGTGGTTTTTGGCGGTGCTGCTGTCGGCCTGGTTGCGGGCGCTGTGGTGGAGGTGGATGTTGTGATGGATGGAGCAGCTGGCTTTCCGGGGCGAGTGGGTGGTGATGGCGATGCCGAAATTTGAGGCTGAGGCTCTTATGGGCGCGGGCTGGGCGTCGGGAGCTGCCAGGTGAAGGGGTGAGGGGCCCAAAGGCGGCGCGCGAATCCGCAGAGAAGCGGAGCTTTTGAGATGCAAGACCTTCGGGACTGAGACTAGGCTCCTCGTGCCGATGATGCCGGCGCGTGCTGCTGTTGGTTGTGATTCGCCCGACGGTTCGTAACCGATTTCGCAACGAGCAACAAGGCGGGCGGAGGTGATGTTGGTATTTGAATGGAGAGTAGGGAGCCTCGGGAGGGAGAGAAAAAAAAAATGGCTGAAGTCGCAGACGAAATGAAGAATGGTCTGGTCTCGAAAAGGGTTTTCGGAACAGAAAAAGGAAGCTGGAGTAGCCGAGAAGAGAAGAGAGAAAAGAACAGTGGAAGGCAAAAGAAGATCAAGTAATGCAAGTCGAGGATTGCCAAAAAGAACCCAAGAAGGGGAGAAGAGAGAGAGAGAGAGAAAAAAAAAAAGTAAAAATTTCCAGAAATCGAAAGGTTGGAACGGATGATGCAGATGAAAGAAGGACGAGTGTCTGAACACGCCCAGAAATGAAGGCGAGATGAAGGAGAGACGAAGAGCTGGTACTGGTGGTGGCAGACTCGGTGGTGGTTGTTGTTGTTGTTGTTGTTGCGAGAATGACTCGGAGAGGATAGTGTTGTCTGTTGTCTGTTGTTTGTTTGTTTAATTGTTTGATTGCTGTTTGTTGGGCAGCCCCTAAAAGAGAGAAGAGATCAACTTTTGATTGAAAGGAAGAAATGGTTGAATGGAATGGAATTGGATGAAGAGAAAAAAGGAAGATGCAAGAAGAGAGAAGAAGCAAACAAATCAAGGGAAGAGAAGAAAAAAGAAGAGGAAGCGACTTGGAGGAAGAGGAATGGAAAAAGGAAGCGGCTTAAGCGAGAGACGCTCTTGCCTTATTTATTATGATTTGACCGGGCGAGGTCGGGGACTCGGGAGAGACACGGAAGGCGCGAGGAGCAAAGGAGGGGCAGCCTGTGGACGGCAGGAGGGACTCTCGGAGGGCCATTCGTATGCCTGTACCTGTGCCTGTACCTGTACCTGTACCTGTACCCCACTGCCAGGTTGTGCAGTACAGATCAAATCCCCTGCTGTACCTCCTATTCGTGAAGAGTAGGCAGCTGAAGGAGGTCCTACCCGTCGTACCTCGTGTAGCAGCGACCTCTCGTGAATAGTACTACTAACCACTACAGGTACCTGCACTCCGGTACGAGCACGATGGAGTCTGGAGATGAGGTCGATGACTCGATGATGGGCAGGGCCGGCAGAGAAGGAGGCAGTCCAGGGATCCCGCAGGAAGGGAAAGAGCATCGCAGCAAGGGGGGGGGAGGGGGCAATTACGAGTGGTGCTCGTACCTGGAAGTGGGAAGGAGCCGGGATCTGCGCGCGTGGACATTAAGTTGAAGTCGGGAGGAGCCACCCGCACCCCAGATATCAAGTTGCAAGGAAGTAGATCCTCCCACAGGTAGTACCTAGTAGTAGTACCTCCTCCCTGAGCACAGAATACCGGTAGCTCCGTTTTTCATTACGGAAAGAGGCTCATCAAACTAGAAGGCGAAGGAGGGGGGGGGGAGGGGAGGACCCGGCACCTGCCTTGGTCTCGAGGCTTTCTGGCTGGGTCGCACCTGGTGTGATTGCGCATCCCTGCAGAATGCAAGGCACGCCAGCAGCGCCAGGGTTTCTCAGGGTTTCTCAGGGTCTGTCCAGGGTAGTCAGGGTTGGTAAGGGTTATGTTATGTTATGTACATACATAGGAGTCCACATTAGTCCAGGGTCAATCCATCATCCGTCACATCACGGGCGGCAGGGGTCGCGGCTCATTGAAGGCTGCCTCCTCCTCGCTCAGCCAGGGCTGGGGTGAGGACCAACATCGTATGGAGGAGCGCGCAGGATGAACAATGGGTTCAAGCAGGCACGTACGGACGGAAGCGCGCAGTGGAAGCGAGCGAAAAGAAACCGGTCATCCATTTCTTGTTGACTCCAAAACTCCAGAGACCCCTTTTGAATCCCTTTTGAATCCCCTGAGTGCCGCCATGTTACCGACCACCCGAAATATTGATCTATGTCTGTATAGACATTGATTCATACATGTACCCAAGAAGAGACAAACAGACAAGGAGACAGAGAAACCAGGCCAGCATGTCTTCAAAGAGATCGTCCGTCGTCATCTCCCCTCTCCCCCCCCCCACCCCCCCCCACCCCCCCCCCCCCCCCCCCCCCCCCCCCCCCTCCTTTTCCGGGGCGGCCCAACCTCGCCGAGCACCATCGAGACGAGCTTGCGCTCACGAACTGACCTCGGCGAACCACGTCCTCAGCAATCCCGCCAGCGCACTTGGCAGCTCCCCCAGATCGTGCACAATCAGGTAGTACTGGAACGGGAAGCTGTCCAGGTACCGCTCAATCACCACCCGGCTCTCGCCCCCCTCCCGCACGAACCTCGCCTCCTTGAGCTCCAGCACGCTGTCGCTCTTCTTCTTGCCCTGGTCGTCCATGATGATAAACACAATCATGATGCGCTCCTCCATCGCCTCCCGCAGCAGCCGCCGGATCCCCTCGTGCGCCGACGACGGCGTCAGCCCGTCCGACAGGATCAGCGCCAGCTGCCACAGGTCCGACCCGGCCCCCGCGCCCTGCTGCCGCGCCGCCCGGAACCGGTCGATCGTCTGCCGAATCAGCAGCCCAATGTCCGTCCGCTCCTGCGCGAAGCTGAACCGCTGCAGCACCTTGGCCCCCGCGTCCGCCCCGAACGGGTCCGTCAGCTGGTGCGCCGTGAACACGTCCGCCCCGAACCCCATCACCCCGACCTGGCCCGCCTCCAGCATCGTCAGCGACCGTGACACCATCACCAGCGACTCCATCGCCAGCGCCCCGGACCGCGACTCCCCCATGCTCTTGCTGTCGTCCACGCACAGCATGATCTGGTACGTCCGCTTCGTCGGCAGCGCCCGCCGCATCCAGATCTTGTCGCGCTTGTAGCTAGACGCAATGTACGGGATGATGCGCTTGATGTTGAGCCGCTTGCCCGTCCGGAACGACCCCGACAGCTTGGTCGACTGTGATGGCGTCAGGATGAGCCGCAGCTGAGACGTCAGCGACAGCGACAGCGAGTGCGACTTGGTCTGGAACTCGCTCCATTCGTGCAGGCACTCGGAAAAGTCGCGAAGCGGGCGCTGGTCGTCCCACAGGTGTGTCGTGGATAGCTGGGCCGACGTGTCCTCCACTTCCTTCTCCTCCTCCTCATCCTCCTCTCGGGCTTCCTGCTTGTCCTCCTCGTCGTCCTCCTCCTTCATCTTGCCCAGCTCATCCTCCTCCGGCGAAGCCTCTTCTTCGTTGTACTTGCCCTGCCTGGTCTGGACGCCGGTGCGGGCGTCGTCCGCGTTGTTTGTGCCAGGGTCCACGTCTTCTGCCGGCGGCTCAACATCCATCTTGTCAATCTCTTGGTCCTCGGCCTCGTCCTTGTCGCCATCCACGTCCATCAAGCGACTCGTAGGGTCCTCCTTCTCGTCGTCAATCGCCATGGACTCGTCGAGTGGCTGGGCTTCTTCGTTGTCGGCCTTGCCCATCGCCTGGGTATCCTCGGCGTCGTTGTCGTCGCGGAGGTGCTGGAACTCCTTCTTGCCCATCTCCGCATCCGGCTCCTGTCCCTGCTGCTGCTTGTCTTCGTCCTCGTTGCCGGCATCCTTGATGTCTTGCTGCTGGCGGTGCCATCGTTCCAAAGCATCGCCCAGCTTCTTGAACGGGTTGCTGCGCGCTTCTTCCTCCGCGGCGGCTTCGTCGTCCTGCTCTTGCTGCCCGACGGGCTTTTCTGACCTCGACGCTTGCCCCTTGTTGCCGCGGCTAGTGTCCTCTTCCGCAGCGCCCTCTCCCATTTCGCCGTCTTCCTGCTGCGCAGCACTGGCTTGGAATCGGTCGTCCGTTTGCTTCGAGTCGGCATCTTGATCTTGTCCGGAGCCCTTGACATCGCTCGGCGCGGCGTTCTCGGAATCCGCCTTGGGATCCTCCTCTCTAGGTCGCTGTGGCTGGGCGTCCTCCTCCTTCGCTTCTTGTCCCTCCTCCTGCTGCTGCTGCTGCTCCTCCTCCTCCTCCTCCGCGGGATTCTCCTCTGCAATCTCATCAGCGCCCATCTTCTCATCGACCTCCTCCGGCTCGCCGTCGCTCTTAATCACGTCATCCTCGGGCCCCGCCTCTTCCAGTGGCCCGTCGGCGTTCTCGGCGTCCTCCTTCTCGCCAGTCTCCGCAGCATCGGGCTGCTCCTCTTTCTCGTCGCCGTTCTCCTCAATATCCGACATGAGATCCAAATCATCGTCGTCCTCGCCATCCGCGTTCTCGGGGTCGTCGATGTTCATGTCCAGGTCTTCAGGAAGCTCGAGTGCGTCATGCTCCTCCACGTTCTGGTCCTGCCGATTCATCTCTTCTGGAGCTTGGACGTCTTCCTCCTCAGCGCCGGCATCCTCGGCTTCAGGCTCGGCTTCGGGCTCTTTCGACTGGTTGGCCTCGGGCTCTTGCTCCTCTTCCTCTCCCTTGGCCTCCCCCTCTGTGGCCATCTGCTCGTCTTCCTGCTTTTGGCCCTTTTTCTTGTCACCCTGCTGATCCTTCTCGGCCTTCTCATCATCGTTGCCGTCCCACATCTTCTCATCGACAGCGGTGGGGTCCAGATCATCGACGTCGCCGGCCTCCTCATCCATCTCCTTCTCTTCCTCCTCTTCATTTTTCTCCTCGCCCTTCTCGTCATCCTCCTCATCATCCCCGGCAACGCTCCCCATGTCTCCCTCCATATCCTCGTCAGCCATGTCCACAGCGTCCTTCTCGTCCTCCATGTCCTCGTTCTTCTCCTTGTTCGCCTCCTGTGCCAGCTCCGAGAGGTCTTCATCCGGCTGGATGTCCTTGCTGATGTCTTCCGCACCTTCGCCGTCTCCAAGCCCCGTGCCCGTCTCGACCTTGCCGGAATCGTTGGATTTCTCGTCCGACTTCTCTTGGGGCGTGCAGTAACCCTGAGAGGCAATGGTGATGAAGCCCTGTGTCATATTGTGACCCATCTGCACTGTCGCGCGGTGCATGTCGAGACTTGACAGGATGGACCGTTGGCAGATGGCAGAGAACTGATCCAGAACAGGGGACACCACGGCAATAGTGCTCATCGCCGCGGCATTGGTAGCAACAGATTCAAGGTCGAGGCTCTGCAGGATCTTCACGCATCTCGCCACAGCCTTTTCGACGTTCTTCATGTGAAGTTGGCCGATCATGGCAAAGTAAGCGTCGTTATGCTTTGTCAACCAACCCGCTTCGTCTTCCTTGATGGGAATATCGAGACCCGACTTTCTGGCGCTCTCAACGGCCACAAGGACCGTATCACATAGCGTAGAGGCGTTGTCAGCAAAGTCCAGAAGATCTGTCGTTGGTGCTGCGACCTCCAATTGCTCGAAAGAGACGCGCGTCCAAACACGGAGTTGACTGAGAATGAATGCCAGGTTCGGATGCCCCCTGATGGCCTCCTCCAGCCACTGTTCGAAAGACTGCAGATGCCGGCAGGTCTGCTCCTCGACCTCAGATTGCAGCTTGGAAGTAAAAGGGGTGGAAACAGAGAAGGTCTGGAGCTTTGCCAGGTGAGCTTCCACCTCGGCCAACCAAGACTGAAGATGCTGAATCAGTGAGTCGTGGTTGAGCTGCCCGAGCTTGCCGTGCACCTGTAGAGAGTGGATAGCGGACTTGAGTCCCTGAACGGCCCACGGTAACATGCGAGACAGATCGTGGTTGACCTTGCGCCTCGCCAAAAGACCAAGTCCTTGGAAGTTGCCCAGTGCTCGGAATTGGCTGATGGACTTTTGGAGCGACAGGAGCGAGGTGGCTGAGGTCGAGATGTTGCGCCTCTGGGAGATCATCAGGTGAAGCAAGCCCTCCACAAAGCCGATGCTCCGCGAGACCTCGGCTCCGGTCAGATCCTCGGAATGTTCTCGCGCGGTCATCCTCGCCTTAGGCGCCAGACAGAGGACTTTGTGGAAATAGTAGTCCGACTTCTTGAGCGTGTCGTCGTCACAAAGTCCAATGGGAGCAAGCGATGCGAGGACGGTGGCCAGAGACTCCTGCTCCGCGAGCTTGTCCTGACCAAGATTGTACCGCAGACCCATGTTCCTCAGCTCCCGCAGCGTGTCGGCAAACAGCTTGCGCTTCCTCGTCTTCAGGTGCTTGATCTGCTCCTTGTTCTCATCGGTCAGGGTCGATGGGGTCTCCTTGCGTAGCTCGGTCATGGAGGCCTCGAGGCTGGAGACGTAGGAGTCCAAGGTCTGCGCGGCGGCGCTCGTCAATTCGGGGCTTTCGAAGACCTTCTGCATAATCGACACCGTCTTTGGTGCATTGGCCAGACGCTTGTGGTTGTCGAGCCAGCCAGGGAGCGCCTCGTTCAATGACGCAATCGCTTCCTTCGGAACGCTGACTTCAACAGCAACGGAGCTAAGCTGAGGAACCGGAGGCATTTCCTCGTCCGCAAGGCCCTTGTCGATCAACGGCTTCATTTCTTGACCCAGAATTCCTCGGAACTTTCGAACGACTCTGAAGAGCTTCTGGTGAGACTTCTTGGCGCTCTCTCTGAGGGCGTTGATGTTTGTATCCTTCCAACTCGCCATGAGCAAGACATCCTTCATCTTCTTCTCAAGCGAAGCTCGTCCTCGTTGAATAGCAGCATCGGCCTCCTTCTCGTATCTCGAAAAGTATTGCACGAAATTGGCGAGAGCATCGTGAATCACGGAAAGAGTAGGATAGTCCCTGACCAAGAGGCTGAGATGGCTCTGGAACTGCCTCAGCAACGCAACGCGCGCCCTGAATTGGCCAACGATCGAACCGGAGAAATACTGCTCCAGAGTCCTCGTGAGTGACACAGCGTACTCCCTCAAATCCATCACAGACTCGACCATGGAGAGAGGAGCCGCAATGACCACCTGATAGGCAATGAACCACCAGGAATCAGCATCTTGATGGCATTTGCTCTGCTCCATGTCGAACAAATTGGCCCATGTCGACAATTCAAGGCGGCGCCAGCGGATGATCGTGTCTGTGAGGAGGTTGTGCAGAGAGAGGACAGCGTATGTCTTGCTCGCCCACCCGCCGAACTGCCACTCGTAGACGAAGACATGAAGCTGTTCGACCTTGGGGAGAATCTTGGCCAGAGGGTCATCGTTCACCAACTCAAGGACCTTGTTGCAGGATTGCACAACATCTTCCAGGGGCTGCATGTGACCAATCTCGTCCACCTGCTGAAGCTCTCGGAATCGAGCCTTGATCTGGTTGACGAGGGTGACAAGTTGACGAGCTTCCGCGTGATTTGCATCAGCGTAGAAGTTGTAGCTCTTCCCCGTTGCCGTGGGTTGCAGGCGGTTAATCTTGTCGTCCAAGAGGAGCATCGTTGTGTTCAAAAGCTTGCCATTCAGCCCACGATCAATGTTTGCATCATCTCTCGTCTCTCCAGCAATGCGGGTCGCCATTGCTTGACAGAGATGTTGGATCGCGGCAGAAGGATCTCCCTTGTCAATGAACAACTTCCTGTGCGCTTCTGCCACTTGCAGCGAGGTGTTTCGGACAACATCCTTCTTGGAGCCTGGCTTTGAAGACTCGTCATCGCCCTCGTAGGCAGGGAAGAGTTCATTGAATTGCTGCTCATCGATCTCCTCTTCATCCTCTAGGGAACCGCGGAAATGGTAGAGACTGGACTTGGCCTCCTCCGCCTTCCGGTCCTCTTCGAGCTTCCTCTTCCAATCGTCGTAGAAGGCGTGGAAGCATCCAAAGATGGGCTCCCAGGTGCTCGGCGGGATGCTGTCTCCCTCAATGGCCACGGCAGCATGCATGAGATGGAGAAATTCGAAGCTCTTCTCGGAAAAGTTGCCGGTTGAGATATCCCAGGAAGAACCTCCCAAGAAAGGAAACGTTTGCAGAATGCGCTCCGTGGCGGGAAGCAACGTCTTAGCGTTGATTGCATCAAACAAGGACAGCCCGACAAGAAGACATTGCATGAGATTTGCGGCAGGACTGGTCATATCCTGGTAGGCTTCGAATCGACTGGAAAGACGATCAAGAAGCCTCTTGATGTTCTCTCTGACAAGTGCCAGGCCCTCGACATGAACACTGCGAGAACCAGTGAACTGAAGAGCTGGCTCCAGGCCGGGAGATGTAATGGCCTTCAGGATGTTGGCGAACTCTGCATGTAGCCTGCTGAGCTCCGAAGGCTTTGGTCTGAAGACTGGCTGGACTTCGTCAGGCAGGGGGCCCAGGCTGGAGAGCTCCTGGTTCAGTAGCTCAATGCGCTCGTTTGTGTTTTGTCCAGTGAAGGTGTTCTCAAACGCGATGAGGGCGGAAATCTTGTCCGTCAGTCGACTTTGCAGCTCGAAGTAGTACTCCCGTTCAATCTTTGGCCGAAGGTAGGGATCAAAGACCCGGTCTGGGACGTAGAGCTTCAAGACGCCGACGGCGAAATGGAGCCAAGCCAGTGATGAGAAGGTCGTCTTCTGGGCGTGATTGTTCTTGGCCGCCAAAAAAGCAACGATCGAGGGAATCAGGTGATCGACAGCGATTTGCTGGAGATGAGGAATCCCGAGCGTTGAGACCAGCTCGTCGAACACTGCAAACCTTGAAGATTGCCCAGACAAGACAGCAGCCGAGATCGCCGCAAACTCTTCGGATGCTTTGGCAAATGCAGCGGCAGCTGCGTGCTTGATATGCTGGCCATGGGCGCCAAAGACGTCCAAGATCAGCTGCCAGAGCACATCATTCAGCTTCACAAGGGGATCAGCAGCCACCTCGGCAGATAGCGAAACGAGCTGTCGCCCTATGATGGGCAATTCCATGTCAAGCAACGCGAGAGATCCAAGGCTGACGGCTCCCATCGTCTGTATCTTGTGCCACAATGACGCGGACAGCTTGCCATCCCACACGTGCCGATCTTGATGCACTAAGCAATCGACGGACTGCAACATCTCTGACTGCTTGACAGAGCCGGCGAGCATGAGCTTTGCTTGAGTGGGAAAGTTGGACAAGATGGACAGGTCCTGGCTTCCCTCCATCGAGATTCTCGGCGTCCCGGAGCTCATTGCGCGGAGCATGGCAAATTGTCTCAACGCCTCAAATTCGTTGGCAAACCAGGGCAGGCGCTCGTGATCGTCGGTTCCGATGCGAGCCTCCAGTGACTCGATGACGGCTTGGAGATCCTTGACGAGCCCCTCTGCGGACGTCACGCCATCGCGAACAATCCTGTAGGCTTGCTCAAGTGTCTGCTGTGCCTTCGAGAGGTCCAGAATGGAAGCATTGACTCTCCATCGCAGATTGTCGAATCGCACAGCCAACTGGTTCAGCTCAAGCGTTCGCTCGAAGACAGACTGGTCTGGCAAGGGAATCGGTCTGAACACATTCCACAGGGGCTCCATGCTCAATCCAGTGCGGAGCTTGAATCCGCTGGTGAAGTCTTCTTGCAACTTGTCGAGAACAAGAGATGCAAACCCACGGCTGGCTTCATGTACCGCACCAGTCATCTTATTGCCAAGAAGCGCACTTCCTTGAGCGAGATGAGCCTGGAAGACGGCTTCATCAAACTCTTGACTTGTGGCAAGGGAGATGGTGCGCTCAAGGTAGCATATGAGGACTCTGATGAGATGGGCGCGTTCCCTCCAATGGTCAAATGAAAAACAATCGGTGCTGAGATAATCTCCCATGGCGTTCAGGGTTTCCAGGAGGAACGAAGCCAGCTTCACCGTGGTATCCTTGGATACTGCAGCGACACGGTCGCTGATGAGCGATCTCTGCAGGCGATTCAGGGAGGCCAGCTTTGCAGCTCGAGCGTGGCTCTTCTCTCGCTCGAGGACCGCTTGAATGGCATGAAGCTGGCGGTAGGTCTCGTAGCCTACAGCGACCCATCTTGCCTCATCTACTCGCGGGAATAAAGCGCTGACGGTGAAATTGTTCAGGGAGTGAATCGGCTGCCGAGAAAGTCAGTGCCAAAGCCTTCATTGAAATCAGGGCATGATAATCTTACCTGAGCGTTGGACAAATCTGTCAGATTACCATCAGAAAGCCGAGAGTACAGCTCTGAGATGGTCTGCAATGTCCTCGAACCAGCAGGTGACTGGAAGAATCGGAGGAGCCCCTCGACCAGTTGCTGATAGCGTGTGTGTTCACCCGACAGAGAGCTTGCAAATCTGGGCAACAGCTTCATGTCTTCAAGAGACAAGTTCTCGATCGATACTTCGCAGGCCTCAACAGCGACGTCTCGAGAGAGCAGAGACTCAGAGATCTCGGTAGACTTGAGGTAGCGTTGCAAGCTGCTTTCCACATCGGCGACTTTGGCAAAGCATCGCTCCGCCTTTGGAGGCGGAGTGTGCATATGAATCTCAACGGCACGATTCCTCATGGCGCGAGAAAGCTCGCCATATCGCGGATCCGTGGTCAAGAAGATGCGAAAGTCGGGATGGGGCCTGACGATGCGGGGCTCTCCATCAGGACCGCAGTGCTCGTTGATGCTGAGGAAACCATTCGGCTCGAGTAGAGAGTTGAGCCTATCCAACACAGAGGCATTGCACATGTTGGCATTGTCCAGGACGAGCCATTGGCCGCTCTCCAAGGCCTTGACAATCACGCCGTCGAGCCATTCGAAGCGCGGATTCTTCAGGACAAGGGGCCCCTGGAGAGTTGTGAACGCCCTGGATAACTTGTCCGCGACTTCGGAACCTTGGGCGACTTGAGGCAGCAAAGCCTCGATGGAGGCGCAGATCGAGGGGATGCTGTCACCACTTCCATCGTATGCATCAAGCTGATGGAGCAGCCGGAGGACTTGGTCAGGCGCCTGTCTCGGCACAAGGGACATGATGGAAATCTGCAGAAAGTCGCGCAGATTGCGCAGCGTCGCGTTCATCTCACGCAAGGGGTCTGCTTGTTCGAAGCCGCCGACGAGGTCCATTGTGTCAATATCCGCGTTCATGGGGAACACGACGAGCGGCCTCCCGGCAAGAGCTGCGACATATTCCAGGAGAACGGATTTGCCATACCCAGAGGGGCTGCTCAGGATGCAAGGGATATTCTGCTTCACACAGAGCATCATGGACTCCAATTCGGGGAACCGCGAGACGATGTCGATGTTGGGCAGGCGTTCTGGCTGCGAATTCAGATCCCTGGGCAGCAGAGCGAGGCCGACTTGGCCGAACTTGGAGCTGATGTCGTGATAGAAATGACGGCTGCGAGGCTGCGATCCGAAGACTTGACGGTATAGCTTGTCCACTTCCTCGCGGTCCTTTTCGGTGCGGAATCGCTGCTTCACAACGATGTCGAGGAAGTCGTCCACGTTTCTGGTCTTGAGCACAGGATCGGGCGAGCTCAGCATGTTCAGCCATCTCAGGATGTCTCGAAGGTTGAACTCCCACGGCCCTCCCTGAGCGCCGAATGATCTTTCCACAACAAGTTGATGCTCCATCTGCGTGACGAATTTGATCAGCGAGTCGATGACCTCTCCAGAGAGATGGGGGAAGCTGTGTGAGGCAATAAGCCTCAGGTCCTCGTCCTTGAAGACATCGGCATAGACAACAATGAAACGGTTGACGAAGGAAGCTGGCAGGCCTTTACGTCCGCCGCCCTGATGATGGGGGTTCTGGGCCGCGAAGAGGCGGAAATCGGGATGGCGCTTGAACACCTGATCCAGCTCAGAGATATAGACCTCTCCTCGGTGGTCGAGACAGGCGTTGAGACCCTCCAGGACAGACTGAGAAGCGAGGTTCATCTCGTCAAGCAAAACCCACTCGCCCTTCTGCATCGCCTGGAGGAAAGGGGCATCCCTCCACGCAAAGTTCCCAGCCTCTTCTCCCTCCACAGGCACATCGGTTCCGAAAAGATCGATCAGATCGGTCTGGTCCGAGAGATTGATCCTCGTCAGCGGCCTTCCGCACGCTTGAGACAAGGCGACAACCAAGGAAGTCTTTCCGACACCCGGGCTACCTTCCAACAGGATGGGCTTGGTCGTCTGCATAGCTCGGACCACTCTCATCGCATTCAGTCTCGTCGTAGGGGCGTGGAACGCAAAGCTTGGAGCGCTCAAGGCCTCGATTGTTCTCGGTGTGCTGAAATCTCCAATCTTGAGGGAGCTGTCACTCATAACCAGTTCAGGCTGCATCTGATAGACTGTGGAGACATCCCGGCCGAGAAGCTCGCTCAACTTGTTCAAGCAGTCTCGTCTTTGGTTCTGGATGGCGTCGATATCGGTAGCCAAGATCGCTGACGGATTGGCACCGAGACTGTCGATGAAGATTGCCGAGGCACCATGAACGATTGAGACGACAGGGTCGCTCTCGGGGAAGGCATTGATGAATTGGACCCAGGCAAGCACTTCTCGAACCGAGAATGGGGCGGATGCCATCGGTCGGAAAGTCTTGCCAAACCAAGCAGCAAACTGGACGACAGCTTCGACGTATGGCTGGGAGCTCTTGCTCAGCTTCTGTCGCACAATGTCGTAGATATCGTCGCTCTCCGACAAGGGAGGCACCCAAATCTCCGTGAAACGATTTCGCAGGGCGGGTGAGAGCTCTTTCTTGCCAAAGTCTCCTCCGGGATTCATGGTTGCGAAGAACTGAAAGCGGTCGGCCGCCTTGACAAAGGAGTTGTCGATCCCCTTTTCCGCCAGAAGCAGAGTCCGCTGTGGTTCGAGCACAGAGTTGAGACGCTCCAGGACCGAGTCGTCCGCGAGGGAAATCTCGTCGAGCAGGAAGAAGTGACCGCTTCGCATGGCCTGGACGAGTGCACCGTCTGACCACTCAAACAGAGCTTTGCTCCTTGACTCGTTGAGCAGGATCCTCTCACGAAGCTCCAGGGGGAGAGCCTCCGCGGCAGATGCATCAATCGCCTTGTATCTTGCCAGCATGTCTGCGGAAGGACCAGACGCATCGAGTTGACACAGTCTCAGCGCTTCTGCCACATCATTGTCAAGGGCCTCGAGGATGGCTCCGCGGTTGCGGATTGGGCGTTGAGAGCCGATGAGATCGCCGGTTTCAGTGTTCTGGTGGGCATTGACGATGCTCAACTCTTGCTTCACTGCCTCGGCCAGAAGCTGGACCACGGTCGTCTTTCCGCAACCCGTCTCTCCGACAAGAAGGACAGGCTCGTTGTTGCGCAGAGCTCGAGAGACGAGAACATACAGCCTCCTCATGGCATGAGTCCAAACGACGCCCTGGGAGTTGGTTTGGCCAGCAAAGTGCTTCAGCTCCGGCGCGACGCTCGCAGAGTAGAGGTCGTGCGGGTCCAGCGAGACTTTGAAGACTTTCTCGATGACCTCCTTGACGGCGATTCTTTCCTCTTCATTTCGGACTCTTTCGGCCAGCAGCATAAAGCCATGCGCGGCGATCTCTTCGCGTGTGTCGGCATCTCTCAGGGCCCACCGGAACAAGTCTCGCAATGTCGCAAAGCTGTCCTTCTTCTCGAAGACTCTGCTGGTCTGTCGGAGACGAGAAAGTTCCTTGTAGACGGTGACAATCCGGCGGCAGTCAGGAGGGGAAGTGTTGCGGCTGCGCTGCTGGAGGATGTATTCAAGTTCGTCCTCGGGAATGTCGTCGAAATGGAGCTCCAGGAATCTGTTCCGGAAAGCCCTTGACAGCACTTT
The DNA here is from genome assembly GCA_003055145.1 of Escovopsis weberi. Lineage (NCBI taxonomy): Eukaryota > Fungi > Ascomycota > Sordariomycetes > Hypocreales > Hypocreaceae > Escovopsis > Escovopsis weberi. The sequence continues at coordinate 1,207,390 of NIGB01000004.1, forward strand.
CCTGCCACCGTAGAGGCCGGGCGGGTTCTGGGTGGCAAAGAGAATGAAGTTCTCGTGAGGCTTGACAATCTCCTGTGTCTCGGGAATGAGGAGCTCACGGTTGTCGTCGAGCAGGCGGTTGAGCGCTTCGAGAACATCTGTCGGTGCCAAATTCAGTTCGTCCAGAACAATCCAGTGTCCCTGGCGCATGGCCTGCACGAGAAGACCCTCCTGAAATCGAAGCTTTCCATCAGACCCAGAAACGTAGGTACCCAGATACTCCTGAAGATCGGTGTGCTCATGGTTGTTGATTCGCACAAACTTGTTGCCCGTAAAGTTGGCCAGGTACTCGATCATACTCGTCTTGCCGGCGGAGGTCGGACCCTGGATGAGAATGGGAAAGCGTCGTGTCGATGTGGCTCTGACTAGGTTGAGGAGATTTCTTTCCACGTATGGAGTGATGATGTAGTCGTCTCTTTGGATCGGGGTCTCGAAGCCTTGGAAGAGCCAGTACTGCCTGTCCCGGCTCTGATTCTGGAACTTGACGTATTGCCTGCCATCGCTCGGGTGCTTCGGTGGTTGAGACAGGAGGGTCTGGGGATTGCCGTGCTTGTCTAGGAGATGGTGATAGATCAGGGGCAAGAGCATTTTCTCCGAATCTCGGTCCAGCAAAGTGAGGAAACCCATCGAAAAGCCCTCGTAGAGTGCTCGCCGCACGCCATACAACGGTGATATCGTGTTGACATAACTCAGAACCCGCGTGAGTGTACGAAGACTGAAATGGGGGACCTCGTTCGCGCCGTCTACCAAGCGCTTCTCTTCCGCCATCCGCTTCGTGTTGAGATACAGCCGAGCGATGTCATCTGCAGCTTGATCATGCTGCCTGCTGTTGCTGCCGAGATACGTCCTGATGATTGTGAGCAGGTCTTTGAGATCCTTGTCGGGACTCTTGACGTAGAGCTCGGTGAACCTAGAACGGATGCCGATGGGCAGATCTCTCTTCCCGATATCCGTAGCCGGGTTCATGGCGCCGAAGATGCGGAAATTGGGGTGGGCGACAATCTTCTCGATCTCTCCCGTTTCCGAGAGCAGTAGGGAGGGCTCCTCAGACGGGCCGGTCAGGAGATCGACGATCCCTTCGAGGGTGTCGGGAGAAGCCAGGTTGATCTCATCCAGCAGCACCCAGTCGCCGTTTCGGACGGCCTTGACGAGGTTTCCTTCGACAAATGAGAACGCAAAGCCGCCGGAGCCGGAGCCGGAGATCTGGATCTCGAATTGCTCCAGGTTTCGAGAAAAGAGGTCCCATCGTGGTTTGAGTTCCAGGAGCGCCTGATACTTGGATTGCGTCTTCCGTCGCTTTGTCGGCTGCGCATCACCGTCCCTCGCCTCTGCTTGCTCCGAGTGAGCCCGCTCTAGCTCGGACAAGATCTTGAGAAACATCTTAGGCGCCTCTTTCCAAAGCTTGGCCAGCTTCGACCATTGTCCCTTGGCGAGCGTCTTTCCAACCTGCTCGAGATATTTCTGGTTCTTGGAGGCGGAGATACCGGTGGCAGAGAACAGATCTTCGAACTCTTCCTTCAGGGGCACGGCCAAGCTCCGGACATTGACAGGCTTGAACCCGCCGAGAAGGTCTCCGACCTCGCTCTGCTGCGAAAGATTGACCGCGATGAGCTTGTGGCCAAGCGACTCCGCCAGCTGCTGGACCACTGTGGTCTTGCCGATACCAGTCTCTCCGACCAAGAGGACCGGCTCGTTGAGCTTGACGGCTACGGCAATCTGCTCCAGCAACTTCTTCGCATGCAGGGTGCTGGCAAAGGGCCGCTGTGACTTGCGCAGCCGCGAGAGTTTCTTCTTGCGCAGCTGGACTCGCCCGATAGTGAACTGGACATCATTCTCTTCCAAAGGGGGTATATTGGCAGTCAGGTAGTGATCCGCCCGTTCTTTGGACAAATGCATCTCTTCGGCAATAGCGTAGACCATCTGCTTGCCCAGGTCTTCATCAAGGCACCCCCCCACGAAGCAGTCCACTGCCTCCATGAACATGAAGTCTCGCGTGCTCTCACTGATGGGCTCCTCTCCCGATACCGAGCCCGCCGCAAGCAGGCATTCTCTCAAACGCCGGCACCATTTCAAGAGGTCCCGCAAGCTCATGGGCCGGTCGACGAGTCCTCGACCCCGTCCGGGCTGGGAGAGCAACTGACGCGAGAGGCGCCCATATACCGCCAGAATGCCCGGGATGAATTTTCGAAGAATGGGATACGTCTGCAGCACGATCTCTTCCAGCTCCGACTGGGCGGCAGGCTCGGCATACAGGGATTGCCAGAAGCGCATTCCGACAATGCTTGGGAGATTTTCTCGGCCATTCATCCCTCTCGACGTCCGAACCGTCGCAAAGAGACGAAAGCTGTTCGCCGCGCGTATTCTCTCGCCTCGACTCGGGATGAGGAGCTCGTTTCGTTCGATCAGGGGCAGGAACGTGCTGAGAACCTCGGTCGGCGCTCGATCCAGGTCCTCCACCAGGACCCATCGCCCTTCCTTGACCGCGGTCGTCAAGACGCCAGGTCGCCAGGAGAAGCTTCCGGGAGTCGAGTCGGTAGAGTAGAGGCCGATGAGCATCTTGGCGTCCGTCTGCTCGTTGAGATGCAGAGTGACCATGCCTGTGTGCATCCCCAGCTGCTTGGCCATCTCATGCACCAGCGCCGTCTTGCCAACGCCCGGGAGACCGTGAAGCATTATCGGCTCGGGGTGTCGAAGCATAGCGGCCAACCGCTCCAGGTTCTTCGTCGTGGTCGCCGTCATGACCAGCCTCGAAGGGTCGTTTGCGGGCACAGAAGGTCGCGGCAGGATTGTCTCACCGTACGAGACGACGTATGGAGTGGGAGGAACGAGGCACGGCTGGGCGTCGGGCTCGACTCGAGCGACCCTGATCTCTTGACGCAAGGCGAGGAGCCTTTTGGCGCGGGCACGTTCGTGGAGGGAGAGAAAGCCGAAGTCCACGACGACGCCATCGAAGTCGGCGAGGACTGCATCCGTCGTCCCAACGTGGGATTCGATCAGCGTCTCTAGTTTGTGATCGGAGGCGTGGAAGAGCTGGCAAAAGAGTCGGATGGCCAAATATCGAACTGCCCGGTCCTGGTGCGTGAACAGGCTCTGCGTGAGGGCTGGTGAGACCAAGGGGCCGAAGGTTCGCAGATCAAAGCTCAACAGTCTCCAATAGGTCAAGAGATTCTGCGGCGTAAAGGACGAAGTACTGTCGAGATTCGGTAAACGTAGGTGAAGAGGCTGTGACTGCTCGCGGGCCTCGGGGCTCTGGCTGGGACAACGAAGAAATACTGAAAGGTAGGGCGCGAATGGTAGGATTCTCGCGATGGCTGAAGCGATCGTTGACGACTGTAGCCCATTGGCGTCGTGGAGGATCCATCGGGCACAGATATCGGGGAAGACATGTTCAAAATGAACGAAGAGGCGCTCTGTGAGCAACGGGTGCAAAGCTGCCTCTGCTATGGCGTCGAGGAGCTTCGTCGACGATGGATCCTTGATGATCTCAAGGATCTCGGAAGGCAGATGATTAAAAGCAGTCGCATCGCGGAGAAGCGACCTCCTCTGCCTCGAGACGTCAATCATGGCCATGATTGCGCTCTTGCTGCGTCGTCGACCGAAGATGGGTGATTTTCAGGAAATTTTCCTCTCTCTTTGCTTTCTCTTTTCTTGTCCTTCTTCGCCTTCCACGGAAAGTCGTCAAGCTTCACTACTAAGTTTATCATGAACTTTTATTTTCCCTTATCTATCGGCTTTATCTTATCTCTTATCGACATCCTAGTCCCATCGGACCTTCCTCGTTTCGCTTGCTGATCGATTGGGGAAGGTGGGGTGCAGTGTGGCACAGGTCCTCACCAGCCACCTCGGTGGTGGCGCCACCAGTTTTTCCGAGCCAATCAAAGCTCGCGGAGCGCGATATGGACCCTCGTTGATTGCGGCTTCGAAAAACTTCAAGACACAAGCGGATGTTCTGTTTGTGACCTGTCTGGCCGTCGCACGCGATCGATCGATGTATGCATGAGAAGACAGGCGGATTCTCGGACTGGCACCCCTGACGCAAGACAATCCTGATCGATCCCCCGCTCGACGTCTTCTTAAAGCGACAATGGCCGCCGTCTCTTGCCGGTACGCGGCGCGCGTCTGCGCTCGCCAGCTGCGATCGTCCGCCTCCCCCAGAGTCTCGGCGCAGGTTGTTCGAGCGTCCTGCATGACGAGGCGGCACAACTCGACCGAGGCCGCCGCCGCCGCCGCCGCTCCCACGAATCCGAAAATCGCAGAAATTGTCGAGATGATCAGCCAATTGACGCTCTTGGAGTCGGCCGACCTCGTTTCCAGCCTCAAGGTAAATGCCTCCTGCTGCGGAGCTCCGGGATTCGACGGTCCGGAGTCCGGGATGTTTCGCGCGCACGCAGACGCGGAGGGGTAGTGTGTGTGTGTGTGTGATGAAAGAGATGGCTGATGTTGGTTATTGTCAATTCAGAGCAAGCTCAACATCCCCGATATGCCCATTGGTGGCTTCGCCGCCGCCGCGGCCCCCGCTGCCGGTTCAGCTGCTGCCGCCGCCGAGGAAGCTGATGACGCCCCCGCCGCCCCCGCAGAGAAGACGCTCTTCACCCTTAAGCTGCAGGCCTTCGACGCCGCCGCCAAGGCCAAGATCATCAAGGAGATCAAGGGCATGCTCGGATTAAGTTTGGTGGACAGCAAGAAGTTCGTCGAGAGCGCGCCCAAGATGATGAAGGAGAACGTTCCCAAGGAGGATGCGGAAAAGATCATTGCCACCATGAAGGAGCTCGGCGCCACTGTGGTAATGGAGTAGAGGATAAAGCGTTGATTCTCTTCAACTTCAAATTCGAAGAAGAGGACAAGAAAAACAAAAAAAAAACCAAAGCAGGCACAAAACGTCCTGTTGGTCACAAACACTCTATTGTGATGACACCGGATACACGGGCTTTCATGTGAGGGCACTATACCATGTACTATTACCTATCTAGCCAAGCATATGGATAGAAGATAAATCAGTGTGCTCTGATCAATGTGACCGTCATCACAGTTCGAATCGGGAGCTCCTTAAGGGGTCCTATGGAAAGAGAATGAAGAGCCAAAAAAGGGGAGGGTGTAAATAAGGGGGGGGGGGGGGAAGAAGAGATCCTTCCGATTTGTTTCGTGAATCTCTGAATCTCGTATCTCGACAGTAGCAAATGGCAAAGGGTATCTCTTGTTTGAACCTCATCTCCAAACCAGGTCGTATAATCCAACCAAAAACGCCGTCCCATGCAAGCAGATGGACTTTCCGAGTCGTCGTCTTCATGATCCATTTTGGTGTCCTAGGTTCTGGTGACGACAAGCCTGCAGCTCCACCTCTTTCTCAAAGTCCCTGCCTTCTTCGGTGAGCAGTCGGTCGTCGTCGTCCCCGAAGTCACTCGTCTCCCCCCACAGCTTATTCATCTCGGCATCGTCGCCCTTGGGGATCGCCCATATGCTCTCCCTCTCCCGCTTGTGTCGCTCCCGGTCCTCTTCGATGCGCTGCTCGATCTGGCGTTTGTCCAGCCGCTGAGGCACGGGACGGCGAGCGCTCCTCGGGACCTCGGCAGGTCTGTCGGCCATTTCGATGTCGGCGGGGGACGAGCCAAGTCCCAAGTCATCACTGTTGATGATCCTCTCCTTAATGACGTCTTCAATCTGGATGACGGCTTGCTGCTCCAAGAACCCCTTGCGCTGTAAACCGAGAAGGACCTGGTCTCTGGCTGTCAGCATGGGACGTGAAAAATGAAGAGGACTCCAATTACTGACCTTGCGAACGACCTTGACATTCGCGGCGCCGGAGCCATCATCCGGGGCCACGGCATCGACGACCCGGATGATGTCTCGCTGCATCATGCGGATGTAGTCATGATGGCCATCGCGCTCAGCAATGTCGAGAAAATGCTCAATGAAATACATGATGTTGGCTCTTGTATTCATATTCGTCTGCAGGTGTCCTCGTCAGCAAAACTGCAGCCCGCGTTCTGCGTGAAAGGGGACTCGGGGCTCGGGACTCGGGGAGACGAACCCGCTCCACCTGTTCGAGGATGCATGAGTGCAGGTCCTCGTCCATGTCCCGGTATTTGAGAGCATACTGGGCAGCCTTGTGTGCGGACGCAACGGACGCGTTGAGATGCTGCAGCTGGGAGGTGAACCGCATGCGGACTTCGAAGGGGTCCGCCATCTCTTCGACCCTGAACCGTGTCCGCAGCCGTGAAAGTAAGCCTCCTCGCAGGACAAACCACGAACGAAACGTGCCTTCATGCGAGGCCCGAGAGACTGATGACGGCGTCGAGGCGATGCGATGTCGTTGGAAGAGATCAAGATCAAGATCAAGATCAATGATTGCGATTGAGGCTGGTGCTTCCCGAAGAGGTGGCTTGGGCCTGAAAATCAATCGATTAAATGGCTGGCGGAGCTAATCCTAATCCGGCATCGATTGGATCATCGTGCAATTGAATGGATCAATTCATTGAAGCCAGCAATGGATATGTTGAACATATGCACGTCAATGCAAGATGCCCTGCCTGCCTACCCTATAGTAGAGTAGCGACAACATACACGGGGGATGAATGACGCCGGCACGGGTCGAGGCCCGGCCATGCATGCGGTTCATCTCCGTGCGATGCAACAGCACAATGCATTCGAGGAATGTTGAAACCCCCAACTTCAAGGGATGCCTCCATCTCGGGATTTCCCGTAATCCAGAATACGATGGACGGGGCTGCTGGAGGATCAATGCTGCTGGTCCCTGAACAACGGACCGCGCCCTGGACTAGTGCGACGTGACGGGCAGTTTCAGGCCTCGTTCTCAGGCGCCTCCATATGTACATTGCCATTGAGGGGCCTATTTCAAATACCGGCAGGGATCGGAGGGCCTTCAATACAGGTAGTAGGCAGTAGTATTGATTGATTGATGTATATACCAGTACGAGTACGAGTCTCAACGGTCAGCGCCATGATCGGCGCTGCCGTTCGTGTCTCCCTCCATTTGAATGCTTCACGCCTTGTGTCATGAAGACTCCTCCGTTGAATCTCTCCATCAGGAAGTCTACGGGCGCCCTGATTCTCTCTCCGCCCGTCCCTGGAGGCGCAGGTGCATTGGATTGATCCGTGCATAAACGAAGTAGTACTCCATTGATCCGTCTAGTAGTAGTAGTATTTCGACTCCATGAAGACTCGGAATCGTTGGCAGCGCATCGCCCTCGCCGTCGCCGCCGCTGGATCAGCCGAGAGCGGCGACGCATCAATCGATGATGATGATCTGTCAGCGCTGTGACCCGATCCTTGCCTGTGCCCCTTTTCTCCCCCAGCAGGTCCGATTCGTGAGCTGGGCAGCAATCCCAGGCATGATGAAGGATGCAGTGACAGACTCGATTCAGATGGATCAAGCAATCAATCGATCCATGTACTAAGTACTCCGTACTAATCAATTGATGTATCTCCAGAGGATTCAAGGAAGAGCGCAGGAGCACCTGCCGCTGCAGCTGCTGCAGCTGCTGCGGCTTGATGGCTTCGTTCAGGCGCACCGACGACGGAGGCAGGTCGTGGCTCCGGTCGCACCTTCAGGCATTGTTGAAGTTTTCTAAGATGGTACGGAGTACGGAGTACGGAGTACGTCCTGAAGTTTCTTTCGGGCTGCTGGTCTGGTCGGAGAATGGAAGGAGCTCGAGCCTGCCCGCAGTGGTCAGCTCTTGCCTCCTTCGTGTCACAGGCTCAGCACCGACCGGAATCGAAGAGAAATACACGGAGCAGGCGCTACCTCCTACCTCCTACCTCCTACCTCCTACCTCCTACCTCCTACCTCCTACCTCTCCTAGCAGACCCGATAGAAACGCTGAGAAATAAATAGAATAAATAGAATAAATACTCTAATCAACCACACTCGCACCACCGCCTCTCCTTCATCCTCCCTCGACTCTGCATCGCATATGCCAGTCTTGCCTTTCCTTTGCTCTTCTTCTTCTTCTCCTTCTTCTTCTTTCTCTTCCTCTCTTTCTGCTTCTTTTCTTCCACTTCGCCGGAGCTTTGCTTTCCTTCGTCGTCTCTTGCGCTTTCTTGCTTTCTTGCCCGGTCTCCGTAACATAATGTCTAAGATGCTCGCCATCACGCAAACCGCTCACCACCATGCTCCGGACTTGACCATGACGGTCCTTGGCTGCGGTAAGTGTTGACCTGTTCAGGAAAAGATTTCATGCCCACCTTCATACCTATTTCTTTCCTTGTGCGCCTGAAGTCTTCGTTTCGCCATCTTGGCCTCTGAATTCATGCTGACCTGATTCAGGTACCATGGGAATCGCCATCCTCAACGGCATCCTCACGTCGCTTGTTGAGATGCAGGGCCCGAAGCCCCTTCAGGCTCCCTCGTCTGGCGCCTCCACTCCTGGGGACGAGCCCCCCGCCTCCCTGCCGTCGCGCTTCATCGCCTGCGTCAGGACCCCGCAGAGCGCCAAGAGGGTCAAGAGCGCCCTCTGGGAGCACTCGTCTGTCCTCAAGGTCGTTCAGAATGACAACCTCTCGGCCGTCCAGCAGTCGCAGGTCATTCTCCTGGCTTGCAAGCCTCACATGGTCAGGTCCATCCTCAGCGCTCCCGGAATGGCCAAGGCTCTGCACGGCAAGCTGCTCATCAGCATCTGCGCCGGTATCACGGTCGAGCATATCGAAATTGCTCTTCACGGCGCCGTCCCCTCCAAGGACCCGGATGAGGACGGCCGCTGTCGAGTCGTTCGCGCCATGTGCAACACCGCAGCCCTCATCCGCGAGTCCATGACGGTCATCGCTGCCGACCCTGTTCTTCCTGCCGACGTCGAGGCTCTCGTCACGTGGATCTTTAAGCGCGTCGGTGACGTGATTTACCTCCCCACGCAAAACATGGATGCGTCTACCGCCCTCTGCGGCTCCGGCCCTGCCTTCTACGCCCTCATGCTCGAGGCCGCCATCGATGGTGCTGTGGCCATGGGTCTCCCCCGTGCCGAGGCCACGAAAATGGCCACGCAGACCATGAGAGGGACCACTGGGCTGGTCCAGAACGGAGAGCACCCCGCCATCCTCAGGGAAAAGGTCTGTGGGCCTGGCGGATGCAGCATCGGTGGTGTTCTGGTCTTGGAAGAGGCCCGAGTCCGCGGCTCCGTGTCAAGGGCTGTGCGAGAGGCGACCGTGATCGCCAGCCAGCTTGGCAAGGGATGTCAGATGGTGAACGGCACGAGATTCAACACGACGGAGCAGCAGCACTGATCTGCGACACATCATGTACTGGCCACTTCCTCTTCATTTTTTTCCCCTCCGCATTCTTGGATGTAATCCCAGATAAAGCACTTGATTGGTATACCCCCCTGGACATATAGATGGAATCTTTCGCATGTTCAACCTTACTGTACATTCGCAAGCCTGTGAAATCCTGAACTCCTTTGCCGCCCGAAGCCGTGCCCCTTTGAGTGTGTGTGTGTGTGTGCGTGTATGAGCCTTTTGTCCCCTTTTGTCCCCCCCCCCCTTTTTTTTTCCTCTTTTGGCCATCTCCGGGTGAGATTTCACGAGTACGACTCCCGTCTCAAAGCGCCTCGACCCTGGTCTTTTTCCCTGAAGTCGAATCACCGTTTGATGCGTCGTCCAGCTTTCGCTTCCCGTTTCCGGATGGTCCGGCGCTCATTTCCAGCTCGTGCGCGGCCATACGATCAGCGGCGGCCAGGAGTCTGGCGTACTCGAGCTCGACGCCGCCGAGGGTCTCGTGAAGCTTCTCCTTGCGCTCCCGCAGGCTGATCTGGGCCAAGACGTCCTTGTTGTGGCGATAGAGCCGCTGCTTGGCGACGAGCTGCCAGGATCGCTCCAGCTTCTTGTCCTCGTCTGACGGATCAGGCCGGTCGTCATCATCAATGGACATGGTTGGGCGGACGGAATCCGGAAGCTGCGACATCAGATGCATCTCCAGGACGCGGGCGAACTGCCTCGGCGCGATCTTGGCCTTGAGGCGGATCTCGTCGAGCTTCTGCTGGCCTGCGATCAGCGGGGGGACGAGGCCGCGCTTCGGCACGACGACGTCCGGGTCGAGACGGAGGGCCTGGAACTCGGGCATCTTGCGCAAGAAGGCGAGGTCGCAGTAGTCGCGCAGATCGTCAAAGGCCTCGTTGGGGTTTTCGACGGTGAACTCATGCGTCTGCGGCTGCCGCTGGTAGTGCTCGAATATGGTCCTGTAGAAGACGGCGCCTTTGCCCTTGCCCTGGAAGGGCGGGAGGATGAGGAACTGCGAGAGCCGCGATCGGCAGGGGAGCTGGCCCATGTCCATCTCCCCTTTGGGCATCTCCCATCCCTTGTCGGCCGGGGCGGCAGGCTTGGGGGCGCGGAAGTAGAAGAAGCGGTAGACGCTGGCGAAGCCGACAAAGGTGTATGCCTTCTTGTCCGGCGCGAAGGAGGACTTTTCCGTCTTGTAGAGGAACCAGACCGTCCAGCGATCGGCGTCCGAGAGGTCCAGCTCGTCGGACTCGCCCTCCGGGTCGGATCCTATGTACGACCCTCCCTCGATGAACAGGGGGACGAGGAACTGGGTGTTGTCGACCATTGTCTTGATGATGGGGCACGAGAGCTTTCCCTGCCAGATCTCGTAGTCGCCGTCGGCCATCTGGAAGCCGCAGTGCAGAGTGCCTGGTGGACGCCAGTCGTCGCCCGTCGCCTGGATCGCTTCCTCGAATTCCTTGCGCTTGACGTATGCGACTATTCTATGTTAGCGAGGATGTCGAAAGAGCGTCGCTCCCCATCCATTTTTCGCCCCTGTCTCTCCTCTTCCTCCTCCTCCTCCTCCCCATCTTCATAATCCTCCGCTTTCCCCGTCTTCATGTCTGGCCATGGGGAGGGGGGCCGGGGGTCTGTTGGTAACGCACCCTGCGGCAAGTAGTTGCCAGCTTGCAAAACCTCCTCCACGTTTGTCACCTCGGACGGATCGTCGGGAAATGTACTGCTGCTCGAGACCTGCAGATGGGGTCGCATGTCGTTGGCGCGAAAGCGAAGCTGGACCCTGAGGTCTCTGTGGCCGAAGATCCTCTCCTCCTCGCCAAAGATGGAGTAGGTGAACCGAGGGTGGAAGGTCGCGAGGTCGCGAGGACCACCCTTGGCGGCGGCCCTCATGGTGAGGAACAATGCCTCGTTGGAGTCCGAGAACCCTATGGAGAGAGCGAGCTCTGCGCGTCAGCGACTCTGGGCCCAAAAAGAAGAGAGAAGGGGGGGGGGTTCTGCTTCATGGGTTGCCCAGCTCACATGCATCGCGATCCTGCGGACGGTCAAGCGCGTCGCGCCGCCGCGGCGTGTCCAGCTCCTTTGATTGCGGCATTGGCCCTTGTGTGATATGAAGCCCGTGTTGATGAGCTGCGACGGGGAAGCGCGCGAGCGCGATGATTTGAAAGTACCCGCGGCAGATGGTGGTGTTGCGAAAGAATCAAAACTCTGGCGATGGATTCGTGCAAGGGCTTGAGAGCGGCGCGCCTCTGTGAGCTCCGCGCTCGGTTGAGTCGATTGAGATTCCAGCACACTGGGAGGGCTTGTTCGCTGATGTTGTTGATGCAGGGTGCACGAGCTGCGCGTAATGAGTCAATCCATCAACACTCACTCCATCAATTGATCCATCGTCCGCGCGTCAACATCAATCAATCAATCAATCAATAAATTAATGCATCAATAATTCCAGCATCAATATTTCGCCGGATCGAGCGACCCACGGCCTACCCTAGAGCGAACAGGCCTCCCCGCATTCAATTGGAGTTCACGCTCGGCCTACCCTGTAGTGGAGAACGCACGGCCCTGTAGGGCTGCTCGCGGACCAATCACGACGCCGAAAGCAGCCGCAAGCAGCCGCCTGAAGGAGCCGCTACGTCACCTGGACGAACCGCCTGGAGCCTGCGGGACTTCGACATGGTGACGGCCTCACTTCTGATTTCCCACCTTCAACAGTCCCACCTTCAACAGAGCTTGCGCGGATCGAGGAGCGGCATCGCATCGCGCGCGAATGGCTCCGATACTGCCCCCGCAACCATGCTCGAATCAACCCGCACCGCGGCGCCCGTCGGCTCCATCGTCTTCTCCGTGCTCGCGCTGCTGACCGTCTCCCTCGCCGTGCTCCTCGTCCTGCGGCACTACCTCCCGCTCCGAACGACGCCCGCCTTCTACCTCACCCCGATCTTCTTCGCGCTATGGCTGCCCTGCATCCTCGTACTCCTCGTCCCCATCGACCTGGCCTCCAGCGCCATCACAGACGACCTGGCCTCGCGGGGCATCTGGCTGCCCCAGAGGGTCGTCCTCGTCTCGTGGCGCTTCACCTACTGGCTGACCTTTTTCCTGACCTGGTGAGCATCAAACCCTCCGCGGACCGGCGCGAAACCACCCCCGATCACCCCCTTGCGATGGAGGACATGATCTGATCTCCTGACGACGATGATGCCACAGGTTCATCCTCCCCATACTTGCCGAGTACTCCGACACGGGATACCGCGAGCCCAGGGATCGACTGCTGTACTCGCTCCGCGCCAACGGCCAGTACTGGGCCATCGTGCTTAGCCTCGGCGCCACCGGCCTCGTCTACGTCTTCGTCGCATACGAGTTCTCCCTGACGGCCCTGCGCGCCCTCGTCATGGCCCTCTCCTACTGCTGGGGCCTCATGTTCGCCATCTACCTCATGGGCCACGGCCTCGTCGCCATCCCCCGCAACCTGCTCCGCGGCGTCAGCATCAGCGGCAGGCTGCGCCGCCTCCAGTCCAAGGCGCCCCGCGCCTACGAGAAGATGGAGGACTCCATGGCCGACCTCGAGGAGGTCGAGTTCCAGGTCTTCGAGCTCGGCAGGCGCAAGGGCGCCGGCAGCGCCATGGCCTTCCGCGACTGGATCGAGGACCTCCAGGACATGGCCAACGTGCCCGAGTCGCGCCCGCACCCTCACCCGCCGTCGGCGTCATCGGCGGCGGCGGCTGCGTACCGGGACGGCGCCGCCGAGGGCCGCGTCATCCCGAGCGTCATCACCGAAAAGTACCTCGCCGAGCTCACCAGGAAGCTGGTCCGCGCGCGGCACGCCAAATCCCGCTTCGTCACCGAGTGGGCGCACCTCGTCCAGGAGGCCGCCGACACGCAGAGGATCCTCGACTCGGCCGCCTCGAGGAGGCTCGAGCTCGGCGACGTCTCCCCGCACGCCGGCTTCTGGGACAGGCTCACCGTCCTGGACCCCTACACGCGATACCTCTACCACTACTACGCCGTGCCCTGCCTCCGGGTCGCCCTCGGCGCGTGCCTCGCGCTCGCCTCCGCGTGCATCGTCTGGTCCGAGATCGTCAGGCTGCCGTTCCCCAAGCTGTCCGTCATCCGCCTCAGCGTCATCCACCACTGGGTCGGCGACAAGGCCCAGGTCGGCTTCGCGGGGCAGGCCATCTCCGCCTTCTGGATCAGCTACATGTGCGTCGCCGCGCTCAGCTCCATCTCCGAGGTCAAGGTCTGGCGCGGGCGCGCCCTCGTCCGCAGGAACACGGGCTACGAGGCCGCCTTCTGGTACGCCGGCCAGGTCGCCAAGCTCAGCGTGCCCCTCTCCTACAACTTCCTCACCTTCCTCTCCGGCGAGGTCTACCAGAAGACCACCTTCTACCGCTTCCTCGGCCAGTACGTCGACGTCACGCCCCTCGGCCGCCTCTTCGACGACGTCTTCCCCTTCTTCCTCGTCGTCCCCGTCCTCGCCGCCCTCTTCGGCCTCTACGGCAGGATCAAGCGCCTCTTCGTCAACGTCGACATCATCGACGACGCCGACGCCGACCCCGACCCCGACGCCTCCTCCCCGCGCGTCCACTACGGCACCGGCTCCTGGCGCGAGGGCCGCGACCTCATCGCCCGCGAGCTCGGCCAGTCCTCCGCCCTCCGCCGCGACAACCTCCTCGGCGGCGCCTACTCCAACAACCGCAACACCTGGTCCGCAGCGGGCCGCGATCGCCGCGCCGCCCCACCACCACCACCACCATCATCCTCCTCATCCCTCTCCGCCCCCGCGCTCCGCGACCCCGCCGCCCCGCCCCGCTCCGCCACCAACACACGCCGCCTCGGCCCCGCGCGCGCCGCCGGACCGCCCCCCGCACAACACGACGACGACGACGAGGGCTTCCTCCAGATCCTCGGGCACCGCGTCAAGAACACCGTGGACCTGCTCGAGACGCCGCGCTGGCTGCAGGACATCGGCCAGGGCATCCCCCGGCCGCGGTGGATGGGCCGCGACGACCCGGGCGCGGCCCCTGACGGCGCGGGGGGCTCGGACATACGCAGATGGTTCGGGGGCAATGGCCACATCCGCCTCTGATCGCGCTGCGCCTTCTCTTTCTTCTTTGGATCATCGGAATGCGCACATTTTTTTTCTTTTCAATTTCCCTGGAGTTCTGGCGCAGCGGGTGGGTGCAATCTCACGGATTAAGATGTATACCTAGAAACAAGGCTGCCACGGTCTTCTCATCTCCTTGGTCCCATATGAACGAGGTCTCTCGAGTACTCCGACTCGGGCAAGGCTCAAAATCAATGTCATAAAATCTTCCATGAAGATCTTCGTCATTCTAAATATCCAATGAATCTTCAAGCTCGATACAGCAATGCTCGCTGGCCGCCCCTCTATATGATCCAACAGCGCGCGCTTCATGTTCATAAATCAATCATTCAGTCATTCATCATTCATTCATTCATCCATCATCCCGCCACACCGTGGGAGCATCACACAGGCGCCCCTCCCATGCTCAGCGCCGTGTTCCACGTGTGCGCCCTGCTCATCGTCTTGCGGCGCATCGTCGCCATGATGTCCTTCTCCATGTTGTCAATCTCCTCCTGCAGCTCCTTCTCGTCCCGCTCGTCCTTGACCTTGCGCTGCCTGTCGTACCAGATCCACGCCGCGACGAAGAAGAAAGTGATGGGTATCGTCATGGCGAAGTATACCCAGACCCAGGCCGACACCGACGCTTCGTCTAGAGGGGAGAGACGGTCAGTATTGAGTGTCCCATGGGATCATGGGGGGTTTGAAATCATGGTCAGAACGAGAATTGAAAAGAAAAAAAAAGGGGGGGGGCCAACCGGCAAAGTTGAAAAACGTCATGCTGAACACGGATGACAGGAACGTTCCGGGAAGGAAGATGGCTCCCAGGAGGGAAATCGCCTTCTGGGCCGTACTGTCTCTCTTGCTGGCATGCGCAATCCGACGCTGCTCACCGGCGATTTGCAGATTCAGCCTGGCCTCACGCTGCGTCATGATGTTGTAGAGCTGTCTCGCGTTTAGTCTCCATGATTAGACAAATCGCAATAGGGGAAAGAGGGGACAGCGATGGGACCGGGGAAAGAACGCACCGCTTCCCTCTGCACCTTGAGACGCTCGAGCGTCGTGTGAATGTAGTTCTCCAGGCCCTTGAGCTTGACCTTGTAAAACTCCATGCGGGCCACCATGCTGCGGTGCAGCTTGTCGATGTCCTGGCGATGCGCCGCCTCCTCCCTGCTCATGTCGCGCCGGTGGGCCATGGGCCAGAAGGTCTTGAAGCGGTTCAGGCACACCTCCATTTCGAGCACGAGCTCGAAGTACGCCTGAGGGCGCTTCCACATGACATGGCTGTGGCACTCGACGAGGTCCCTGTTGAGGCCGTCGACCTGAACCAGCAGGTCCGAGTTGTACTGCTCGCCCTGGTCCACCTCGTCGCGCATGCTGACGGCGTTCTCGAGGCGGCGCAGCCAGTCGCGGGCCTCGCGCTGCTTCTGGTCGTTGATGGGGGACAGGTCGTAGGTCAAGATGATGGTGGACAGCAGCATCGGGTGGCCGACCTGCCTCGCGCAGCCCGTCAGGTGGGCGAGCGCCTTGATGATGTCGGAGCTCTCCGTGCCCTTGACGAAGCCCGTGGTGATGGCGGTCTTGAAGGAGTAGGAGAGCATGATCTCCCAGCCGCGCGTCTTGCCCTTCTTGCGCACGTCGGATTTGCGATGCAGTATCTCTGGCCCAGGTCAGCTTAGCGCCCTCGTTCATCATAATCGATGCCGTCCGGTCGTCGCGACTCACGGAGATGAGGGTTCTCGTCATTCTGGTCGTACCCGCACCAGAAGAAGGGGCCAACGACGGCGCTCGTCTCAATCGCCCGCAGGGGCAGGTCCAGCGTCTTCATCATGGAGGCGTACCGGTCCTTGGGCAAGGAGATGCACCTCGGCGAGAAGGTATCCTTATCCGACGCACCCTTCTGCACTCTGCGAGGCAAAGCTCTTGATCAGCTTCATATTTTTGTTGATCCAGAGCCCGTCCTTCGCACAGCAACTTACACGAGCCGCACGCCGCTCAGGAGCCTCACATCCGCCGGCATCCTCTCCGGCGGAGCAAAAGCACCCTAGAGGTCACGTCAGCAGTGCTTCTCCATCTCACTCGATTTCATCAATGCCATCCATGCTTTTCTGTTGCCCACCCACGAGAAGCAGCTCGGCTCTTGACTCACCCTGCGATTGAGAAAGTTCTCAAACTCATCATCACTCAGCGCATGCTCCTCGACGGTATCATAATGCGGATTCTGCGCATCAAGCATCAGCAATTGTCCTGCGGGATTCAAAAGAAACCCATCCATCCGTCCATTCATCCTTTGGCACGCTCGCCCCCAGATCACCCTCTCACCGTGTAGTTGAAAATCTCCAGATAGCTCGTCAATTCCTTGACGACCTTGCACTCCCCCACGAACTCGGCAAACATGTAGTCGTCCATCCCAGCCGGTCACCCTCGCCGTCCTCGTCGCCCTCGTCGCCCTCCACTCGACCCAAAATCAAGATGACCACGAGGGCATGAGTATCTGTCCGCAGGCTTCTGACGCAGGCACTCGGTCAAGACGACTCGAAACACGCTTCAACGCAGAGAATTATCGCTCAATATGCGCAGGAAGAACAGAAAATGCTGGAAAGAGAATGCCCAAGAGAGAGAGAGAAAAAAAGACGATCCCGAGGATTCGGGAAGCAGAGATACGGGTAGATCCAGAATGATCAGGCAGTGAGGAAAGTCCGACTTTTGGTCCTTCCGAGAAACCGCACTTACTAGGGCAGGGGGGGGGGGGGGGGGGT
>NIGB01000004.1:1231073-1259130 GCA_003055145.1 Escovopsis weberi
CCCCCACCCTCCACCCTCTCTCAAAACCGGTGGCTCTTCGCCTTGGCGCGGTACGCGGTGAAGCCCGCGTAACCCCCCACCACGACGATGAGGAAGAGGAACATCTTGGTGAAGAACCAGGTCCAGCTGCCGCCCTCGCCGCCCGCCGCACCGCCCCCGTACTTCTTGGCCCCGGGCCCCTTGGCCGCCGCCCCGCTCATCGGCATCGTCTTGTACAGGTTCTTGGTCGTCACCGACAGGATGTCGTGGTTGTCGCTCAGCTCGCCCGTCTCCGCGCTGAAGCCCAGGTACGCCACGTTGGGGATCGCCGGCGGGTTGTCCAGCTCGAAGCACACCACCCACTCGTCCGTCTTGTACTGCAGCTCCAGCTTGAGCTGCTTGTCCTGGAAGTACGTCAGGCGCAGCTTCGTCGGCACCTGCCCGTGCCGGATCCCCCGCGCCGAGCAGCCCGCCAGCTCGTTGGGCTTGCCGTCCGTGTCCTTGTCGTACGACGTCTTGCCGTCGCCCACCATGGCCATGACGTACGGGAAGATGGTCCCCGGCCGGTTGTTCTTGTACGTGTCCACGAAGATGCCCAGGCCCTCGAAGTTGTCGCTGTGCCCGAACACGGGGCCCAGCTGCCCGCGCTCCCGCGTCATCCACATCGCGAACCCGTCGCCGTACAGGTTGTTCTTGCCGTGGATCCGGAACTCCACCTCCACCTCCCAGTTGGTCGCCGTCAGCGGCACCCGCGAGAACAGCCAGCCGTTTTGCGACGGCCGGTCAGACGTCAACCGGATGTATCTAGTAGTAGCAATGGCACGCTCGCAGCGACGCGCCCGGGAGGGAGACGCGCGCGACAGGAGCGGAGAAATCTCAGCCTCTCCATCTTTCATCCAGACATGACAAGGAGGGAGGGGGGGGGGGCAGGGGAGGGGAAATGCGTGGGAGGGAGAGGGGAATCAGGGAGAAGCGTACGAGTCCGTTCGAATGATTGTATCGCCGCCAAAGTCGAACCACCGGCTTTGCATGTCGGAATCCAGGTAGGGCTAGATTATCACACCGTCTGCTCTCAGTCTTCTTTCTTCCCATCCACCCCAAGCCGTATCGAGAGTGCTTGTCGTAGTTCGGGGTTTTGGATTTGCGACGAACCTTTTCGAGGGTATGCGTCCTCAACTAGTACACAGCGCACGTATCCTGTCAGTCGCAAGTCCATCACGAAGCGCATTGAAAGCGCCAGACTGTCTCCCCCCTCTTCTGTCTTTCCAATTGGGGGTTTCCATGGGCCACCAACCGTGATGCTCTTGATATCTGAATCATCCGTGGCCGCCGCCGCGACCCACGCAAGTGCCGCGACCGCAACGGCCGACAGCTTCGACAGCCACATGATGGCGGGTGCTCTGCTCGTCTCGCGATGTGCCTGCTAAGGGAAGGGCAAGGGGAAAGGTGTCCGGCGCGAGGGGGGGCGGGCCTTGCTGAAATGACGCAGCGATTCGGCAGCTCTGCCGCTCTCTCTCCCTCTCGTCTCTTGTTGTGCTGTTGTACTCCGTGATGGTCGTCCGCTGGTCTTCCCCGGCAGCCGTCGAAGCGGAGTGCCTGAAATCGTGGTCGGAGGGTCCGTCGTCGAGCTAGCCAAGTTGTCCTCTTGCGAGAGGCATTGGACAAGGCGCTGGGCGTCAGACTTGGTTATGGATCGGTAGTATGCATAATGGCCGCCCCGATTTCGTTTAACGTGTCTGCATCTGGCCTGCGTCTCCCCTCGTCGTCTCGGGCTCGCACCGCCACATTCTTTTTGGAGGGGCAGATGCAGAGCACCGCCACCAGTCACCAGCCATAGTCAATCGAACTCCAATCCATCATGATGGACTCGGGATTCATCGATAGTAGACCAAGACTTTGAAGTTCTCGACATTGCGCCGACCTCAGCCAGCCAACTGTACATACTGCAATCGCAAGATATCCACGTCTTCCCTCCTCTTTCTCTTCTCATCCATCTCATAGAGCGACCGTGTGCGCATCCTCCAAGGGGCAAAAAAAAAAAAAAAAAAAAGGTCAAGATGGACTCCGGCGCGGTCAAGCAGCAGGTCATGAAGCAGGTCCTCACAGAGGCCAACCTCGCAAACGCCCGCGTCCTCATCGAGGTATGTGCTCGCTCCCTCCCTCCTTGTTGAGCTCGGCGCATAAAGCCCCACGCCCCTCAGATATTGAACGTCGCTCTGACAAAGCCCCGTCCCTCACGCAGAAACTCCAAGAAGTGTGCTTCGAGAAATGCGTCCCCAAGCCCGGCGCCTCCCTCTCCAGCGGCGAGCAGACCTGCATGACGTCCTGCATGGAGAAATACATGGCGGCGTGGAACAAGGTCAACGCTGCGTACATCCAGAGGATACGACAGGAGCAGGGCAACTGAAGGGTCGGCGATGCGACGAGTTGAACACCATCCGGGGCGGGCGGAGGCAAACATGATCACCAGGGGAGTCATGGATACCTAAGGAAGAGAAGGATCAAAATCAGACTCAGAAGACGGGCAATCCGAGTGTCCAACGCAATCGCACATCACTGTCCATCCTCTTCCATCGGAAGCGGCGTGGATTCCGGGCCCGAAGCAGCGAAGCGCGCTTCCGGAGCACCCTGATTTGCATGGGCCCATGTTGCCTCCCGAGTTGGATAACACCGTCCTTGTACATATAGTATGAAAGTAGACATATAGAATGCGCTCGTCTCAACCTCTTCCGGTCGCGAGACGGACAGTATCTCCGTTGCGCATCATTGCGCATTTTGCAGGACAACAATTTGCGCTTCAATAATTTTTGAGAGTCTCCTCGCCATGTCGGGTATCGTCTTACGGTCCATCCCCCAGAACTCCCACATTGCCCCCCTCCTCCTTCTTCCTCTTCTCCTCCTCCGCCGCCTTCTTCCTGGCAAGATACCGCTCCTTGGCGCTCGAGATCTCGCCCTCCGTCTTGCGGCTCTTGGCATTCCTCTCCGCCTCCTCCCGCCGGGCCTGCTCCTCCTCCCGCGACCGCTTCAGCGACTGCTCCAGCTGCTCCTCCATCATCCGCGTCTGTCGCTCCCTCATCGCCTGCTTCTTGTCGTACCGCATGCCGCCCGCCTCCCTGCGCTCCCGGTCCGCCGCCGGCCGCGCCGCCTCCCGCGCGGCGGCCTCCTTCTTCTTCGCGCCGACGTTGAGTCCGCCCCTGAGCAGCTCCCGCTTGTCGACGACCTGGCCGTCCTCGTTGACCGCGATCGAGGCCCCCTGCTCGTTCAGCTCCCTCGCCAGGTCCGCCTCTTTCCTCTCGTCGTCGTCGTGGTCGCCCTCCGCCCCGTCGCCCCTGTCCTCGCCGCCCTCGTCATCACCGCCGCCGCCGGTCTTGGGCCCCCTCTCGGCCTCCTCTGCCGCCTTGAGCGTTTCCGCGTGCCGCTCTTCGTCCCTGTCCAGCATCTTCCTGTAGAACGCCGTCATCCCGCCCCCCTTGTTCTTCTTCGCCTCCTCCTCCTCCCGCCGCCGCTCCTCCTCCTCGATCCGCCTGTTCTCCTCCTGCTGCCTCTTGTACGCCTCGGTCACGAACTTCTCCTTGCCCGCGAACTCGTCCCCCTCGGCCTCCCGCTCCCTCGCAATCTTCTTTTCCTCGGCTATCAGCGCGTCTCGTTTCCGCACGTCGGCCGCCTGCAGGAGACTGCGCATGTATTTTGGCTTCCGCTCCTCGTCCTCCTTCGTCTTGGTCTTCTTCGGCTTCATCGAGTCGTAGATGGCGTCATACTCGTAGACGTTGCCGTCCAGCTCGGCGGCCGTCTCCGCATGCTTGCGAGACGCGAGCGAGCTCGACAGGTCTCCAAACATGGCGCTGCTCTGCTGCTTCGCTTTCAGCTTTGGCGGCTCCTTCGGGATCTCCTTTTTTGATCTGCCTCCGTGTCTGGTCTCTGAACGCGACGTGGACTCTGCATGGTCATCAAAGTCGCCGCCGCCAATGTCCTCCACCTTGCTCGTGCCTCTCTTGTTGTGATCGGAGCCGTCGGCGTCGTCGTCGTCGTCGGCGCCAAACATCGATCTTCCCCGCGACGGCAATGGCTTCGCTGCGCCAGCCTTTTTCGTGAGATTCAGCCCGAAGGCGAGCTTTGGTTTGTTCATCCTGGATGAGCCCGGAGCGCCGCTGGCTTGGTTCCGGGTCGAGGGGGGCGATCGTCGACAGCCGGTGCTGTCTCGCCAGAGCTATTCGAAATGATATATCTTGTCCGCGTATGCAGCAATCTCTATACCAGCTCCGGAATCAATGGCTCGTGGCGCCGCGTCCAAACTTCAGAAGATGTCGTGTTCAAGGTCGAAATATTGATGAGGTTCAAGTTCGAGATTCGGATTCGGAGGCACGAAAAGGTACAAAATACATCAATCAATTCAATGCACTCAGGTCGTGCCTGCCGAGACCCGCCGCGGCCCCGGATTCCGCGAGCCGATCGGGACTAGCGCTGTCGAGGCGGGCATCTACTTAGCAGCTACTTCTCGGGAAGAGCGTTCTACGCACGATAATTAGTACTCTCCAAGTGCTTCTCTCCACGTGCTCGCCCCTGCCGTGCGTGCGTGCACTTCGAGCGGCAAATCTGACTGACCTACCCTGTAGCATTGCACTCTCGATCCCCTCGCGTCTCCAACCTCGAACCATCACGGACCAGCCTGACTGAAGGCAGGCATCTGCATTTCCCATCTTCATGTTCATCTTTTCTATGGTCCTGCCGTATACTCTTCTCGGCTTGTGCTTGAATGCTCAAGCAACGATATCTTGATTGCTCCCACACGAGTCTCGGCTGTGTCTCGCGCTCCCTCCTGCCCTATGACGTCTAGCTTCCTCGAAGGCCATACACCACCCTTAAATTCCTTTGATCATCAACTTCAATGAGCATCTGGCGGAATTCTTTTTTCATGAAGGGATAGCTGTTTCAAAACTTTGCTTTCTATCGATCTTCACGATATAATTCACCATCATACCATTGGCATTGCTCGTCATCCATCATGCCGACTATCACGGAGTACTGCAGCATCTGTACGGTTTCACTCGACGCCCTTCCCCCCTACTCCTCTCTAGCATCAGAATGCCCTCTCGACACAAAGGCGACGCTCCAAGACCGCAGAGTCCCGTGTTGCGGCAGAGCCATCTGCTCCAAGTGCATCCAAGTAAGCTTTGACTGATTCATTTCCTGTTCCCAAAGCCCCTCCCCCCCCCCCCTGAGTGTACCAGCACATCAGATACCTACACCTCCTCGCCACCATCCATCGTGTTCAACCCTCCGCATCTCGCCACGAGAGAATACATCCAGAGGTCTGACAAAGACAGAAAAACAACCGCTTCGCGACGTACTGCCCGTACTGTCAAGTCTCAAACGCGCCCTCCCCCCTCCCCCAGGGCCTCAAGGACCCGCCCCTCTACACCTCCCTCCCCAACTCCCACACCCGCTCCCTCGCCCCCTCCTCCTCATCCCCATCCTCGCATGAGCACCCCCCGCCCCCCTACGACGCAAACTCGACTGCTCCTCCTCCAGCCGCTCCCGGGGATGCAGAGAAGCCCCTCCCGGTCGAGGACACGCTCCACTTCCTCGACCACAACCACGACACCATCCACTCCCTCTCCCTGCGCTACCGCGTCCCCGCCGACGCCCTCCGCCGCCACAACAATATTTCGAGCGACTACCTCCTCCTCGGCAGGAAGAGCATCCAGATCCCCGGCGAGTTCTACCGCGGCGAGAGCCTCTCCGCGCGGCCCGTCGAGGGCGAGGACGAGGAGCGCAGGAGGCGCATCATCAGGCGCTTCATGAGCACATGCAAGGTGCCCGACTATGATGTCGCGCTCTTCTACCTCGAGCAGGCCGCGTATGATCTCGAGGGCGCCGTCGCGGCGTATCTCGACGACGAGGCCTGGGAGAGGGAGCATCCTCACCACAAGAGGGCCGACGGGGAGCGGCGACGCCAGAAACGAACCGTCCTCTTTTGGAGGGCTCGATAGGCGTTGTTAGATCAGAGTGCCTTCTTCAAGTCTGCTGTCTTTCTCTTTTTCGTCTCTTTATACCCTCTTCTCTTCCGAGATTAAAATTTTTCATTATGTGGATATAGTAGACCTTCATACTTCATATCATATAAGACACGTGCCAGACATGCACAAGCACCGGACCTGGATGCTTGGCCCGAGAATGAAAAACAAAATGGCTGGGAAAACATAAACCTGTTCGATAACGCCGTCCCCTATGAAACCCGTTGTTACAATAACCCCCACATACATTTCGAAGAGCTCGTCATTAGAATGCGGATCGGGTTCGAATGTCCTGGGTGAATCTGTCAGCACACGGTGTTTTCCCACAAGCTGGAATTGAGGAAAAAAAAAAAAAGAGGCTTACCGAAATCTTCCGCTCGATTTCTCGTACAGACCGGTCAAGCTCGCCAGCAATCATCTGCTTCTTGTCGTTCGGCAAGAGGGTATATCTTTCGCACAGGTCTCCGTCAATCACCCCCTTCACCGGCGCGTAGTAGCTGCGGTACATGAGGTGATCCCTGCCAGCCAGCGGGGGTTCTTCTGCTCTCATGTGCTGCTCCAGGCTCTGGAAGAAGTCGGTGTCTTCGCGTGTGATAAACGGGATGAAGACACCAATAGTACCCATGAGCCCGCTCCATAGCAGGACATCTTGACCGCCGACAACCAGGCTGGTCTTTGTTATGCTGGTGGGGATGTCTTGAGTGTAGAAATGACACATGAGGTCGAGCCGATGCGAGGTTCCGTGGAGATAGTCCCGCGCATTGAGGAGGTGAAGGCCTGCCTGCTCCTCGTCCGCCTCCTCGCTGGCCTTCGGCGGACATCGCACGATGAAGATGTTGCCAAACTTGTCACCACCAGCGACCGTCTCGTAGTCGACCATTGTCGAACATGTCGTCCATCTGGCAATGGTATCATCCGCGAAAGGAATGAGCTTGTTGGTGGCTGGCTTGTATGCCACATAGGTGATGCCCTGTTGGACATCGCCAACGACGATCCGGCTGCCCTGGGTGCCCAGGGAGATGATCTGCTGCGACACAACCTCCGCCTGTGCCTTCCGCAGCATCTGGCGCATGCCGAGATCGTAGACCCGCACTTGCTTGCCAACACCAGCCAAGAGCTTTCCTTGGAAAGGTATCATGGCCAGGGGGGGATCCTCGATCTTGGTCTTGTGGATGAACTCCAGCTCTCGCCCGTTGTCCTGGAAGCGGTAGATGTGAATGTATGCCTCAGACACACTGCGAGGGTTGAGAACAATGTCCTTGCCCGTGCCAACAACCAGGAAGTATTCGTTGTCCTGGCTGGCGAACGGGACGATGGCCACACTGACAGCAGCTTCATTCTCCTCGAG
This sequence comes from Escovopsis weberi, assembly GCA_003055145.1. NCBI lineage: Eukaryota > Fungi > Ascomycota > Sordariomycetes > Hypocreales > Hypocreaceae > Escovopsis > Escovopsis weberi. The sequence goes on from NIGB01000004.1 coordinate 1,238,415, forward strand.
GTCGATCTTCTGGAGAACCTGGGCTTCTTCAGACAGGGGATCGATGACGCTGATACACGATGCCCATCGCCTGGTTCCCCTGGGATGCCCAAAATCTTCCGGTGGGAGGATCTTTGCATCTCCATTCGTCGCCGCGGGATCGGCAAGAAGCTTGGCGCATAGTTCAGGAGCAAGGGTGTGATTGTCTGCTTCGATCGTGTAGAAGAGAGGCTGCTCAGGATGCTTGATCATCTTCTTTGGCGTATACGTCAGAGGAATCGAGCTCTGAATTAACGTCTCCCCGAGGCGGTCAATGGAGAAGATCCTGAGACAACGTTAGCTTGATCTCGCCGTTGACGTATGGTCAAGAAAAAGTCAATGGTCAAAGCAGGGTGCCGTTCAGTAGGAACAATTGGTAAAAATGCGTAAGAGCCTCATTGCCCGTGGGCATAGGTTCCCATGTTTCATCATTCGGCAGACAGGTGGAAGATTTTTTTTTTTTTGGGGGGGGGGGATGGTTTGAAAGAACTCACCGGAGAGATTGGCCCTGGATGCCCACAATGCCTTCTTCGCACTGCTCGCTGCTGAAGTTCCAGCCCCACTCCAGGTCAACATAGCTCAGCGGTGTGACGACAAAGCTCTTGGTCATGGGATCAGCATATCCCAACCACGGCCGTGAACTCAATCCCAGCACGCAGGTTCTTCCCTGAACTGTGACTTGGAAGAGGCGGACTTCCTTGGGGCCGAGGAATTTCTGCCGTGTGTCCGTCAACTCGCCCGTGACCTCATCAAGGACTGTGCGTAGGTAGACACCCGAATGAAGACCAATGTGAAGATACAGAGTCGATCCTCCCGATGAAGAGTCTTCCATTGCGATGATGGCCAGAGAAGTCGGCGCCGCAGTCAATGCCTGGACTGACTTGTTCTCCAGCGTCGATTCTGGGTCCAAGCTGAGGACACGGACGGTGCAGTCGTCACAACCGACGGCAAGAAAGGAGCTCCGCACCCGACCCTTGGGCACGTCGCCCAGGCTCAGACAGGTCACCGTGCCAAACATCTCCTTCTTTTCATCATACTCGGCCAGCGAGCCGTCCGCGTCCATTTCAAAATAAACGATCTCTCCGGAGCTCAACGCGATGGCGACCTGTTGAGCATTGGTCGATGCCGCCACGATGGAACGATGCTGCGGAGCCTCCCACTGGTTGATTTGACCATTCCGAATGTGCCTGATGCCCTTGGGGTGGACCTGGATGAGACCATCGTCGCCGAGCAGCTGAGCGGCCAGGGTGGGGGTGCTGGTGAGGAAGCCTGAGTCGCTGACCTCTTCTACGGTCTCGCCGATGCTCAAGACCAGAGTGCCGTTGGTGAAAGACAGGACGATGTAGGCATCGTAGTTCTCATTCCGATTCAGCTTGAGCGTCCACACGGCTGAGGGGATGCCCGGCAGATCAGAGGCCACAATCTCGTTGACCTCGAGGCCGTGTTTGAGGGTCCGGAAAGAACTCCTCGCACCGTTGCCGCAGACGGTGTAGATTTGAGGCGCATCCTCCCCGGTGATGTTGGCAACTTTGCAGTCAAGCAAAGGGTTCATCGACGGTATGCTCTCGACCAAGACCAAATTTTCCAATGGTCTCGGATAGAAATAGACGGGGTCGTAGGATGCTTGAGCGTCGACGGAGAAGTCGTTGCTGGTGAACTCCAACTCATCATCGTCATCGCCGAGCTTCTCAAATTGGTAGAAGGAAGAGTTGCCGAATTGGCTGGCCACGTAGAGAAAGCCGCTCTTCAAGATGCACAAACTCGACGCCACCGGGACAGTATCGAAGTACTTAATCTTGAGGCTTTTGACCTCGCCGGTGGGGTTTTCGTCCGCGTCTTGGACCATGTCAATGGTGACCTTGAACATGTCGCCGTCTTCCGTCTGCAGCAGGAAGAAGAAGGCCCCGGCGCTGCCCTTGAGCTTGTGCATGACTCCGGAGACGATGGTGCGCTTCCTCGAGGGGTCCTCGGTTGCGCCCCGCCTGCGCGGGATGGGCACGCGAAACGCCTCCTGGTTGGAATGGCGGTAAGTGATGTTTTCCTCGCCGCAAACCAAAACGCCGCTTGGTCCATCGTTACCACCGGGGACCTGGAACAAAATCGAAGCCGTCGGATCCACGGGCTCGGACCATTTCCGCACGACGTGATTCAGTCCCAGGTCGAGCTCATAGTAGACAAGCTGTGTTTCAAGCTCCTCCAGGGCTCCACCCGTCGGGTCCTGATCGACCTCAGAGTAGTCAATCTCCAAGGCCGCAAACACGGGATTGGCATATCCAACGTCCAATGCCACCATGGAGATGACCAAGACGCCGGGCTTGTGGGCCTCGAGGGGCGACGATATGGTCAACTCCGCCTGCGAGTTCCTATTCAACACGTACACGAGCTTGTTCTTCTCGGTCGATGCGATGAGGCATGCTCGACCTTTGGGGTCGCAAGCGAGGTATTCTCCAGGAATGACTCGCCGCACACCGGATTTGCCAAAAGTCTCTAGGTGCAATCGATTGAAGCGATTCTGGGCCGGCAAATACTCGATGATTGTGATACGGCCAGAGTCCGTTGCCAAAATCAGGTAATCTGGAGTTTGGCGTTAGTGATATGTCGTAGGAATTGCCCGGCGCCAGACCAGAAGGCGGCGGAGAGTGGATCGAGAAGGGTCTGGTGAGACGCTTTTGAATATCACTATGTGGCTCAATGGATATATTGGAGGGAGAGAGAAGGGGTCCCCCCGCGTGGAGAGCGAGAGAGGAAAAAAAAAAAAACTTACCCTTGTTGCTTCCCGCCAGCCGAAACGGTGCCAATGACCGAATGATGCCGAAGACATCGTGCGAAAGAAGAGCGAGGACCTTGCCCTGGGACGGATCGGGACGCAGGAGAGTCAGCCGCGAGCCAGCCGCGGTGATGATGAGCTGCTCCTTGGTGCCCGCAAACTGACCCAGGACCGCTTGGACGACATTGGTTGGCGGCTGGATCGTCAGCGAGTACAGGAACATGTTCGAGGTGGTCGCCATGATGCCGGCTGGGCACACTCAAGCCTCCACGGCCTGAGTAGCTTTGCGGTCCGGGTAGTAATGGTTGGATGGACCGTGTTGGAACAGAGGGGTTGGTGTGTTGGAGGGGAAAGAAAAAGCTCAAGTGTTTTTGTGCCTCGAGAAACCCGGCGAGAATCTGCTGCCTCTTTGGAAGCTGGAGCTTGGACGCGGTGGGCTCGGCGCTGCGGAGGAACAGTTAATGCGGCGAAAGGGCGCTAGTCCGTTTCGGGTCTCGCAGCGAAATCCAACATCATCGTCGTTTCGCCGGACGAACATCAAACATCAAACAGCACCCTTCGGTCTGCTCTGCTCGCAGCTGCGACGACATGCGACGTTGAATCGGGTGATTCTTTTGGTCTTTCCCTTGGCCCGTTTCCATATCTCTTGCTACGGATCAGGGCGGATCCAATAATCGAGGCCACAATGGAGGCGGCGCTGCGACGAGTGGGCAGCAGCCTCTGCAGGCACTGCTCTGCGTCTCTGAAGCAGCAGGTGGCGATCGCAAGGCCTCAGCTGCGGACAGGCCCTCTTGTCCGAGGCGTGCACTCGTCTTGTTCCAAGTCGCTGCGCTCCCACGGCATTGCAAAGCCGACGAGCCGGAAGCTTACGACCAGCACCGTCTTGGGGAAGGGGGCTGCTGAGGCCGTCGAAGAGCCAGCTCGGCCCGCGAAGCTACAGCTCAGCCAGGATGATCTCTTCCATCCCTTCTCGTCGTCCCCAGTTCCCGAATTTCGCCGTCGAGCCGCCTTTATGAGGAGCCATGCCTACTGCCCGCACCCGGATCACAGGCCGATGGCGGCCCAGAGCTCCTCTCTCGAACAAGGAGCGGATGCCGCCGCGTCGGGCCAAATGACCCCCGCCCATGTCGACTTTGAGTGTCCCGACTGTGGCTTGCCGGTATACTGCAGCAAGGAGCACTGGATGGATGACTACGAGAAGCACCTGGAGGTCTGCGACACTTTGCGCCAGATCAACGAGGATGACCATGATCTTCGGTCGGGCCGAGAGTTCCACGAGGGCAACCTGCCAGACTTGCCTCAGGACATTGCGGCGGTCAATCTGACGAATTGGGATACGTTCATGTACACTCGAGAATTTGCCGCGATTGACTCTGATCGATCCATGAGGCAAATCACCCGCCTTCTGACGTATCCCATCACCATCGGCAGCGTGCTGCACGAGTTGAGCCCTTACAACACTCGCAAGGGAAACCGCCTGACCATAGAAGGGTTGAAGAGTTTCAGCGGTAGGCGCAAGACATCAAACGGGGACGTTGGCACGATGCGTGTGAACATTGACTGACAAGACATGCATGGGAGCAGCTCTGAGATACAACTTGCACCCCCCCCGGACTGGTCGGGGCGCAAAGATTGACCAGCTCCGCCCCGAACCTCCGCCAGTGCGGTTGTTCGTTCTCGGTGCCAGGGCTGAGTCATCGCTGCCGCGCGCCGCCTGGGTCCAGCTTGCGCACCTGTTTCCCGAATCGAAGTTCCACCTCATCTTCATCGGGCCCGAGAGCATGGCCAACCGGGATGACGAGTTTCCCCTGCCCGAACGAACGCCTTCGAACCCCTTTGGCATGGTGGTCGAGGACCGGGTTTGGTACAAGATGAAGATCAGCACGATTGTGGACTACTATCACACCATCCACAAGACGGGCTACTTTGCCCCGTACGACCCTTACTTCGACTGCTTCGTCCTTTTCCACCCCGGCCTCGGACACCCAGCGAGCAGCCACGAGTGGGAGGAGACGCTCCCGCTGCTTTTGGAGACCAAGGTGCCGATCATCAGCACGGGCTACACCAAGCTCGACCTGGAACGCGATGTCGAGTGGGTGAAGAAGAAGGCTGCCGGGGAGTTTGATGTCTTGTTGGAGCCGGGCGAGAACAAGTTCCGCAGTCTCCGGTGGGACTTGAACGACATGGACCCTCAAGACATCACATGCGGCAACCATGGTGTGTGGGCGTTCAGAGGCAAGAGGTATGATCCGGTGTTGAGCACTTCTCGTGTGGTTCGCCTCGCATGATGACACGACTGACGCGAGTCTAGATACGAAACGACCACGAGGGACTAGCAAGGGCCAGATTTCTGGATTATCTCGACAACGGTGACCCTTATAGACAGGTGGCACTTGGAATATCAATGCCTACGGCTGTACATACATTGAATAGAGCTGTACTACCACACACATTGATGCTGTTCAGTCGGCAAACAATACTATGTGAATCTCATCACCGGCATCAATACATTTGCATGATGCCCACCTACCCGGCAGCTTCCGCCATACATACATATGCAGTACTCCGTACCTCTCCGTACAATCATTGTAACTTCGCAGATTAAGGCTGTACCGTGGAGTGACAGCGCTTGGAAGTTCTCCAATCTCACGATCACAACGCAGTCAATTCCCATGCCCTGAGAACCAACATGAGCCTTGAAATCCCCCATTACCCGTATTATCACCCGCCGAATGCGCCTCCAGACAAGTTGTCGAGCACCAGGAAGTCGGACGCAGTGCGGATCGTCGACCTGCAGCGCGCGGCTCAGGCGGCTCGGCGGCTCTTTGGCCCGTTTGGGCGCGCGCTTAGATTCCGATGTATCTTTGCGCGACTCGTGCGCCCAAGAGGTACCCCCAAGCACATCTTCAACGCTAATGCAGCCGATGGTCATTCCATCATGCAAGCTCGATGCAGCAGCACCTGCCGCCTGCGACCCGGGCAAAGACCCAACTCAACTTCAACGTCGATCCGTCTTCAAACCTCATTTCCCCATCTCCTCTTCTCTCATTCTTTCTCTTCTCCTCATCCTACTGTCGCCCGTACCCCGCTGCATTGTTGTCCTTGCCGCAAGTACGAGCAGAGCATCTCTGAGCTGCCACCGACACCGCCATGACCCTTCGACGACCTGCCCTTCACCGCCGGCCATGACCGCCGCCGCGTCCACCCCGCCGTCCAGGGCGGGAACCCCCCGCCACAAGGGTGCCAACAATGGCCTTGAGGCTGATCGTCGCCCGGGCCGCTCGGCCTCGGCCTCGTCCGTGTCGCTCGACCCGCTGTCCGACCGGGCTACTTCGATGCTCATCCGGCGGACGCTGTGCTCGCAGCAGCTCAAAGACAAGGGGCGCGATGCCCAGCCGCCAATCGAGGAGCTGCTTCCGCCGCTGACGAGCCGTAACGACGTGGATCTGCAGCTGTACGCTTTCCTCGCCATCATCATGCGCGAGTACGTCCAGAGCTGGTATGGCAAGATCACCAACGACGAGACGTTTGTCGGCGAGATTGTCGCCATCATTGCGCACTGCACCCGGGCGCTGGAGCAAAGGATCAAGAGGCTGGATCTCAAGAGTCTGCTTCTCGACGAGATACCAGACCTTTTGGATCGACACGCCACTGGTAGGTCTGCCGGCCAAATCGGTTTCCCACGATGAGACTCTCTTCTAAAGTTTGGCGTCTTGCTAGCCCACCGAACAGCCTACCAGTCGGCGGCGCGGGGCTATCTGCAGGTTGACCCTAACGAGGTCTATCACTCCATCTGTCCGCTGCCGGCCCTGTCCCCGGTGCCTCGTGCAGACGATCCGACGACCTCGGCTCTTCAAGACGAGAACGAAACTGCTTATCGTCAGCTACTGGTTCAAGCTGTGCTGGCTATTCTGCTGCCCACCGAAGACCTGGAGAACCCTTACTTGACGGCTATTGTCAGCCAGATCCTGTCCGAGCTCATCATCGGAAATACCGTCGCCAAGAAGGCATCACAGCCGTGGCTTCTCTATGAGGCAATTTGCATTGCGGCAAAATCATCAAGAGAGAAAGAGACTGCAGTCAAGGCACGAGCCATGCCCGACTCTCAATCACCACCAAAGTCGAGTCCCGACCTGAAAGTCGCAAAGCAGTCGTGGAATATCTCATTGCAACATTTCTTCATCATGCTAGTCCGTCTCGGAATCCTACTTTTCACTGCGATCCGTTTTTGTGTCAGGATCTTGGCGGATACCGTTCAATTACCTCCGCGGACGATTATCATATCAAACGACCAAGATGCCGGCAAGCCATTACATTCACAGCCGGCCACCGTCCCAATTCTCGCATTAAAGATCTGGTCATGTCTTTCAAATTTGATCCGGCTCAATGAAAAGAAACCTTGGCTCGGTGGCTTCATATCCCTAATACAGACCGCCGCGATCCGCGGTCCTGGGAGCATCGCGGGATTTAACGGTCCCCTTGACAGGTGAGGCAACCATTTTCTACCTCTCGTACTGCCCCTCGATCCATCTATCGCTCCGGGGCCTCTTTTGTTCACACGTGATTGCTTCCTTTATTCTTCTTTCTTTCCCCGGCCCTTTCTCTTGCTCCCCGATGCATTCCCGCCGGCTGGACATTCAGCATTACTCTTCCAGACAAAACCTTCCGAAAAAGGACAGTACTGCAGCCAGCTACCAGGCACTTAGCCTGTGGTGTCTTACCATGGCCTCGATCGATTCCAAATAGTTGCCATCAATCTTACAGACGCCCCATGGAGTATGCTGAGCAGACCAATTTCTGGCTCGAATGGATCCCAGCTGAACCTGCCCCGACGAGCCATACCGAATACTGCAAGTTCAGCCATCAGGTACGAAAAAAAGCAAAAAGCAAAAAAGAAAAATAAAATAGGCAAAGACGACAGAAACCGGAACCCAACGAAAACAACCAACCGGGAAAAGCAAACCCGAGAAAGTTGGGCTCGCTCGCGCTTGTCCCTGATCGATGACGGCGAACCTCCTGAATCGGGTCAGCCGATATCAAGCTAGGACGCCGTCTGGAAGCTCAGGGTCCAACAGAATAGTTCGCCAGCGTATGCCAGCTTCTGGCCGCAAGGATCTTCGTTAAGCGCCGATCAGGATAGCAAGGAGGCAAGCAATCTGTTCCGAGCAGGTCATTGGATCGTCTTGGTCGCTTGCTTGATGCACTTTTCCCACTAGACTGCTCCTTCGGCAAGCCTCCTTCTCGGCTCTAGCCAATCCCCTCTCATCTACGCACTCGTCCCGTGCCGCTCCGCCTGAAACATTTCCTGGCCAGACCTTGCTGAGTCAAGCATTGATGGGATGAATGGATCATGTATTACGACATGCTGGCCCATTGAGCTGGACGGCCCGTGAGGATCTGGCCACAGCCAGCTCGAGAAGCAACGAATCAAGGAAAGTCGGGTCTCCGGACTCGGCGTTGGGGGAACATACTCTCAAGCCCAAGAAGAGGTCTCGCTGAGACGACATTCGGAGGGACCATTCCCTGGACGCCAACACCCGTTCCCTGTTTTCCCCCTTGCTCGCCCCAAGACGACTTCGCCCGATCCCGAATGCCGACTGCTCCAGCTTGGCTCCATCATATCCCTACCTGCGATGATTTGAACCAAATGCAGGGTGTTCCGCTCGCTGACCTTGGAATCTCTCATCTTGACAGACTGCTCTCGCACCATATTCAATCGTTCTTTGACCCCTCCATCCTGCCGCCCATCCTCCGCTCGCTCCGCGGCGCCCTCTTTCCGAACAACAACCCCGGCACGTCCTCTCTGGTGGCCCCCTCGTCGGCGGAGGAGCTAGATGCGCTACGACGCAGGGCCGCTCGTGCTGTCTCGGAGCTCTTTCCGAAAAGCGCGATCCGGACGTACTTTGGCGGCCGGCTTTGGCGCCGCGGTGGATCTCATGACGACGACGATGCCAAGAGTGGAGACGAGGACATGGTCGACGAGGTCGAGAAATTGCTGATGATCATAGATGACGAGTACTGCAATAAGCATCTCATGTATAGCATCCTGGAGCTCATTCTCGTGAGGCTGATGCCCGAGATGAGCGAGAAAGGGGTGGCCGAGCTCTGGGAGGATAGATTGGGCCCAATGTGCCAGATACTCGCCAAATGAATACGAGTAACAGGTAAATACGGAGTACAGGTAGCATAGCATAGATCAAATGTTGAGTAGTATGTTGCCACGAATTAGGATTCATCGGGTTTGGTGCCTCCTGAATTGCGAGGCTGACCCCCCCCTCACATAGGGAAAAAGCCATCCACGACTAACTCTCGGGATACGAAGATGGTCTCGTTGAATATTGACTAGCTGTGAACGCCATTACTAACTCCTAGTCCCTATAGGAACAAAAGAAAACAGCAGAATGACAATACCGTGAAGAAAAGGGAAAAGGAGACTTTTGCGCATATATGCAAATGTGCGTCGCTGAGCTCGCGTTGGTTGGGAATCGGGGAAGAAAAAAAGGGGGAGGGAGGACTCAAAGGATTCCAGAAAGTAGAAAGGAGGGAATCCGACAAAGCAAAATGACGACATCTAGTCTCTTTCTGAAGACTTTTCTTTGAATCAAGGTGAAAAAAATTTCGAAGAAAGAAGGAAAAAGAAATTGAACGGGGTATCCACCGGAGTTTTTTTTGCTCTTAAACTTGTCGGCTAACTTTGATGCGATATCGAAGAAGAGATACATCGGAAAAGGGAAAGGAGTCCACTAAATGAAAGGGTGAAAATCGAAATGGACTTGGAAGTTGAGGCAAGAAAATGTCGAGCTCGGGTTGCCGTCCTCAAGTCGCAAATCGTCACAGCTGAGGCTGTGTCCAGAATAGAGGGAAACCGGTTTTTTCGTGTAGTTGGTCCTGATCGTCAAGGGATTCGTTACCGTAGTCTTTGAGAGATCAGGCTTTCGACGCTTTCCATCCATGTTTGACTCTTCCCAGACGCCCGCTGCCGAAGACGCATCTTCTTGGGGATTATCCCCTCATGAACCACCTTCGTGGACTTGATCTCATAAACACCACCTTTGCCGCGCAAGCGTTTCGGTAGCAATCTCTTGTTCCATCTGAAGGGCCAACTGATCGACCCAAGTCTAAAGACTGCAATGCGACCAGGAGCCTTTTTAGCATCAGGTCGCCCTTGTGCTTGAACTTTGCATGCTCGTTTTGTTTTTTTTGCTCTTTTTTTGGTATCTTGGCTGAAACAGGACACCGTAACGCCGACTGAAAAAGAAAATCCACTTGCTTTGGAGAATTGGAACCTTACTTTTCACCTGGCTTCCATCACCGCAACGGTATCTGAAGACACTTGCATTTCGCTGTCGCCTTCAGGGATCCTCGATAATCCACCAATGGGAGGCCGTGATGTTGAATGCTGAATCTGAATCTTCCTCGTGAGCTGAACCATTGTCATGTATTCACTCTGATCGAATTGGCCATTAGAAGTCGCATTCTGGATGTAGGAGAGTAGAGTCTTGGCCGCACGTCTCGCATCCTCTGGCGTAGGCGAGACAGGGGACGAGTCTGCTGTTGAAGGCATGGTACTTTCGCCGCTCGAGGCATTGTTGGATCGTGTCGTCATACTTGAATTGCTGCTGCTTCGGCGCAATCCCGGCGGCGAGGCCATCGAGAGGTCGTAGGTGAATGACCTTTCCTGAGATGGCGAGCCGATTGCGGAAGAATGGCGAGAGCCATCCGCGTCTCTCGGAGACATTTGGCGGACGAAGTCAACATTGATCGAGGGAAATGTATTGCTCCGCTTCCCACAATGGTAGATACCCGGTGCAGTGGACTCAAGCGTGAGGCTGTTCTTCTCGGCGGCGAATGCGCCGGGATGAGGCTCAGAGGAGAAATTGAATGGCTCGGGCGCTGGCGCGGTCGGGCTGAGTGGCTCTCCCGAGTAAGCGGTGCTCGCCTCCCTCATATCACTTGCCAGAGTGGAGGACGATTGCGATCCTGCGTGCCTGTAGGTGAAGTTGAACTCGAGCCCATCGGCACGTATCTCCTCGTCACTTCGGCTTCCCGAAAGTGGTGATAGTTGACGTGTCGGGGAAATGGGAGAGAGAATGTTCGATGCCTTGTCGCCAGGATAGGTCCTCGTTGAAAAGGAGACGCTGTCCGGAATGTTGGTCTCGGATGCCCGTCGCATGAATCGTCCAGCACCAATTCCGTGCTTCTGCTTGAACTTTTGAAGCCACCCGCTGTTGATGCTGGTTAACAGATTCTCCTGGTTGGTGCTTCCATGGGCAAGCAGCCTTGCTTGCTCCATGATCTCCTCATCTTTGACGTCGAAGCCGCGCTGTTGCTGCCGCCGAACGTAGTTGCTCAGAGTGCGGTCGAAATCGGGGTGCTTGCCCTTTCCTCGCTTCCCAGCTGCGTTCTCAGGTTCAGGCTCTCGCTTCAAGTATTGGTCTTTGTTCCTGAGAACCTTGGATACGGTACTAAGCCTCAAAGTCAGCCAAATGATCTGCCTTCTGGATTGACGAGCTCCACATTCCCTACCTTCTCTCAACCCCAAATTTTGCGCCAATGTCCGCTTGTCTTGTGCCTGGGAAGTCCTCATGATATTGACACATGGCTCGCTTCTGTTCTGCACTCAGAGTCTTCCGCGCCTTCTCGTACTGGATCGGCATTCTGGCCATCTCCACTGGGGGCAGGGAAACTGGTGGGGTGGAAAGCGGAGGGGCGGAGAAACTCCCCGAGGGTGTTGGATTCGCGAGCTGGCTCGGCCATTGTGTATTCAGCATGGGAAGATGATGATGGCCCAGGTGAGTCGGAGGCGATATCAATGGATGTTGGGTCTGAGACTGCACAGGAAGAGGGGGCATCCTTGAGATGGGCTCAGATGCTATTCCATGGTGGATGTACCCGCCAAAAGCCCCAAATTCGTTCAACGGGCTGCTGTTGTAAGAGCTTTGGCCGTATGGACTGATACTGGTCCATTGATCGCTGGAGTACCCGGATCCATGGCTTGACGCCATCGAGTTCTCCTGCCCCAGAGAAGCAGAGCCGTTGATAGTGTTGTTCATGTTGGTCGCGAGCCTGCCGATGAATTGCTTGGTCTGAGCGATTTCCAATCAATGTTTAGCTTGCCCGCGGGAATCAAACTGAAAAATTGGCAATCGATTGCTCCGCAGTGCGATGTACATCAAGATGCCGGATGCCTCGCAGCGTTGCAAAATCGAGGGTTCTGTCAAGAAGAGATATATCCACGTCAGGAGGGGAAGCCCAAACGCAATATGAAGAGTTCCTGGTTCTTGAGGCTTGGTAGGCAGAAAGGGAACCGACGATTGACGCTCAGAGGACCCTGCAAATGCCGACTCGGTGGACGATGCGGCCTTTGAAGAAGGCGATCAGGGTTGTGTAGCTCAGAAAACGACCAACACTTGCAAGTTGCAGGATGAAGGTTGCAGGGACAAGTTCCAACAGCGGCTCGAGGAGGAGATGATTCGAGTGGGCACGACAGGACAGACCGTAAGTAGGGGATTTGCCAATCAAAGTCTGCCTGTGGTTTGAGGAAAGCGGACTGTCTCGAAGCTAGGAGCAGGAAAGAGTCAAATCAGCCCTACTTTGTCAGTCAGTCGTTCGGACTTGAAGAGCATGTGAGACCTGCGGACGGGCTCACTTCCCACGCCGTAACCGTTTGGCGAGACACAAACGAGAAGTTCTTTTGCCGCTTACTTGCCGCCTCGTGTCTTTGTGGGGTGTGTCGCAACGGCACTAGCAAGATGTTTGTCGGAATCAGGCAAATCTGTGACTCTATACTCCGTACGGCGTCTGAGGAAGAAGAGCGTGGCTCTCAGCACACGACGAAAGGAGGCAGAGACGGCGCTTGCGATACCCGGTGCACAGCTAGCAGTGTGATTCAGCTAGCAAGAAGTGATGAAGTGCTGGTTTGAGCTCGAGCGTCAATCGATCCGCGTAGAGGCTTAAATGAGGGCTATGAACGTTAGATATCGGTCTTCAGAGTACTGGTACGAGAACCAGCATCAAGTAGGTACAATGTATCGGCATGGATGAGGGCGACAGGTTGTTGGCCTGGACGAGTACTCGTACTCCAAACGTACCTGGATGCCCCATCGTATGCAGGCCAGGTTCATGAGCATGGCCCCTGCAACTGTGGATGATGGTGGGGTGGGACAAGCCAAGAGAAGGAGGAGGAGGGAAGGGGGGGGGGGGGGGGGGGGGGGGGGGGGGGGGGGGGGGAGAGGGGGAGGGGGGTGGAACAATACACGCTCCAAAGAGGGCGAGAACTCGTTTGCCTACCTGCGATCGAATGCATTAGATCGATGTCTGTCTTGACTGGCTCTATTTTTTTTTTTTTTGCTTCTGTCCTCTTCCCTTTCTTGTCTACCTATGCCTGTACATACCTATACAGTTGATGATCGGACATAAGAAAGGCCTCCATGCCAATACTGCGGACATTTGGAATACTGAACGAGTCGGCTCATAGGTCCAAGAACTCAGAGGAACATGGGCTGAGGGCCCGAGGGCCAGAGTGATGTATCATGATTCGTGGCTCATAAGTCATCGAGGAGATTGGGTACCACAAACGAGCCAGTAGCAGGAAAATGACCTGCCAGGAGCTGGAGGAGAGCGAAGAGAGGGATTCCCGGGATGCCCGCGGACAAGGCAAGATGGATCGCCTGGGTCCATGGTGAGAGCGCGAGGGCGTCTGGGCGCTCTGGGCCCGTCCGTCCGTCCGTCCGTCGATTGGGCAACACGCTCGTGTTTGAAGTGAAGTCCAAAATCCGGCGTCACGACGTCGCAGAAGGCGGGCTCAGTAGGTCGGCCGGTCGGATCAATGGAGCCTCGGAAAAACAGTAGCATGGAAATTCCGTGCCTTCCCAGCTTGCCAGAATCCCAGAGTCCCAGAGTGCATGTGTGCTGCATCTCTCTGTCGCAGGTCGCGCCTGCCTTCGAGCCGCGTGCCACAAGGCGTGACTGCACTGGCAGTTTCTTCAAGGGAGGCACGCCGCCAGTACGAGTACTCATTCGGGGCAGGCACGACTCGCGTTCGGAGTCAGTCCATGGCTCCTGCCCGCCATTCCGCGACTCTGCAATTCCACTCACTGATGCAATGCACCTTCTTTCTGTGCCACACATTGTTGGCAGGAGGCAGGCGCCAGCGTGCTACTGCTACTCCTACTCTGATACTCCTACTCTGCTACTGCTACCAGATGATACTTTGGCGAAGCTGGACCAGCGCTCGCAGATGGGGGTATCGTGCGATAAGCCCGGCGAGTCTCATCAATCCATCCACCTCTCCATGAGTCCCCGAGCGACCTGCGACCTCCTCCGTCTTCTTCAATTAATTCTGTGCGACCTCAGGTTTGGGACTCTGTGGCCCGTCCTGCCCGGGCAAACCCTGATCCTCCCCAAGACCTCCGAGAGCCTGACATCACCGATCAGCGTGGCAGTCGGGCTCCAAGGGATCGTTCGTTTCGTCGCCGAGGTCTTGGACCTTGGACTCGGAGACGGTGTTTATGACGGCCATATGACCCGGCACTCGCACATGCCTGCGTGGGCTTTTGCTCCTTGCAGGGCGAGGCCAGGAGAGCCCGCAAAGAGGTGAGACCCGGCACAGCCCGCGAAGAGCAAGACAGGCTGAGGAGATGCGTCTTGATTACATCCATCCATCCATACCTGCACATCCAATTTGAAGCTCAGGACTGACAAACTCTGCTCCAGATCCATTGACAAGGGATCAGCCAGATGCGAAGGTCTAGCCTGGCTGCGAAGGACGCAACGAGACCCCATTGGGGCGGCGCTGTGAACCCGCATGCTCCCCTTACGCCTCAATCTGCACTCAATCGTCAGCCTGCAGAATCCTTCTCTGCGAGAGATTTGCCGGTACTCCGTACTCCATAGCGCTATGTACAAACATATACGAGTGCATACCAGTACATGCTCGAACATACATACCAATATGGTACATACAGGTATGGCTTTGGGGCGTATGTAAAAGGCTCCGTCCCCTGTTCAATGCTCATCCAATCTTAGTGGACCCAGCCCCGGGACAGGGTAATTTCGATTCTCTTCCATCGACCTGCTCGCCCTGATTGGAACACTTGGGACAGATGGTGTTGCCGCGACCGCAGCCTTCTAATCAACCCTCGCCCCCGCAAGAAGCCAACCAGACTGCCTGGTTTGAGACCCGTTTGGACTGGGCGACGACCACCCTGCCTGATTGGTACGAACAATTCGCCCTAAGCATCTGCTCGGAAAAGGAGGGTCATGAATGTCAGGGGCTCGACAAGGTGGAGGGCCTCCGCAGGCAGTTCACGGAGCACAACAACCCGTACCGGCACTCGTACGAGTTGAGTGAATATCAATTTGGCGATGCTCAGGCCTCAATCTCCTTGCTTGAATCTTGAGGATATCGATTCGATGCTCAGCATTTCCTGCCAAACTTGTTGGAGGCGACCCTCCATACGACTCAAGGACGGACTACAGTCCGGACTACAGTCCGGATGGATCCCGGAATCAGCTCTGTTTCTCGACGTCATTGTCTCCCGGCGCGCGCTCCACGCAACCCGGAATGAGAAGCATGTGGGTCTCCACGCCCGTCCGGACATCGTCAGGATATGCACCTCCCTTGGAAGACCGAGTCGCCCATCATTATCAGCCAGGGGACAAGAGGATCTCAGAAGTGTCATTCCAATCATCTCTACTGGTACGGACTCGCCCATACATGATCACTTGCAGTGGATGGTCCATCGCGGCAACCGTCTCGAACAGTCCTCTGTCAAGACCTGCATGCATAAGGAGCAACATGGGCCCATGAGGATCCATCCAGCTTCTGTACCTGCAGGGGCTCGGAACAAAGCCCACACGTCCTTGGGCAGTCCTGCTCAGGTCGTTCGGCCAGTCGCCTACATGAAGATTACGGCTCCATGTTTGACTGCTCTTGGGACCCAAGCAAGTCGAAGCGGGTGTGGATCAAGCATAACCGACTCGCTGTTTTGAAAGGACTGAAAAGGTTTTGCTTGAGAGGTGCAAACCAATCGGCGGTCTCGCGACCTCCTTCATGCCAGAAGAGTTTCTGAGACCCACTGGATGTTTCTCAACATCGGAAGCGGAGGCTATCGTCCGATGATGTGCAGCTCGCTTCTCCATACTCCGGACAGTACGGACAGTTCACGCTTGAGGCTGTGAATGGGATTGAAAATCTTCTCGGCACATGGCCCTCCTAGGGCTGTCTTGGATGCAGAACACCAGCACCCGAATTACCCGGGACTGCAATGCGACTTTGATTGCTCGACCTGGGAAACCATCATCCTCGCTTCGAGCGAGGCAGTCCTGGCTCCGTCGGGGCGATGCATCCTCTGTGATCATTGGATAGGAAGTCCTTGTCATTCAAGGGGGAACATTCATCAGATCCACCCGTTTCGTAATGAACGATCTCGATTGGAATCTTTAGATTCCTGGATCTGCATGCCCAGGCTCTCAACCACATGAACGGCCTGCCAGCTGAGGCAGAAGGATGCCACGATCCAGCCATGCATATACAGCTGCTCGCAATCGCCTATGACATTCGACGGACCAGCGCCGGATACCCCAACGAATGGGCTGAGGAGGCTCAGGTTGGGGCAGCAGTCGAGTTTCTGTGAGTCTGCATGGTCATGGACGAGGCAGAGAACACCACTGATACCGTCCATTTTCATCATGAGACTAGCGGCTCCGACTCTTGGGTTCGGCCATGAACCAGCCACTTCCCAGACCCAAATTGAGTATTGCTTTCTGTCCCGGCCCGCGACGGGATCTAAATCATCGCACCAAGAAAAAAAATTGGGCTGAATCGAGCGGAAAGGTGGCTTTCAAAACCCGCGAAAACACCCTCAATGCTGTACTACACTCGCCGCCTCAGCAAGACAGGGGCCGAACGGAAAGGAGGCCAGACAATTCGCCTCTGCCACCACATGATCATATCTCCATTAAGGAACAGAGACCTGCCTCCATGCAGGCATGATCTTCGGTTAGATCTTCGATACAGCTCTCTTTGAAGCCTCCCCGGGTAGGTCTTCACACCGGTACCTTGAGGACACCGTCTTGGATCGGAAAGAGGTTCCGCATTTTGGAAACCTCCCAGGCGAAACATTCGAGATGAGGGTGCTTTCTGGAGAGCACCTGTCTTGGTCGATGGCTGTCAAGCTTAAGCCCGGGATTGCCAACATTGTTGCCCCCAACCCACGACTCTCTCATCTGCACATCAGAGCCCGGTGTCCCGGACCGCTCGAGGCATCTTGCTCAGATGATTATCATGCCCATGCCTCTCAACACGCGGCGGTGCTCAGGCACTGATAGCTCCGCGTACTACTCGTACGATACGGTGTGTCCCCATGGTTCCCAAGCTGGCTCAGGAGACGTCGAGACTGGGCGAAGCAGTCAGCCATCCAGTCAAGACATCCCATATGGGCTACTGCAGCTTCATGGATGGGGCGCTTGGCCAACCTGATGGGTTGCATGCAATTCCCAGGCGATTTTTTCGTTGGACAGCTCTTGCGCATGTTGGTCGATGAACGTTCCCTGTTGGATCCTTGGTTGACGCGGGGAGGAGGGGGAGGGGAAGGGGGGCCGCTGTGCATTGCGTCGAAGCGGCCGGGCCAGCGGACAGCGGACCGCTTTCGAGGCCGCCTTCAAGTGGTGTGACACCGTGGGATTTGCACGGAAGACCTGCTGTCAGGGCTGCATGGGACGACATCTTCCCACTACCGAGCATGAACCATACCAGTAGGTCCCAATCCCCGTACATCGTGGGGCTTGGGCTTGGGCTATGTATGTATGTATATCTCATACATACTCCATCGGGTCATCCCTCGCTAATCACTTGATATGACCACCATAGGGAAAATGTCAAATCGCCACAAGCCGTCTTGGACCCGACAACTCGATCGACCACGAGCGCAAAGTATTCGGTCTTGCTGTCAAGTCAGTATCTGCACTGTCTCGTCTATTCTTCGGGCAGATTTCGTTGTGCAAACGCGCTCGCACTGCATGAATTTGCTCGGGGTCAAGGTCCTCTTCCAGGGGTTTGAGAAGAGGGGCCCCGCACCAATGGGCATGCCGGTCCCATACTCGTACAGGCTTTGGATGCGAGATATTGCAAAAGGGTGCGTAATCAACCCAATTGAAGCGGGGACCCAGATGCTCGCGTCTCGTGCGAGTACACACTCGTACGCCGTGACTGGCACGAGTAATGGGATCGCAGCTTCGGACAGGATCTTGAATCTGCACGCGATGCCTGCTGCCGAGGGTTCATTCTTCATGGGCCGAGCAGCACAACCCAAATGGGTATTCGATGCAAGAGTCGAGGTTGATAAGTTCCCGGCGTGGGTTTTTCCGCAGCCTTTTCGAATCAAGAACCCGTCCACCTGACCGATCCTGCGCTCGGCTTTCAACTCCACACGCGGTCGAATCTCGTTACGCCCGCCTGTCCCCCTCGGATCTCAGTGAGATTCTGTTGCCTTTAAAAATGAGCCAGACACGGCTGGGCTGTGCGACCTGGACGCAATGGTTCTCTCTTCTGTCGTCTGGCATTGCTCGCATCGTCCAAGGTTGATGGGAGATGCGGTCCCATCGTCAAGTTCCCCCCAATTCACGCGGCGAGCATCTCTCAAGGCCACCTAGGAGTTGCACTCCAATGCAGTTGCGCAGACGGAACGGAAGTCGAGATGACGTCGACCGAGGCTTTGAAGTCCAAAAACACGGGGGTCGGCTGACACCGCGACCCGATGTTGGTGACTCGGTCCGTCTCAGTCGGCCAGGGAGCGCGATGAAAGTCCTCGGTTCACGATACGGGCCATGAGAAACGGCCGCCAGCATTGGGCGAGTACATACATGATATGCAGCTCGAGGTCGGCTTCCCTTCGAGTACTTGCACTGGCACTGGCACTGGCACTTGAACTTGCACTTGCACTTGCACACGCTTTGCAGGCCCTCTGCCTACCTACAAATATCAATGTACATACCCACATACCCACATACCCGTCCCCAGCAGGTGACACACGCTCGAACTCGAACGGCGTGTGCCGGCAGGGTCTGTCATACTTGGGTCCCTAGACCTCTGAGAGCATCGACAGCCTCCCTTTATGCATATGAGGCAGGCAGGTAATCGGATCACGATCTTCACCCGCCTCCATCCTTCGCTTGCAGATGCCTTTCGAACCTCCTGCCTCGTTGGTTCGTCAGCCCACATGCCCGATTCGATCCGAGCACAAGGATTGACCCCCTTTTCTCTCTCTCTCTCTTCTGTCTCCACGGGTCCCGTCTGCAATGCTGCCAGGCGCTATGTCCTGGGGGGCTGGGCTTCGCGAGAGATAGACAAGATGATGATTCGACAAGCCCGCCAGAGCGAGCCCGGCAATGGAGAGAGTTGGGTACATATGTATGCTGCGACGGAGAGCCATCAATTCCCTACCTGCTCGTGTGTAGGACATACATGCGGTATGTACAGAGAGGTATGTATGTACCTCGAAGCACTCGGTCCATATCAACTGCTCCTGTAACGATGGCCTCGCCTCGGCATCTTCCCCCAAGAAACATGGAAAACATCGAGAGCCCTCGGGAAGCAGGAACGCAAGAAATGCACGGGGCCGGGACTCTCCAAGGGACCCATACATACATACTACAGGATTACAATGACAAGAAGCCAGGCAGGGTGCCTTCCTGGTCAACCGGCCCTCCCCGTCTGGTCCGTTGGGTCGACCAGGCCGCGGCCGAGACACCAGCAGCGGCACCAGCAACAGCACCAGCACCAGCATCAGCACCGTGCAGGATGAGCCGCGACGGCCCTGTGCTGTGCGAAACGGTCAGCAAGCCTCGCGGTCGTTGCCGGGCCAGTGCCTCGCAGCGTTGGTACGAGTACAATGGCGGTACTCCGTACGAGCACAGAGTCTTCCGTACTCTGTATGTATGTACGAGTACCGAGCGAACTCGTGCGGAGAAGATCAATTTGGACACTATCGCGAGTCCTCGTGCCTGGAACGGAATACGGAGTACTCCGTACAGAGTACGGAGTGCAGGACGGAGCACGCCGTACTCGTATGTACGAATACCACCTACTCGTCGGGAATACCTTCGTACTCATCCTGCAGGTGGATGATGACGGGGCGCCTTGTTCCTGTCACTCATCCCGTTCTGAGACATGGGCCCGGGGTTGGATGATGATGATGATGAGCCTGGCTTGCTTCGTTTGCCTCGTTTCCTTCTCGGCAGGTCATGGCGACAGGGCTCCTCACGCACGGCGAGTTTCTCCCCCTCTCCCTTTTCTCTCTCTGTCTTTTCTTCTTGACCTTTGGTACGGATGACATATCCGCGGGACCCATCCGTCCGAGCCCCATCTGCTGTTATCCTCCTACTCGTCCACTGCGCTTACCGAACCGCCTCCTTGGGGTCGATGGATCAGTGAGTGCGCTCGCCCGCCTGGAGGGGAGATGAGTGGCCGATTCTGGATCATGCGGGTGTCCCCGTCTGGTAATGAAAACTCTCCGACCGGATGACTGATGAAGGAGAACGAAGTGAGAGAGGGAGAGAGAGAGAGAGAGAGAGAGAGAGAGAGAGAGAGGGTCGGCAGGAAGAGCCTCTGCTGAAAGGATCGATCGTCCTCCTCATCAGATGGAGAAAAACAGCTACTGATTCCGTGCCAGACGGAGTATTCCGTATAGCTATACGGGACGAGCTGACAAGTGACGATGACAAGAGGTCCGAATCGATGCCATCACGCACTCCTCTCGATATTGAGCTCCATCTTTTTCGACAGCCTTGGTGTGCACATACTCCGTATGTGGATGACGGATCCATCAGTATGTATGTACATCCATACATCTATACGAGTCCTCCGTACTTGCAGGGAAGACGCCTGTCGTGCCAGTAGGAAGCGTCGCCGCCGACATGCCCGACCCACCC
>NIGB01000004.1:1262152-1274869 GCA_003055145.1 Escovopsis weberi
GGGGGGGGGGGTGGGGGGGGGGGACAAGGAGATCGGGCCGCGGAACGACACTCAGTGTTACGTACCGACATCCTCGTCTTCCAGCTCGTGTGCGAGGCCGACTCGCTGAGGCTGGTGCTTGACGGACTTGCCGTACACGATGGCTGTCTTGAACTGCTCCGTGATGCTGCGGTGAATGGCATTGCACTGGCACACGGGTTGCGTCAGTCGGACCTCCTCTCGCTCGGTCATCTGTTGAAGCGCAAGGCCGCTTCTTCCTCTTCCAAATCCTGCGGTCGTCACTTACAAAGTCCTCGACAGTGCACTTGGACGCCCTCAGGACGACGGGGGCGGAGTAGTCGGGCGCCCTGCCCTTGGGCTTGGTGTAGACGCGCTTGAGACTGAGCTTCTCCCACATGGCCTCCATGAGCTCGTCGATGTTCCATCCGTGCTCGGAGCTGATGGGCACCGCGTTGGGGATCCGGTACAGCAGGTCGAGCTCCTCGATGCTGATGGCATCGATCTTGTTCAGGCAGTAGACGACGGGGATATAACTGCCCAGCCCAGTCAGCGAACTTTTCTGTCTTCTCACCCCGGTCTTCTCCTTTTCTTTTCCCTTCTTGTTTTATTGCCCTTATTGCTCTTCCCGCCGCCGATTTAGACGACAGACAGCGGGATGCTTCTCCTTACCTTCGGCTCTTGGCTTCGATGACGTCGATGAGGTCATCGATCGTGGCATCGCACCGGATGGTGATGTCTGCCGAGTTGATCCTGTACTCGCTCATGACGGCCTTGATCTCGTCGTGGTCGATGTGCGTCAGGGGCTGCGTGCTCGTGATGTTCAGGCCGCCCTTGTCCTTCTTGCGGAAGGTGATGTTGGGCGGCGACTTGTTGATGCGGATGCCGAAGCCCTCGAGCTCGTTCTCAATCACCCGCTTGTCCGTCAGGGGCTTGTTAACGTCCAGCACGATGAAGATGAGGTGGCACGTCTTGGCCACGGCGATGACCTGCCGACCTCGTCCGCGGCCGTCCTTGGCGCCCTCAATGATTCCCGGCAGATCGATGATTTGCAACGGAGCACCTTGTTGTCATCCATGGAAATCAGCACCAATCCCTTTCTCCCCCCCCCTCTCCCCTCTCCCCCCCCCCCCCAAAACAACCCAAAAGAAGACCGGGCTCTCTGCACGTACCGTTGTACATGACCTGGCCGGGCACAGACGTCAGAGTCGTGAACTCGTACGCCGCAGCCTCCGAGTGCTGGCCCGTCAGCCTGCTCATCAGCGTGCTCTTCCCCACCGACGGGAACCCGATGAAGCCGATCGAGGCAACACCCGTGCGCGCGACGTCGAACCCGGCGCCGCCGCCGCCGCCGCCGCCGCCGCTCGGCGTCAGCAGCTCCCGCTTCAACTTGGCCAGCTTCGCCTTCAGCTGACCCAGGTGATAGGACGTCGCCTTGTTCTTCTGCGTCTTGGCCATCTATTTTTTTTTCGTTCCCAAGTGTTAATTTTCTTTCCTTTCCTTTTTTTCCTTTTCGCCCTGCGCGAAGGCAGGGGCAAAGTGCAAAAGGACGGCGCGCGCATACCTCGGCCTCGATCTCTTTGATCTGCGATTCCAACATGTCAGTCTGCGAAGCCTGCCTGGTCTCGGTGGGGTCTGCTGCGCCGTTACCTTCTCCACGGTGGTCGACATCTTGACGGACTGAGCGCTCGGTCTCTCTCTCTCTCGCGGGGGTTTCAAATGATTGGGTCTCTCGATCTCGGGGGTCTCGATCCCACTTTCAGACGGCAGTGTGAGTCTTGTGCGGTGGTGTTGCGAGGTGGGTTGCTCGCCCCGAAATGGCCGGAAACTCCAAAGTGGTGGAATCTTTTGCTCTGGAAATTGTGGGGCGATTCGTTGCTGACAAAGCAAGGCTGGACTCTCACAGCCGCTAGTCTGAATCGGGAAATCCGACTCTTTGAATTCATCAACGCCATCATCACCATCATCACCATCATCACCATCATCACCATCATCACCATCGTCATCGTCATCACATCAGCGCTCATTCTCAGCCATTCACGTAGAGTAAAGGCATCATCATCTGTCGTCTCAGCATCTACCGCCAATTCATTTCATTCGTCAAACTCCTTGTGAATACTACTAACTTAGTACTAGTACTACCAATGAACCAATGCAGCATGAATATACATCTCGTCGCTTCAACCGAATCCACGACCATACTAACCAGACACCACATGACATCCAACCAGACAGGAAAAGAAAAGAAAAGAAAAGCAACGATAGCAAAGAGGGCCGTCTCTGCGACTCTCACTGTCATCCTCTGCCTCTTCTTCTTCTTCCCCCCCCCCCGGTCATCAAGATCAACCATCCCTCACAATGCACCAAAAAAAAAAAAAAAAACGCCTTTAGCTCATGACATCCCGCTTTCCTCAAACTCGTGGTCTCTTGAAAACGGAAAAAGGAGGAGGAATAGGGAGACAACATCATCAAACTCTCCTCACAGATATACCCGGCGCTGGTTTCCTTGTCGTTTGCTGCCTCGCAAAAGGTTCTCCAAATCCAGCTCCCTGTCCCAACCGACCCCCTTTATCTGTCTCCGGGTCTTGTGCTTGTACTCGTGAATATGCGTGAGGTGTGTTACCGGCAACACGGATCGCAGGAAAAAAAAAAGTGAAGAAAAAAACGGAGAAAGTAACAAAGGTCTGACGATACCGATTACCGTCTATAGGATGAGACAAGACGTATATATGACATCCAGAGGTAGTAGGTAGGAAGTGATGATCAAAGAAACGAGGCGGAAAAGAGGCGGAAAAAAAGAGAATGACACGGCAAGCAGCAGCACGACGTGAAAACATGAATCGTTCAATTAACTCCTCTGCTCGATTTCAAGCATGGTAGCTCCCCCCCGCCCCTTCTCCCCTATTCCGGATCAACGCCGTCAAAAGCTCGGGCTGTTGATGCCGTTCAGCGAAGAGTCGCCGTTGATCGATGCTGCTTCCTCTTTGGCCAAGTCCGGCTCCAGGTGCCCGTTCATGCCGTTGATGGTAGCCCTTGCTGGGAGGGACATCGACTGACTGGTGGGTGAAGATCCCATCTCGGTCGACGACGAGTATGGTGAGCTTTGCCGGTTCTTGACGAGGTGAGAGAGCCCCTGTTCCATGCAGATGCGACTGTACTCCGGATCGTTGGGGAACACCTGGACCAAGCCTCGCCGTGGCACTCGAACTTCCGGGAAAGGCGTCTTGCTGGTTTGGGACAGGACAGGCAGATCCTCGCCCACGAATTCCCCATTCAGGTAGTACTTGTTCCGAGGGGCGAAACCGTGGTAGCGGTGCGCGTCTGGGTCCCCCCTCCACTTTTGCGATGTCGCAAACGTCGAGACCTGGGACTCGCTTTCGAGCAGCTCTCGGTACCCGACTGACAGCCGGATGTTCTGAAGATGAGGCGTATTCGCGACAATGCTCATCAAGTCGGAGACCTGGAAAATAGGCAAGGGAGTGTCAGCACTGCGTCCTTCAAACACGCTTCACGCGTTCCCACTCGAGCTCTAAAACTGACCTTCACAAAGAACATGTCGGTGTTGTCAAACTTCTCCCACGCCAGTTTCTTCAGATCCTGCTTTTTCCAGACAGTCATGGCAGCTGGGTCCTCGCCATAGTAGTCGGGCAATTGGCGGCCGAGATCCCACATCTTCTTATCCGTGAGGGAGTACAGGCTCCACTCCGCCCTCCACAAGGTGAATTTGGCGAGATGGGATGCTGGAGCGCGTTCCCACGCGGGATCTGCGTGGTGGTCAGTAAAAAATGCTTTCCATTCATCAAGAACACGGTTGAGGATTTTCCACTCACATCGGGAAAGCTCCAAGTCTTTCTCGCCCAGTAACAAAGCGACGTGGGTGTTGAGGACCCATCGTTCTCGTCCCGCTACCGTGTTGTTCGCCTCGGGCCGAATCGTGTCGTATCGCACGCCCTGGATCTGCCTGAATTTCTCCGCGAATGATGCCAATTTCGGATTGGGGACGGTGCAGAGCCAGCGAAGCAGGGGAGGGAGCTTTTCCAGTCGGGCGCGTTCCTCTTCCTCGCGCAGTCGCTTTTCTTCGGCTTCTTGTGCAAGCCGTTTGCGCTCTAGCTCTTCGCGGAGAGCGCGTTCTCGTCTCTCGCGTTCCTGTCGCTCGCGTTCCTTGCGTGCCTCTTCTTCTCGGCGTTTCCGGGCCTCTTCGGCGGCTTGACGTTCGAGTTGCTCCTGCATAAGGCGTTTCTCTTCTTCGCGTTGCTTTCTTTCCTCTTCTTCCTTCATCTTCCTCCTGGCCTCCTCCTCCTCTTCCCTCCTCCGCTTTTCTTCTTCCTCTCGCTTCTTGTCTTCCTCCTTCTTCCGCTCCTCTACCCTCCTCTTCTCCTCTTCTCGTCTTCTCCTCTCGTCCTCCTTCCTCCTTTCTTCCTCTTTCCTCTTCTCTTCTCTCCTCTTCTCCTCCTCCCTCCTCTTTTCCTCCTCTTTCCTCTTCTCCTCCTCCCTCCTTCTTTCCTCCTCCTTCCTTCTTTCCTCCTCCCTCCTTCTTTCCTCTTCCCTCATTTTTTCTTCCTCGATTCTCTTCTTCTCTTCCTCTAGCCGTCGCTTCTTCCTCTCCTCTTCTTGCCTCCGCGCGGCTTCTTCAGCCTCGCGGCGCTCGCGCTCGCGCTCGGCTTGTTCTCGAAGCTTGCGCGCCTCCTCCTCCTCTCGCCTCTTGAGAAGTTCACGCTCTTCCTGCTCCTTGCGCTTCCTCTCGGCCTCCTCCTGCTGACGGGCTGCCTCTTCCTGCTCGCGCCTTCTTCTTTCCTCGATTCGGGCTCGTCGTTTCTCGTCGTCTCTCTTCGCTTCTTCGCGGTCGGACAGTTCCTTCCTCCGAGCTTGATCATCCTCCTCTCGAAGTTTTCGCTCGCGAGACTCGGCGACATCGCGCAAATGCTGTACGTCGGTGATTCCGGCATCTTGATCCTCGGATTTCACCCGGACCACTTTCTCACCAAACCGCGAGGAATCTTTGCGATGATTTTCGCGTTCGTCTTGACTGGCCCTGGAATCATCGTCTCGATTCTTGCGTTGCTGCTGAGAGGGGAGGGGCTTGGAAGCAGGATCTCGAGAAGTGACCTGCTTCCGGGGCTTGTCTTCACCAGGAACCGCAGGTTTCGGGGGCCGCTTCTCCTGGACATCGCCCTCAATTCGCCGCCTTTTGATTGGCACGTCGCTGCTGTCCTTGTCGCAGTCGCTTGGCCGATCGGGAGTGACGCTCGTTCGATGCCGCTTGGAGGACCCATCGCCTGAGATTGAGAGCCGGTCTCTCGAATCGTCCCGCCTGAGGGCTTTGGTCCTGTCATGATACTTTTCGGATGGCTTTGCTTTTTCGAGCGTTTCCTTCTCCTCGGACCTGGGCTCATTGGGACTTGATGGTTCTTTCAAGGTTGAAGATGTTGACGTCATACTGCCGCGTTTCTGCCTTTCGCGCTCCCCCTTGAGTTCGCCCTTGGAAATCAGCTTCCTACGTGGCTTGATGGCCTCACCCTCAGAGGAGACCCCGGCAACATCAGACTCGGTGCGCTTCGTTTTCGGTTGCTTTTGAGGGAGCGTCGGAGATGCCTCACGATCAGAGACATGAGACGACTGCTGGTCTTCCTTATGCGGCCGGTGCGGAACGCGCTTCTGCGGGATGTCGTCACCATGACTCGTGAACGAGTCCGATCTTTTCTTCTCTCTGGGACTGCCAAGCTTTGAGTTCGAATGCTTCTTCCTTGTCTCGCCCTCGCGCTCGCGCTCGCGGGAAGGACTTGAAGCTGTGCGCTTGTGAAGCCTCGCCTCCTCCCTGGCCTCCTCGCGCCTAGCCCGTTTTTCTTCTTTCTCTTTCTCCTTGTCCTTGTCTCGCTCTCGACGTGTCGGCGATTTATTTTTGGCGCTGTCCCTGTGAGTTCGCTTATACTCGTCGTATGCATTCTTGAGTAAGTGTTCTTCCTCTTTCCAGTTAGTGCCTTGCCGTCGCCGGGCGATCTCGAAATATGTTTCGCCCTTATATCGCCTGGTAGGGTCAAACGCCTGTTGTTCCAATAGCAGCTCCACCACTTTGATGTTCTCCTGACCTATGGCGGCTAGGATGGGAGTTGAGAAGTCAGGCGCCAATGAGGAGACTGGGGGAGGATCAGCATTGGCACCGCCAAGGCCGAGGAGGAGTTGTATGACAAGGTCATGGCCTCCTCTGGCGGCTGCCACCATCGATTCGGGGTCGTCGAAATTGTCCTTCACCTGCAATATTCGAGCTACAGTCTCCATATCGCCTCGTCCGGCGGCCTGGCGCAGCGTTTTGTCGTCCAAGGGCATGTATAGTAAGTCGTTCCTAGTTTTCGTCGAGCGGACCGTGCCAGATCGTCTGCCGCTAGCAGAGACGGCGGCGGCGGGCGAGTGGCGAGGGCTGTCGGGTGCATGAGGATCACGAGAGTCGTGGTAGTCCACGTGTGAGTGACGATCTTCTGAGGTCCGCCGCCTTTCGCCGGCCCTCTTCTTGGCCGCGAGAAGCAACGCCCGGATCTCGTCGCCGTTCTCGGTATCTTCATTGACACGATCAATGGGTTCCTCGCCGTTGACGTTGGCCTTGCGCGGATTGACGCCAGCGTCGAGAAGGAGCCTGACAACAGCCACATGGCCATTGTCAACAGCGTCGAGCAAAGGGGTGTCCTTGTCGTAATTGACACAGTCTGTGTTGCAGCCGGCGTCGATGAGCAACTTGACGATATCCTCGCAGCCGTTGATTGCGGCGATCTGCAGCGGAGTGTTCCCGGCGTAGTCGGCGACGTTCAGATCCTCGGGCCGGTCGTGTAGCCGCATCTTGACACTGGCGTACTCTCCTCTGGCACAAGCACGTGCTAGAAGTGTCTGGCCGTGGGCGTCGAGATTTTTCTTGTGGGGAGCCATCTTGGCGGGCGAGGCGTGCGAGTCGGCAGCTGGCAGTGCGATGCCTCGCAGCTTGGAGGCACGAGGGTGCGGGCTTCCACTGGCAGATGACTCGTCGGACTGGTAATCAGTGTTATGCAGCGGGGGCGGTAAGCGTTTTTTCTTGTTTGAGAGGCCACTTGGGCCATGCGAGGACAGTTGGGTCGAGATGCTTCTTCGATGCTGGCGATGGTGGGGGGAGATGGATCGGTTCGGGGACTCATGCTGGGAAGGCTTCGAAGACAGCGATTTTTGATCCTTGTAGGCTCGGCCGTTGTGATCGAGGTTCACACTCGCGGTGCGTTGGCGGCGAGCCTTGCGTTGATCAGCTTCGTCGTCGGATTCGGCCTTGGGGGCCTTCCGCTTGTGGGGCAACAGCCGCTCTCCGGATTTCAATTTTTCGCGCAGGGAATTCTTTACGGATAGCTTAGGATGGGAGCCTTCAGAGTCAGAGAGTGATGCAGCAGCAGCGTCGGAGCGCCGCGGATGGGAGTCGGGATGGTGGTGAGATTGAGATTGGGAGTGATTCTGTGGGTGTGAATGAGAATGCTGATGGCGATGCTGCTGTTGTTGCTGCTGCTGCGGGTGTTGGTGGTTGTGGTTGTGGTGCTGCTGCTGTTGCTGTTGTGATTGAGATTGGGACTGGGACTGGGACTGGGGCTGCTGCTGTTGTGATAATTGATGTGGTGCCGATTGCTGTGACTGTGGTGGCTGTTGCAGCGGCAGTGGTTGATGTTGTGATTGAGATTGGGAGGATGGTTGATGTTGATGTTGATGTTGACCATGGGCATGTGGCGGCGATGCAGGTGCAGAACTCAGGCCACTCGAGGCTCCGTCCTTTCCCCGAGGTTGGCGGTCTCTCTCGATGGAGCCCGATGGCTTTTTCCGCTTGACGGCAGCTTCGATGGACCGGCTGCCAGCTGCATACTTTTCGCCATGATTGGTGGGTCTGCTGGTCTGACCGTTGCTTTTGCCTGCATCGCCGTCACTTTCACTCCTGTCCTCCTGTCTCACCTTTCGAACCTTGGAGGGTGAGCGACCGTCTTTTCCAGGAAGCACAATGGTTTCGGCATCTGAATCGCGGTCCGCAAGATGAGAATCGTCAGCATTTCGGGCGGAAGTCGAGGCCGCTGAGATGTGGGAGGCCGCTGCCGCCTTGGAAGGTCTCGATTCCCGTTCCCGTTCCCGTTCTCGCTCTCGCTCTCGCTCCCCGTCCCGATCCCTGGAGGGGGAGGAGGTCCTCATGAGCCTGGGAGATGTCTTTCGGTCAGGAGCAGGGCCGGAAGCTTGTCGCAGACTATGCTGTTGCTTTTCCTGCTGTTGCTGCTGAGGAGAAGCGCCAGCATGCTTGGACGGGTCGGACTCGGCAGCATTCTGCGCGTCCATGACATTTATCTTTGTATACGATCAGCGGCTACCAACATCCTGGAGATATCAGAACTCGTCGACGTGGGACGGAACGCCGGTGATGAGGCGAATTCGATGGATCGCGTCGTAAAAGGACCGTGAAGTAGTCGATCGTTGATTAGTAGCCCCTATAGTTGACGTATATGTTGGGAGACCGCCGTGAGATAGAACCTAGATATGAAGCACAGAGGGAGAGGACGGACGAGATCGAGAAAGAGAAGGAGATATGGTTTGGGGGAGGGGAGACAGAATGAAGGGGAGGGGGGTAAGAGGACAGAGGATAGAGGCCACAGCGAAGAGGAAGAAGAAAACACGAGATATGACGAGAAGAGAGAGAGAGAGAGAGAGAGAGAGAGAGAGAGAGAGAGAGCGAAAAAAAAAATATCAGAGACACGCGGGCAGCGGCAGCGTGGAAGTAGATTCGAGTCCGGCGCAGGCGCAACAAGGTGACGAGCACGAACAGGCCAGGTCGAGAGCCGTGGGGAGCGATGACTCGAAAGGCGGACCCAGCTGGAGTGGATGGGATTGACGCGAGGGTATCGGACGAGGACGGTGATGGTGAGAGCAGCGGGAGGCGGCGAAAAAGAATCGTTCGACTTTGACGGGACGGCAGACGATGGACGGATTGAAGGCGCGCGGACGGTCGGATGGAGGATGGATGCTTCTTTCGGGGGGTTGATGATTGAGTATCGGGTCTCTTCGGTCGCAGAATCGGTTCGAGTCCGGGGATCAGGTTCAGGATTGTCCGGGGGGGGGGGGGGTTGCAGGTTGGGATGGGGAGTGGGATCCGACGCGGAATCGATCAATAATAGTAGGTAGTGGATGATGGAGAGTCGAAGACGCCAGGCCAGGCTGAGTCGAAGAGTCGGGAGAATTCAAGTCGAGAGACGAGTCGAGTCGTCTACGTCGGAGTAGTACGGAGTACGAGTTCGAGTACGAGTACAGGTAAGAGTCCAGCAAGAGGCAGCGAAATCGAGAGTCGAGAATTTAGTGGAGGCTTTGGGGCCTGTTGCCGGTTCACCGCAGGCAGGAGCAGGGCGGGAACTTAGGCAGAGGGCAGGAGCAGGAGCAGGAGCAGGAGCAGGAGCAGGAGCAGGAGCAGCGGCAGGAGCGACAGGGAGTGGGCAGCCCGCTGGGTGGCAGGCGCGGAGCAGGTGGGAGGGCAAGTGCCGGCCGTAGTACGGAGAGGTACTCCGTCCCTCCTCGTTCCTGCCTTCAATCGCTGGCCAGTGGCCCCTAGCACCAGTAACGGCGTGTCGTGCTAGCAGCAGGTGCCAGTTCCTGCACAGTGGCCCAGCGCCGAATTCGTACTATCGCAGGTCGAAGCCCGAGACGCGCCTTGAGCCTCCGGGTACCTGCGGAATACCTCGAAGCCTGCGTCGCATGCACTGCAGCTGCCTGCGAACCACCTCGTGAGCAAGTCCTCCTCGGTACCGTGTGTATCCGACTTCGTTCAGCACCAACCTTAGTACTAGTACTAAGGTAGTACTACTAGTAGTAGGCTGTTGAACCTGTTTGTTGCAACTCAACTCTGAACAGCACATTACCGGTAGCATTGACAGCGCGGACATTGACATTGAACCCCAATGGATTGATCCTTTGAATCAGGATGACTAATAGCTCGAATGCATATCCGTAGAGTCGGAGCCATTGACGGCAGATATGGACCCGCGCAGCTGAGCGGCGAGTGCCTTGCCTCCGATGCTCAGCTGTCTAGAATCGCGATAGAGACCCTGCCACGACCGAGTCTCGAGTCGCATCCAGCGTTAGGTGGACACACAGTGCCACAGTATGCATGGTCTCGGCGCACTTTGGGCGAGCATCACGGTCTACGGTCTACGGAGTACGGTCTGCGGTCTACCGGTTAGAGGTATGAGTCAACCCCCGGGCCGTCTACATAACGCCCCTCGAGGCGAATGGATCGCAGTCCGCAAACGACTCACCTCTCGAGGCCTCCGCGGGAGTCATTTGGTCCTTTGCTTCAAGTCCGACCATACATACCTCTCCGTACCTACTAATGGCGCCCCGATTCAAGACTAGGACGTCTGATCGCCACCTCATGATTGGCCAGCCTCCAGACCGGATTCCAGCCGGCGCACCAGCTCCGTGGCGCAGCCTGAGTCCTTGTGTGCGCTGGGATTATGTGGCGGATTCACCCCGGCCAGTCTACCTGTCCCGATAGATGCATATCTCGTCGCAATGCTTGCGTGTTGCGGACAGATAAGCAAAGCGAGCACGGGGCACAGTGCGAACCGCGCATGAGCCTCAGCGATGCCGTGGAGCTTCGTTCTCGGCTGAAAGCGATCATTGATCTGCTGGCTCTTGGCTCCGATTCAAGTCCTGCTGCTCCTTGCTCCTTTTCCAAGGATCTATACCGACTCACCACTCGTCACGACGAAATCTGGCTTCGTAGGTCGTCTGCTAATGCATCCTGCGTCGACCTTAGCTCCATTCATCCGAGAGATCAGACTCCGGGATATTCAGGCGGTGACACCATCCAGCGCCAGACAGGAGACAGTGCCCATCCATGCCTCGAGATTACTGTGCCCGTCGGCACGGTTTCTAAGCAACCCTAACCCTGAATGACGGTTCAATGAAGATCCGTCGTTTGCGATCAACGCCAAGATTCGCTCCACGATCCCCTGCACATATGACAGGTCCTCGTCCTCTCGAAGATCCAACATAGGAACCTTGCGCACAGCAGATCTGGAGACCCAATCTCCAGCTGCTTTGCCCACTCAAAATGGCAGCTTCCTCTTCCTCCGCCTCCTCCTCCTCATCCTCCTCGTCTCTCGCTCTCCCCGCATCGCTCGAGCAGGCCCGCATCCAGACTCTCCCCTCCACGGCGTACTACATCCCCAACTTCATCAGCGAGAGCGAGGAGCGCATCATCCTCGACAAGGTGCGTCCTCTGCCTACCCGTACCACTACGAGCATTGCGCTGCTGCTGCTGCTGCTGCTGCTCGTACTCGTACTCCTGCTGCTGCGGCTGCATCCCCACCGCAGCAGCGCATTGCATTGCATCCTCGTCACCACTCAGCTGACGGCTCCATATCTCCCCCAGATTCGCTCTGCTCCGCAGCCGAAATGGAAGCAGCTCACCCATCGCAGGCTGCAGACGTGGCCCTCCGACCTCGTCCAGGACAGACTCCTCGACGCGCCCCTGCCCGACTGGCTCGAGACCCCGATCGTGCCGCGCCTCGTCTCCCTCTCACGATCCGAGGACCATGACGGCCACATCTTCGCCGAGAGCCCCCACTCGCGCCCAAACCATGTCCTCATCAACGAGTATCCTCCGGGCATCGGGATCATGCCGCACAAGTTAAGTATTCGGAGCCCCTGACAAGATGGATTTGGGGGGGGGACAAAACTCGGAGAGAACGGCCCCATGTTCATCGAGTACATGCAATGTTTATTCGAGAAGCTCATCTAGCGTAGGACGGCGCCGCGTACTGGCCCGTAGTCTGTACCGTCAGCCTCGGGGCCAGCCTCTGCCTGAACCTGCATCGGAGCAGAGAGGACGGCGCCCTCGATCCGCAGCCCGTTGCGCGGATCCTCCAGGAGCCCCGTAGCTTGCTCATCACGACCGACAGCCTATATACCGACTATCTGCATGGGATCTCTGATGCCGTCGAGGACGTTGGTCTCTGCGCCGAAACGATCGCAAACTGGTCCCTCCTCCGAGGTGCCGAGTCGTTCGTCGGCGGCCGAAACATGCGACAAACACGGACGAGCCTCACGTATCGGGATGTCCTCAAAGTATCCAACGTGGGGAACAAGCTGGGCTTGTTTCGGAAGCGATAGTCTTTATCAGATGAGCGGCCGCGCGACACGCCCACGACGATGATGCCGATGCCGATGCCGATGCCGAACAAACCAAGACGCATACTTATCTAGAATACATAGGGTATCATGCACCACTTGTGCTCGACCTGATCCGCCCCGAATTTGTTCACATACCACTGCTTGGCATCGAGAGCCGTTACGCCCAAGTTGGATGCCGCGAAAAACACACTGCACAGCAACGTTGTGTTGAAAAGCCGGTCCGGAGGAGCCGCCACGAAAGCAAGCGCGAGGTAAAGCAGACACTCCGCCGTGTAGTGAGCGCAAAGGACGGATGCGAACCAGCCCTCGGTCGGCAGGGAGTACTTCTTCAGGCTTGCGAGATGGCGGTGGCATCGGTACTGCATGGCCGCGGCGTAAAGAAACACCGCAATGCCGAAGACGTTTCTGGGCGTGAGGATGGAAATCTCCTGTGCCGAGGTCCAGCCACGAGAAACGGCATCTAGCTCATCCCCAGCAAAGTTCAGCATGACGATCCGTTTTCTTGTGCGCGCGCGCCCCCAGCCGCCCGCAGGGGAAAAGGGGGGGGGGGGGGGT
>NIGB01000004.1:1274920-1291754 GCA_003055145.1 Escovopsis weberi
GACGACACTCACCGGCGCCCTCGATCCAAACCGCGACTCCGTTGGCAGCATAGTACAGCAACCCGGCGACCCACGCAGCAAACATCATGGGCGTTTTGCCCTGCTTGGAGACGAAGAGGCTCTCGTAGAGCCTTCGCGCCCCCTGCAGCGCCATGAGCGTCATGGCGATCACGACGCGGCCCATATCGACATTGTCCGTGTCAGACGCCCGCTGCCTCTCGGCGAGCCAATGCATGATCGGCCCCTCACTCAGGAACTGCCACCACCAGAAGAGGGACCACGAGAGGGACACGGCGTAGAAGTAGGTGAACCAGCTGTGGGAGACCTGTATCGCGTTGGAGATCTTCTGCACCAGCTCAACCCATTTCAACTCGCTGGGAGCGGCCTTGCCGTCTCCGGTGCTTCGAAAGCCGTAGCCAATGAAGGCCTTCTGAAGCTCGGGCGGACAGAAGTGAAGGGCGGCAATGCTGCTTCCGATGGCGACGTAGAATGCCTGGCAGTACTGGGCCGGCGTGAGGGATCGAAGCAGCTCCATGGCTGAGGTTATGTTGCCCATCTCCGAGGACGTGGTCGGTCTGCGATGTCGAAAGAACTGATTGAAGCTTTCCCCTCAAAGATCTCAAAGGAATCCGAGGACTGGTCAGGGTATTGCCAACGACTATCGAAATCAGACTACATCTTTAGTTGGTCCTGCAACACAAAAAGGTGGGGTGGGCAGGGCGAGAGGGTCCCGGAGCCCGTGCAGGGAAAAAGAGGCTGTCGCCGTCAAACCTCAGAGCGCGCTCAGGTTACGTAATCTCCACAAAAGCTCATCCACGATCTGTCCTCATACCTCTCGAACTACTACCTTTGCTACCTCTAATCTTTACTACTGTCGCATTGGGCGTGGATGGTGTAGTAAGAAAGTGAGAGGCCCGCTTCAAGTTGGTGAGGCATCTCATACAGGTACGAGTGATCAATGATTCATCTTCCCAATCTACTACCACCTGGCAGCGTTAGCATCCGCCCCATTCTCCCATACATACGCTCCATCCTCAATTGTGTGTGCGCACCACGACAAGCCCGGCATCGCAGATCTGCTAGTGATGGGCTATTGATGAATGTACGAGCAACGGCAGGACAAAGATCCCATTGGAGAAAGAAAAGAAAGGCCTTCAATTGGAGCTTGAAGAAGAGGTTGTGAGCCAGATGCAAGCCTCCTACTCCGTACTCCCGTTTGATCTCTAAGAGTGGAATGCAGCAGCGGAATAGTGATCTTCCGCTCTCCGCGATCTCTTCCCTCATTTAGACTAACGCGTGTGCATTCTTTAGATAAGCCGTGTGCGCATTCGGGGCTCGACTTCGCAAATGCCACGACGAGAGAAGGGCCAGACAATCTCCGGCCAACCTCGCCCAGATGGCATGCGCTCCGCCGGCCATTCGCATGATCATCATCCTCTGCCCGCCCGCGGCAGGCTGACCCTTGCAAACCACGAGACGCAATGGATGGCCTCGGCGAGATCTCGTCGAACCTGCTGCGCGCCGAGCTCCAGCGCCGGCAGCAACAGGGCGAGCGTCCACAGTGTGGTGGGCGCGGTGGTGG
Organism: Escovopsis weberi; assembly: GCA_003055145.1. Taxonomy (NCBI): domain Eukaryota; kingdom Fungi; phylum Ascomycota; class Sordariomycetes; order Hypocreales; family Hypocreaceae; genus Escovopsis; species Escovopsis weberi. The sequence continues at coordinate 1,276,503 of NIGB01000004.1, forward strand.
ATGGTACGACACGGCCGCGCACGTCTTTGCCGTCTTCATCATCTTCACGCTGAGCACGCTCGGTAGGCAATCTCCCCCCCTTCTCTTTCTCCCGGGCGCGATCTCGATCCGCAATGGACTGATAGATGAGCCCTCTTCTAGCCTGCGGATTCCCCCTCCTATCACGGCGAGCGACGACGGGCCACCGGCAAAAGAACATCGTCTTCTACTGCCAGCATGTGGGCACAGGCGTCCTCCTCGCGACGGCATTCGTCCACCTCCTCCCGACCGCGTTCTCCTCCCTCACCGACCCGTGCCTGCCCTACTTCTTCAGCCGCGGATACCGACCCTTCCCCGGCCTGATCGCCATGATCTCGGCCATGCTGGTCGTCGGCGTCGAGTCGTACCTCACAGCCCGCGGCGCGGGCCACTCCCAGTCGCACGCGCACGCGCACGCGCACGGCATGTTCGATGCCCAGGACGTCGACGGCGCCCACGCGCTCGACGACATGGAGGCGACGCATGGCCTGGTGGCGTGCGCGTCGCCCCTGCCCGGGTCCAGCCCCGCGATCCAGGTGCTCAGGACGTCGGAGCACAGCCACCGCGACGGTCACGGCGACGCCGACGCCGACGCCGACTCCGAGTTTGACATAGACCTCGCCGGGCTGGATCCCGGCCCCCCGCCAGACAGCAGGCACGGCGGCCGCTACGCCGAGCTCAAGCCCGACGGCGGGAGCCGGGGCGGGGGCGCGCGCGGGTCGGAGCTCGCGCAGGGCCAGACCCCCGACCAGCAGCGGCGCATGATGCTGCAGTGCATGCTCCTCGAGGCCGGCATTCTCTTCCACAGCGTCTTCATAGGAATGGCCATCTCTGTGGCGACCGGCCCCGCCTTCGTCATCTTCCTCATCGCCATCAGCTTCCATCAGTCCTTCGAGGGCGTCGCCCTGGGCAGCCGCATAGCCGCCATCCAGTTCCCCAAGAACTCCCCCCGGCCGTGGCTCATGGTCCTCGCCTACGGGTTTACCACCCCCATCGGCCAGATCATCGGCATCATCCTGCAGAGCAGGTGGGACCCCGGCAGCGCCACGGGCCTCGTCGTCGTCGGCGTGACCAATGCCATCTCGTCCGGCCTTCTGCTCTACGCGGGCCTCGTGCAGCTCCTTGCCGAGGACTTTCTGACCGAGAAGAGCTACCACTCCCTCACGGGGACGAGGCGCATCCAGGCCTACTGCGCGGTGATGTGCGGCGCCGCGCTGATGGCTGCGGTGGGCGCCTTTGCTTGACGCGACGAGCGCGGAGTCCAGGGAGCTTTGTGTGAGCGTGAGTGAAGGGTTCATGGCTGGGTCGAATTTACTCTCTAATTGTGGGCATGGGTTTCAACAAGTATGATGGTGAATGGCGTTGGGGCGTTGGTCATAGAAGATTTGTTGACGGGCTGAGTCACTATAGATCTCAAATGCATTTGCGATCGCATTAGCGCATGCTCCTTATTGAGCTTTTTCATAATAAAAAAAAAACGTCTGAAAAATCATCAACATCAATTCATCTCATTGGGAATATCTCAACGACAACTGTTTCGAGGAGCTTCCTCGAACAGACCGCAAAAGCTCGGTACCCTTGCGTTGTAGTCGGAGTCATCTTTTTTGGCCCTTTTTGATTCCTCTTCATCGCCATGATCAGATATCGTTTACAGTGTTCGTCCAAGGAGACAGAAAGATTGAATTGAGATATTGTGATCCAAAAGGCTCTCCGAGGCATTCGCCCAAGACAATCTGGCTCCACGCCTCCTTGTCTGTCGCCGTTTGACGATGTTACGGTCGAATATGCAATCAATATTGATCCAAGGTCAATCCCTTGGCCCAAGACTCAAACGAAGATGTCGTGTTCGTCCCGTTCAGCTTCTGTCTCCAAACTTGTGGAACAAGGCTTGCTTATCTCAGGCACGGGGTGAGAACCCCAAGTATCGTCTTTTCAGAGTATCGCTTGTCTGAACCCCTGATTTCCTCCGACGAAGGCAAAGCAGCGCCGGAAGATAGAGTGGGAACGGGAACCACAAGCGATTGAACAGTGTCGACAAGGGGATGACATGGCCTGTGTCTTCGTCCCCGTTTGACGAGATGTTTTCATTTATTGATATAGATCCTCCGCGCCATGGCAATCGGATGTCTATATCATCATGGTATTCCTCGCTCTTCATGCCCGAGATTCACGTCAATTAGTACCATACAATCTCGTCAACAATATCACCTGCTCGCCTGAATAAAGATCTAGGTGTCTCTCTCTTTTCCCGGACAATCGGCTCCCCAAGCTTTCCAGAACGACAGAATGAAAGTCTCTATCCTCAAGTGGTTCGCGGGCCATGGTTGTCGCTCGAACTCATGCAGCTTCTGTGCTCGGCTGGCAGAGAGCGAGAGGCGTGAGAGGCACAGAAGGAAACGCCACGTCCGCAGAAGGAGCAGCAGGCATCGCGAAGGCAGAAGCGTCAGACGCCACAAGAACGGCCCCGATCGAGGGAAGAGCAGACACCTGAAGAACAGCAGCAGGCATCGCGACAAGAGGCAGGCTCTGCCGCATACGTCTCGGGATGCGGACGTGATCCATCAGCCATACCTGAATGAACACGCCCATCAGCAGGACCTTGGCGTTAAGAATGGCTCGAGTGGTGCGTGTGGCGATGTTTCTCATGGCTTTGACAATCTGGGCAACGGATACTGGATGAATGAGCACCCCCAGAATATTGGGAATGATCACCAGGAAAGCCGGCCGTGCAACGATCCGGAGCTTCAAGAGTTCTATCCCAGTTGCGAATTTGGCCCCTCAGGCTTCCCGGGCCAGACTGTCGAGAAGTCCGCAAACGTGGAAGCCTCTCACGGAGAGTGCCTCTCCAGACCCGAGGTCGATTTCGATATTGCTCGGGAGCTTGAGCGCATGAGCCTGGGTGTGCCCCCAAACGTCGATAGCACAGCACCTCCTGACCCCCAACGCCATCTCACGCTGGACCAGATCCTCAGTGCTCAGGGTGGCCAGGCAGGTCGAGTCTTCGGCATTCCCGACGGCCAAACCAACCGCATGAGTTTTCTTCTCAAGCCCGACACCTTTCTCCGTCCTGAGCCACTGCGCCCGAATCGTCCATGCATCGCAGGCGATCCCTCCGGCCGCGCCCCGGTGGTCGCTAACCACTTCCTGGGTGCTCAAGCCCACCGGAACCAAGTCCCGCACGTCAACGACCATGCCAGGGGCTCTCAACGCGTGGCGTAGGACCCCGAAGCGTCGACCTTGCCCCAGGAGGACGACGATTTCCAAGGCAGCAGTGCAAGAGGCGTCAACGAAGCGATGGATTGTCCAAGACGTGACTTCGACGGCACTGGCAGCAACGGAAATCTCGTCTAGGAACATGTTCTCCGGCGCATCCTTGGATCAGTCGGAGCAGACGTGGATGCCTTGCTTGACCGTCTTGGCCGTGGCCCTAAAGAAAAGCCCGTCAGCAAGGATGATCGTCACAAAGACCCAACCAGGAAAACTTCTCTCTTCTCTCGAGAGGGAGTCAGATCGCGGATTGCTTGCTGGCTGGCAAGGACGTTCTGGCTCTTCATCATCATGTGCGAGCTCTTGCTGGCGTGCGGCATGTTTACCTTCGGGAGATGGTACCAGCACCATTTGCAGGAGCAGCAGCTTCAGAAGATGTGGCCTGGGGCTCGATGGATGTGCTCGATAAGATGAAGTGACTGAAAGTCTGCTGGGGATCAAGGCTCGGTTGCTTGGTGTCAATCCGTCAGAAGAGTCACAGGCTTGACGTTCGTCGGCAGCAGCTGAGATTTTGGGAATTTTCATTTTCTTCTCTTTTTCATTTTCTTTTTCATTTTATTCTTCTTCTTCTTCTTCTTCTTTTGGAAAGCACGGTCTGCTTTGCTCCTTCCTCCTAATTCAAGCCAGAGGCGCGATCATTGGAAGGCGCGGCTCTCGACCTGGCAGTTGCCTCTCGTCTCCCCTTACCCCACAACCCTAACCCTAAGCCCCTGAATGCAGACGCGTGGACCGGCTGTTGTCTTCGCAGCCTGGAAAGATTGATGGGAATATCCGCAACAATAGGCGCATCAGACAATCAATGGGAAATGAAATCAAAGATGACAAAGGCCAGGGAGCATACATCTTGATGAATAGCGCCTTAGAATATGTAGTAGATAATTGAGCGCGATGAGATGTGATCGATAGGCGTATCTGTGTCGCACAGCTTCCAGACGAATGTTTGCCAAGTGACCGTGATGCTCTCTCTCTTTCAATTTCCCCTCTGCGGAACTGCCTCCTGTGAATCTTCTCCCTTGCATCTGCGTAATCTCTGAGAGAAGCCGGACAGCATCACTGGCCAAACGCCTCCCGACAAAAGATACACTCTAGCGAAAGAGGCCAGTTCCAGGGCGAAATTTCTCATCTCTCTTCGCACACGAACCCATCGTCGAAGACGCCTCTGCAGACCGAAGAAGGATACCCTCATCTAGCCGACCTCCCCGCTCGTTGGAAGTGTAGGCCATCATCCACCATGGGTTGCTGCATGTCCAAGAGGGATTCCGGCACAGAGGCCACCGCACCACGTCCCGCAACGCCTCCCCAGCAGTGCGTCCCCCTCCTCTCCATCCCGCATCTCGCGTTCGTGCCTCCATCCCGCAAGACTGCCTATACTAACTCATGGACTGTCGCTCGCCCACAGAGCCATCGTGGCTGCTGCCCCAGCGGCGGGAACAGGAGGAGACCGCGCCCCGAGCCCCAATGAGGGCGACACCGCCGCCATGGCGTCCGCAATCGCGCACACGCTCGCCGACACGACCCCCAGCGGGGCGGCCTCTCCGCCCTCGGTGCCCGAGCCCGCCGTACCAAACGAGCACTACTTTCTGCCGCCGACCGTCTTTGTTCCCGACGGCTCGGGCAACGATATCGACTTCTTCCGCGCCGAGAATGCCACCCTGGATCACACTCAGCAGGGAGACGGTAACAAGAAGAAGGATTCTTCCTCGAGCTCGAGCTCGAGCTCGAGCGCAAACTCCGGCGCCAAAGGAGAATCGTCTGAGAACTAGGGCCGTCTCTTTCCCTGAATCAGGGCACAGCACAATACTCCAATTGGCTTCGTTTGGCGGCACGGATCTTTGACCCCGTGGCGGTGGAGGACTGTCAGCCAGGGACAGGGTCGTTGTTTCTCGCGACGACGTTGGCCCGAGATGGTCCATGGGAAAATTGCGCCTGTGAGGGGGGGGGGGGTGAAGGAGGTTGCTTGCTGGAATTTTCACTGATTTGATGGCATGGAGGGGGTATATATGTAGTCTCTCTGATTGCGTTGCTCGAATCGAACTTTGAATGTTTGCCCCCTCTTCCCGACCACCCTTCTCTGCCACGCCATGCTCTCGTCATGTCTCCTTGAACATTGTAGATACTCAAGAAGCCTCTCCACTTGGCCAGAATCCCTTGAGCTGTTAGGCCTACACGAACGGCCAAGCACATCCACAGATTCAACGTCATCTAGGAAGCACCCGCCGTGAGGCCAGAGCATCGCAGCCCCAAAGCCGGGGTGAAGGTGTTTGCATCTTCAGATAATGATACCGACCCGCCAACGAGAGCGCATCATTGGGTCTCTTTCTCGTTTTTTCTAAAAGGATGCCGAGCAATTCAGCCCAAAATCAGGGACCTAGATCATCATCGCCCGAAATCGCTTCGAGATTCAGGGGTAATGCCGGGCTGACTAAGCCCATCACCATCCAGACTCGATACGCGATCAAAATGGGGATGAGTTGGAGATTCCTATTGATATATTGGATCCATAGATCATGGCAATGAGACAGTCTAAATATCATTCTTAAATTCTCATAAGTATATACAAAACATGCATTAATAAATAGTAAATGAACTACGCCTTGAGAGAATGTTCCTCTGCCCATGACACTCAAACTCGAACCCATTTGCTGATCCATCCGTTTATGACGACTTCCTAGGAGAAGCTTCTGCACATGAACTTGACAGTCATGTCCTTGGGCAGGGAGGACTGTTTGATGGACATGGTCATCAGCTTCTTCACATTGGGGCCCTGAGCTCGGATTGATTTGGAGTTGAAGAGTAGCCTCGTATCATAAAATAGGGGCCACTCAGCCTGCTCGGCCTCATCCATCTTCTCCCAGAGGGCTTTGGTCTTTCCATCTTCAAATAAGAATGCAGCACCAGCCGCCACGAACAACCTCGCGAGTCTGCAGAGAGATGGAGATTTCCAATCCTCATTGCGCCATTCAATCGTGGGCTTGGGCCACCAGGGCTGCCGAAGCATCATGCATGTCTCCAGGAGGCTCTCCGTGGGCAGTCGATTTCCCTCGCCCGCCACGGCGTGGACGTGGCCCCTTGTCCTGGCGGCGGTGTGGGCTATCAACCGATTGACCACGATGTCGATGGGGATGGCGTCCACGAGGGCCTTGGACGGCGAGTCCAGCTGGGTGGAGAAGACCATCTTCGAGGGCGGATGAGCAATGCAGCTCGCAGCGAAGAGCGTGGTGGGGGCGGAGCCAGGCCTTTCGAAGAAGGGGTACGGCTTGGCCGCCGCTGGCGCGATGACGGAGGGGCGGAAGATGAGCAGCTTGTCTTCCAGGCCGGCTGCTTTGAAGTCTCTCTCGATGACTCGCTCGGTCAGGTGCTTGGTGTAGCTGTAGGCAAAGGGGTGGTCGACGAAGCGATACTCGGGTGTGCTGCCGTACGCGGCGAGGTCTGAGAGCTCGGCTTCGACATCCATGGAGGCAGAGGCCGGGTCGCTGCGGATGGGGCGGACCTCCTCCTTGATGACGGCGTCGAGACCGTCGGGTGATCCGCGAGAGCCCTGCCGTAGAAATGTGCTAGAGAATGCCGTGGAGACGTAGATGAAGAGGTCCAGATTTGCGCAGCTGCGTGCCAGCGCTGCGATAGCGACACTGGGATGGAGCAGCTGCTGGGCCATGTAATCCAGCCCCTTCTTGAGGTGGATGCTCGAGGCTGCGTGGATGAAGATGGAGACATTGCTTCGGATGGTCTCTATGTCCTCCTCGCTCAGCCCGCAGTTGGGTTTCGTGATGTCGCCATCATACGTCGTGATTTTGTCTGCCTTTCTCATTGCGGCGGCATGGTCGGCTCCCAGGTTGGTCTCGAATTCTCTCCACAGACGGCTACGTTACAACAAGACAGAGTGTGAGTGAATGTGACCTCTAGTATGACCTCGAAGATGTGGAAGCATTGTAAGTACCTCTCGCCGCCTCTGGCCAGTGCATGGATGTGCTCGACGGAAGTGTCCAGGACAAGGCGGTTTATGTAGGCCATGCCCACCATCCCCGTGGCTCCCGTCAGGAAGACATGTCTCCCGGAATAGAAATCGGCAATGCCAACGGATGCGGAGGGTCGGATCGTCATGTCGAGCAGAGCTTTATGGTGTCGGAGGGAGTACTGGGGATGACGGCTTCGATGCTTGTATTGATGTTGCCTTAATCCTGATGCCGTTGCTGCCCTTTGTCTCCTCCACCTATATATATACTTATACATATGAATATATATAAATATATATATCTCATTGTCGAAGTGAGTATTACACTTGCAAGGGATGAAAAAGGAAAACAAGGGGTCGGCTCCGCTCAACTTGCCGCATCTTGCCCTCTGTGATCTCTGTTGTCGGAATTATACCGGCATGTAAGCCGACCCCTGGGCAGCTGTCAGTCCAGACCCTGCAGAAGCTGATCGGCGTTTCGGCCCGCCCCGCATTGGCCCCGGCGGAAGTCGGTTTGAGAGCTCAGGTGGCCTCCCAGGGGGAAAAGGGTCATGGCTAGTCCGCTTGTGCTAGGCGGCTATGGGTGTCAACCTAACCCGTGGAATAATTCGTTTGAGGCTATCAAGCAGAGCGCGGAGCGCGAGCGACGGTTTCGGTCACCGAACAGGGCGGATTATTTTGTCCCCTGATTTCGTGCTTTATAAGCCGATCAACTCGACAGTGATGACCTTCAATGAGGCTATTGGTGAATTCCGCCGCCTTTGGCCAACGAGGGTCGAGTGGACATTGTCGATTGATCCATAGAACCATTGATTGTATTGAATACTCTAGGCGCCCCGGTCACTGTTCCGTAGATCCATGTTCGACTGAGTGAGTCCCCTGCGGACACTTTAAAGTGCCGCCCGAGGTGCCAGAACGTGCCTGGTTTCAGAGAATCCCATGTGCAAATCCCAATCTCGATTCAGTCAAAAGGCATCGCGAAGGATGAGAGGCATCAATCATCCATAGCTAAGAACCTGCTTTCTCAGTATCGGCAATGTGCAAACAGGGGAAGAGACAACCCGGGCTGAGCAAGCAGAAATCGTACCTGTACTCGTACGGAGTAAGAAAACCTGACCCTGTAGCAAGTCCGTACATACTCTCAGCTTCAAGTCATGCGGCGGCCACGATCCCCACATCTTGTCCACAGAAAAATTTGCATAATTCAGTGAGCATCCCAAGAGGTCTCAGAAGAATTCAGCTGAGCAGTGACCCAGCCGGCCATGTACATACCTAGATGCAATGGATGGATGGGTTCCGTCCGCTGTCAGGCTACCGGCATGCCGTCCAGGGTGGCATTGGGCTAGCAGTGTCTCTGAAAATATCTCTCATTTCCGTGCTCGTTCTGGCTCGGTCCCAGCTCCCCCGTGTCTGTGGCAGAAGACAGTGCAAGTCGGCTCACACAAGCTGCCGCTAGTTGATCTTCCGTTTTATCGGCACGGAGATTTTGCCGTATGGGTCGTCAAATGACGTAGCATCCTCATCCGTTCTGTGTTGCTCTAAGCCCCGAGGCATCTTCTGGTAGGGGGTGATCCGGAAGACAGCCCTGCTCGTATAGTTCCAGCTTCTCGAGGCCTGGGATTTGTTGCCGGTCTCTCCAAACGTTCCGTCAGTGTCCTCGTCATCGATGTCCACGATTCCTCTGAAGGGTACTCGTGATACTACGTAGGAGAGGCGATTGAGGCCAATGGTCTTTATGAATCTCAGCACCAGGGATCACGAAATCTGGAAAGCATCAGTCCTAGCCTTTTCTGGTGCGAATATCGGATCGACCGAGGAAGCCGCAGACTTTTCCGTACCTGAGCAGAAAATTCGGTACTCTCAAAGACCCGTGTCGCTGCATGTGTACACACACGCCTTCTTTGGGGGATCAACCCCAAACAAAACAAGGCTGAATCAATGTCCTGTTGGTGATGATCCAGGGGCACGGACATGGCGAATTTTCGGCATTCATTGGGAAGACATCAGCCTTGACCAATAAGAGTGCCCGTCCCCATTATCTCTGATGAAGAATGAAGAGGTGTCCGTGACGATCTATCCCTGTATCGTGTATGAGGGTTAAGGGCCTAAAAGTCGTCGTTAGATGGGCCGCAGATTGACGGCGTCCCATGAATCCGTGCTCCTCCTCGACTCGCGCCGAGAGGGTTCCGCCGCGTACGGAGAGGTACTATAGTTTTGCTGTCCTTGGTGACCTGTGCCTCCGGCTTCTCAATGATGCGAAGCTTTCACGATGCTCCCGATGAAAATAGAACGGAATGGAGTGGAATGAATGAAAGGTCTAGTACTCGGTATTTCCTCCTGATACTGCCGCTGCCATTGAAGGCGGTGAACCGTCGAGTTCGTCGCACCTTCCGTGGAACCGGTACAACCAAACGATGAAGATCGGGAAGGAACCGAGAATTATCGCCTCCATCTTATTGGATCCCCTTAGCGAGGATCAAGGGCGTGATGATGATGTCCCTGAATGGGAAACAACGAGCGGTTGGTGACTCGGGGCCACCTGCCTTAGTATCGGCTTGAAGTGGATAATCCCGGTTCCCCTCGATTCGGACATTTCGAAGGTATTTTGAAGGCATCACGAGCATCGTGAACTTGCTGGACCAAGAACGGCCGATCGGGGTCTTGAGGGCGACGTGACAGCGACGTGGTCCGAAAGATTGCAGTCGTCTCGTCATGACTCCAACGAGCGATGCTCTTCGCACATGGACAGACTTTGGTCCCGGAGATCGACCTGAGGCGGCGGCCCCCCCCCCCTTTCCCCTCCCCCCCCCCCCTCTCTCTCTCTCCTTTCCGGGGATATGCTTTGTCCCTCGTTGCTCTACTCCGGCGCCTGCCATCTTGTGCACGTCCCTCCCTTGTGAGCAAGTTCTGTTTGCATGCTCGCCTGCATGAGCAGACTTGAGCATGTTTTCCTTTGTTTGTGGATGATCTGTGCGGCATGGCCAAGACCAAGAGGCAGTATCACCTGGTTGTACGCCCTGAAACTGCATCAGTGTCATGATTGGACTCTGGGGAGCCCGACCTGATGAGCATGCCAGGTCTAAAATCCAGATCCAGTTCTTTTCCTTCTTCCTTTCCTCGCACCGCACTCTTCCTCCTGCACGACAGAAGGATCGATCGAAGGAAGAAAGAACATCTCCGGTATCACGATCTCAACCATGGACATGCAAATGACCTCCACCAAGACGGCCATGGAGATGGCCACCATCTTGATCTCTTCGGCGACGGGCAGCGCCACATCTGCCGCCTCAGCAATGAACATGGGCGGCCACGCAGGAGGTATGGGCGGCATGGGAGGCATGAGCGGCGGCATGGGCGGCGGCATGGGCCACGGGATGGGCCATGGGATGCCCATGGGTGGATGCAAGATCTCCGTAAGATTTCTCTGACCCCTGTCTTTAACTCCTCCTTTCGCTCTAGTCACATCAATCCTCTACTGGAGACAAGGCTGATCCTAAAGCACTTGGTAGATGCTCTGGAACTGGAATGTTGAAGACACCTGCTTCATCTCCAAGTCCTGGCATGTCACCTCCAAGGGCATGTTCGCAGGGTCCTGCCTCGGCACCGTCTGCCTCGTTGTTGCCCTTGAGCTCCTCCGCCGCTCTGTCAAGGAATACGACCGCTTCCTCATCAAGCAGCACGCCGCTGGTTTTCAGCAGGACAAGGGCCTCCCCGTGAGCCGATCATCCTCCACCAAGATTATGGCGGCCTCGTCCTCTGGGGAGGGGGACGACCAGGATCAGCAGCAGCAGCAGCAGCAGCAGCAGCAGGGGGCCGCGCCCCGGAACGGCCCGCTAGCGACTGCCGATGCCAGCAGTGCGATCCCGCCGTTTAGGCCCACTGCCGCTCAGCAGGCGATCCGAGCCCTTTTGCATACCATGCAGTTTGCTGTGGCTTACTTCATCATGTTGCTGGCCATGTACTACAACGGATACATCATCATCTGCATCTTCATTGGCGCATATCTCGGCTCCTTCATCTTCCACTGGGAGCCACTGAGCCCTGGGTGAGCTCCGTGCAAGTCCCGTCCTCGATTGGAACCTCAGCTGACAACCTCAATAGTCAGACCAGCGCTGCGAAGGAGGCCACCGTGTGCTGTGCATAGACGGCCAATACTCGTTTTCAAGATGGACTGGGGGGGAAGAAGGAGGCGGCGAGCTAGACATTGAGTACTCCGTGCCAAGAAGGGACAACTCTGATAGAGCAATAATAGATCACGCAAATAGACTTGCCTTTGCGATTGCGATGGGAAGCATCGGAACAGAAGGCCTACAAGTCATGTTTGGAATCCTCCACAGACTTGTGAAAGACACCTGAATCTGGCCCAAGTCTGACCCAAGATATCAGATTGGCATTAGGGAGACAACGGTGTGATCCGGTCGATACGAGAGGAAGAAGCTGATGTTTCGTGAGAAACAAAATCGGAGGGGAAAAAAAAAAAGGGGGGGGGGGGGCTTGTTAAGGGGAAGGATGGAAAAGGAGTATCTGGAGAGACTGCCTTCACCAATCTTCAGGGGCTCCTCCCGATTTCTTCTTCCCCTCTTTCTCTCCCAAAGAGCGGCAGCCCTGCCCAGATTGGTCTCCAGCCTACATACCGGTGATTCGGTCGTCAGATCGGCCCCAGGAGCGGCAACGATCTTGTCTACCGGTACTCATACAGCCAATGCGCCGACCCCTGCCAAAATCTCGGAAGTATATGATGTATGTATGGATGGATTCGTGCTGACTGCATGAGATCCTGGTCTGGAGTCACAACCCCGTACGGGCACTAGATAGTAGTCTGCAGATACGGGTGCATCAGACGGAGAGGCCCGCTCGGAGCATTATCTCGGGGGCACAAGCGCCTGCACGATCAAGGACAGGCATTCAGGAGTCCCGGGAAAGGGACCTGCTTACTCCCGCTGAACCGCGTGGCATTTTCCCGAATGCTGAATAAAGGAATGGCTGCAAATTGGGTGAGCTGGGGTTCTGGTGAAGCCCCTGAATTCTAGCTACGAAAATATCGATCAATCAATGCTAACTGTCCGGAGTGTCTACACTCAAAAGGCGTCTTGCGGATGTCGCTTCAGGGAGAGTCTTACTTCTTTGACCACATCAAGCTCGGATTCAAGTGTGAGATGGATTTCTGGGTTGCCAAGTATGCAGGTACTGATGCTTGGCCAGTCATCAAATGTCAATTGCCGCTCATGAGAAAAGAAAATCAACCCATGCTAGATCGTGGTGGTCCTCGTCCAAGCACCGTGTGTTCAGCTCATCAGGGAGCATGAAGCGTCGACCTCAAATGCGGCTAGGACTTCGCATCGAGGCCAAGACTCTCCAGACCCCTTTCACCGATCAGTTCCGCTCCAGGCCCTGCCACCGTGTTGGCCAGCACTTCCACGGGGACGTCTTTCCTCCCCATTGCCTCCTGATACTTCTTGCCCGTCTCATCGAGCAAGGCCTGCACCTCGACCTCCCTCTTCTGAATCTCCTCCTTCTCCTGCCTCAGAGCGGCGACCGCCACCGCCTTGGCCTCGATCTCATCCCGCATCGCCTTGAGCGTAAGCTGCAGCTTCGCCAACGAGTCCGCCAGGTTCGGCAGCGGCGTGATCTTGGGAGGGACCTGCAGCAGCAGCTCCGAGGGATCCTTTCGTGGCTTCTTCAGCCCGTCCATGCCGGCGCGCGTCTGCGCCGCCTCGTATGCTATTCGCCTCTCTGCGTCCCCATCGGATGATTCGTCCGAGCTGTGGCCCTCGGCGTCGTTGATGAGCTCGGCCATCTTCTGCCGATCCTGCTTGCGGCGCTCCTTCTCGGCGCGCCGACCGAGGGAGAGCCCGCCGTCTTCGACGAAGTTATCGAACCCTTCGCCAAGGTCCTCATCCTCGGCGACGAGGCGCGTGTCGTCCTTCTTTTTCCGCCTGATACCGTCCTCATCTTCTTCCTCATCTTCGTCTTCGACGGAAAGGAAATTCTGCTCCTTCGCCAATCGGGCTCTTCGCTCTTTCTTCTCGCAGATCTCGGCTTCGGTAAGGATCTGAGTCGTGTGTTTCGCGGCGAGGACGGACACTGTCGAGGATGAAGATTCAACAATGACGGCGCCCTCTAATTCCGATGGGTCGAGGTCCATCTCGTCCGCGTCGTCGACTGTAAGGGTGGAGAGATCTTGTGGCGTGTTGGGTGTAGATGATTGTAGTTCGTCCAGGTATTCTCTGCTGTAGCGCGGCCTGTCATCCTCATCGTGAGACGGGCGCACAGGAAGCGGGAGCCCTCTTGCAGCAATCCCTTTTCTGAGCGCACCGTTCTCGGAGACCTTCTGACGCGGCTTGACTCTCTGGGGCGCTCCGACATTCTCGCTGTCTTGGTCTGCCTCGCCGGCATCGCTCCCGATGTTTATTCTCGACTTCGGCGCTCGCTTCTTGGCTTTCATAGAACCGGGCCGATTGATTGAAGGCCGGATGACCACTCCTCCATGCTCCTCGTCGTCGTCATCGCCGCCGCCGCCGCCGCCTCCTTCCACGGCGCCATCCTTCCCGCCCTCGTCGTCGGCCGTGTTCACTGACTTTCGCAGGCCGGATTGTCGAAATGGCTTGCGCCCCGATTTCGAACCGAAAACGGGCTTGATTGGTTCTGTGTCGCGCGCGCAATGTCAGCCTTGATTCCCATCAGCAAAGAGGTCGAAGGGGGGGGGGGTTTCGCGAGAATACGGTCGAACATACCTTCTTTTGAGCTGCCGCTCTCTGTAGCCTGGTCCGAATTGGAAGCGTCTCCCTCGTCATCGTCGACGTTGATAATACGCGCCTTTCTCCTTGCGCCGAAGAAGCTCATCTTTTATGTTCTTCTCTCCGGTGAAAATGAAGCGAAGCCGAGATTAGTAGGTTGGGGGAGCATCATGGTTGATAAAATGATGGTGACGCTGATGGCGATGACGATGTTGAGATAGCGGTATCTTATCGCCACGTGACGCGGATTTCATCGTGCCTTCCCAGGCATTGTAACTTCGTACCTCGACGTCTTCCGGGCCCAAGTTGAAGATCGCGTCGCATTTTCGACGCTGCAACAGGCAACAGAACGACACTGCTCAAGATGGCGCCCGCCCAACCTGAGCTGAAGAAAGTATGCAACTCCCCTGGGGGTGGCCTGTGATCCAAGGTCTGCTTGCGCGTCGCGGACAGCAGTTGCAAAGACGGCGGGCACCCGATGGGACTGAGGCATGCTAACGCCGATCGCAACAGTACCTCGACAAGCGGCTGTTTGTCCAGCTGAACGGCAGCCGAAAAGTCATTGGCGTGCTGCGTGGATACGATGTGAGAAGAACCGACGCGAGGAGGGAAAAGATGCGGGAAGACGACGATGCGCTGACATGCAAAGGTCTTCTTGAACATTGTTCTGGACGAGGCGGTCGAGGAGAAGGATGGCGGCGACAAGGTCAAGCTCGGCATGGTGGTGCGTATTGCCGCGAACCTGATCATCCTTGGCGATTCCGCGCGTCGAACATCCATCGGGAGGATCGTGCTGATTCAAGGAATTACAGGTCATTCGAGGCAATTCGGTGGTGATGCTAGAGGCTCTGGAGAGAATTGGCGGCGACGACCGACAGAACCGATAGGCGAGAATGAATTTGCAATGATATCAGATCCAAGAAAGAATACCGAACAAAGCGAATCCATATGCCCGGGGGGGCCTGCGATCGAATGAGACGAAGAGGCTAGACTGCAGGACCTTAAGGACGATCTCGGTGAATTTGATACCAGGAACTGTTTAAAAACATTGATCGTCAGGCGAATGGAATAATGTCGATTCATTTTCCATTGATTCCGGGTTGGATTCCGGGTTGAGACTTTGACAGGCCGCCATCAATTATCATGTTCGAAAGGCATCGCTTGTGCTGCTACCACTCCAGCAACCCGCCTGGGATCCTGCGAACCGGCAGAGCTCGTCCTAGCGTGTTTGTCTGCACAACGTCCGTATTTCGGTGATCAAGGGGGGGGGGGGGGGGT
>NIGB01000004.1:1291766-1341095 GCA_003055145.1 Escovopsis weberi
GGGGGGGGGAGTTTGATGCAGGTCATTGACCCCGCACTCTCTCCGCCTGTGGACGCGCTTCTTCCATGAATCATCCGGCTGGCAGCAATTCTCGACCAGGCAAGCCATCAGACCATGAACATGACTGAGGAATGTTGTTAGAAGGCTGATTCGGGACAGGCTCACTTGTTGGTCTCCCTCGCGTCTCGAGGGATTGGCGCGATTTGAAGAAGGTCGTTATGGCATCGCCGCAGGACATCAGCCTCGCTCTCAGAAAAGCGCTCGACGAGATGCACTCAGCATTCGTCGAGCGCAACCCGGTCTCACGCCAACTGTTTCAGAGCTCCCTCCGCAACCTTCCAGGCGCAAACACCCGGACCGTTCTCCATGCGGACCCTTACCCCCTTGTTTTCGATTCAGCAGAAGGCGCTATGCTGACCTCGGTCGACGGCCATGCCTACACTGACTTTCTCAACGACTATAGTGCCGGCCTGCTCGGTCATTCTGACCCAGCCATTCAGCAAGTCTTACGGGATACCATCAGCAAGGGGCTCAGCTTTGGCGGCCAGAACCGCCATGAGAAGGATCTGGCGGCCAAGATCGTGCAGAGATTCGGTGAGGCAGGCATTGAGCTCGTGCGGTTCACCAACTCCGGGACGGAGGCGAACACCATGGCAATCGCGTCCGCGACGCTTGTCACGGGACGATCCAAGATACTCGTCTTCACCGGGGGCAACCATGGCGGGACCATGGCATTTCCTAGAACAAACGGGCAGGCAAATGGGCAGCCGGCCAAGATCATGACGGCAAACCTGCCGCATGAGTGGGTCCTCGCGCCGTTCAACAACGTGGAAGAGTCGGAGAAAATCATCAACGGCCTACCCCCCAAGAGTCTGGCAGCCATTCTGGTGGAGACACTTCAGGGCGCCGGTGGTTGTCGCCCTGCAACCCGAGAGTTCCTCGCGTTTTTGCGGCGTGTGGCGGATTCTCAGGGTTCCATCCTCATCGTAGATGAGGTCATGACTTCGCGACTCGGATATGCCGGGCACATTGCCAGTATGGGTCTCACGGCAGACATCGTCACGATGGGCAAGTACATGGGTGGGGGGATGTCGTTTGGCGTCTTCGGAGGGCGGAGAGACATCATGCAGATCTTCGACCCTCTCAGCGGAGGAGTCAAGCACGCCGGGACATTCAACAACAGTGTTCTCAGTATGGCCGCGGGGGTTGCAGCCCTGGATATTTTCTCGAAAAGCAGACTGGACGAGCTCAACAAGCTCGGTGCAGACTTCAAACGGAGTCTCCAGTCAGTCCTCATTCACCATGGCCACTATCCGGAGGGCATGGATCCCTCGGATGACATTATCGAGGTTGACTCCCTGGAGGGAGACGCAGGAGTCCAAGCCATGACAGAGGCGAAGACGAAGAGGATTGGGCGGTTACCGATGATTTTCGTGACAGGGTTTGGCAGCTTGCTCGGCGTTCGCTTTTCTGGGCGTGACTCGGCGGTTTGGTCTGCTCTGCTCTACCATTTCATGCTGAAGAACAACGTCCATTTGGCGCCGCGGGGATACATGGCTCTGAGTCTTGAGACAACGCGAGAGCACATGGCTCTTTTTGTGTCCCTTTTCGGGAGCTTCCTAACGGAGTTTGGTCCTTTGATGTGAGAGGATTAGCCTTCTGATCAACACGATGCAGACAATTCACGAAGAGCGTGCCGCTGCGCCGCAGCCCCCCTTATTGGCTTGACGATTTCTCGATTGAACCCCTGGAGGTAGGGGGTTCTCATGCATTGATGCACGTCCTCTTTACCTATGAAGCACGCTTACATGAATCTTGGTGTCGTGCCGGCCATTCCCATCGGATTCTCTTCTACTTCAAGCCCCCGCTGAGCAGAATGCTCTGGCCTGTCAAATACCCAGTCTTGCACAACATCACGACCACGTTGGCCACCTCAGCAGGCGTCCCCAGCCGCCCGACGGGGATGTTCCTCACGTCCCCGCGCGTGCCCACCACGGCGCTCTCGTCCGGGATCATGCCCGTGGCGCCAATCATGGCCGGGGCCACGTCGTTGACGGTGATGCCATCCGCGGCGTGCTTCATCGCGAGGTTCTTCACGAGGCCCATGAGGCCGGCCTTGGACGCGGCGTAGTGGCAGCCGTTGATGCCCCCGCCGTACCCCGCGATGCTCCCCATGAGCACGATGCGGCCCCAGCGCCTCGCCTGCATGTGCGGCACCGCCAGCTTGCACAGCACGAACGACGCCGTGAGGTTGACGCGGATGGTGTGCTCCCACTCGTCGAGCGTGATGTCCGCCAGGTCGGGCACGCGCCTGCCGTGCCCGGCGTTGGAGACGAGGATGTCCGGGTGCCGCGCGTGATGGCGATGGATCTCGTCCCACATGCGGTGCAGGTCCTCCGCGGCGCCGACGTCCGCCTGGTGGACGGAGATGGTGCGCGCTCCGGCCGGGTGGGTGCTGGCGGCTTGCAGCTCGCTCACGAGCTGGTCGACGGCATCTTTGGACTTGGAGTACGACAGGGCGAGGTGGGCGCCCAGCTTCCAGAGCTCGCGGGCACAGGCAGCACCGATACTGTATCGCGAGATGAGTTAGCGAGCGGCATGACTTTTGATTGGATTGGGGGGGGAGGAGTGGAAGATTGATTTGGTGTAAGCATGAGGGATCGATCGACTATGTTCTTACCCTCCCGAGGCACCCGTGATGAGAGCCAGTCGGCCATCGACCTCATTGTCTGGTGACATGCCGCTCGATAGCCCTCTCGATCCTTTCCTTGCGGGTTGACCGAGGGGATCAATTGTGAGAGATCCGAATCACCTCCACCGCACTGGGTTGTCGGTTATTACCGCAATGATGGAGCCGTCGGCTTTACCCACCCCTGATCGCTATCCCTGCCGCGGCGACGACTTCTGAGAGGAAGAAAACCCACAAGGCCCATGGACAGGCAATAGATTCAATATAGCACGATCTCCCCATGCGAGATCGTGATCTGTACGAGTAGGTAGTACGAGTAGTAGTTTGGATGATTTGTACCGGTATTCGTACTCCGATCGTCGTATTTGTAGAACCACATCTGGCGTGCGTCTGACTTGACGCTGTTTCTAGGGTAAGTCGTGATCCTCGCTCCAGCCATTTGAGGGTTCAATGTTGACATCAGGGTTGCTTAGTCATCCAACGGCTGTTCAGGGGCTTCCAAGACATCGACTCCGATGGCATTGACGGGTGGTGCACAATGAGCTCTTCGGCAGCTGGTCTGTGTCTTTTGTCTCATCCCTCAAGCACTGATGTCTCACCATGAAAGTCCCCTCCCGTGTTTCATCGCACCGTCTGTGCGGCTTGGCCGACCACGAGGGAATCAGCCGCATTTGTTTGTTATTGACCGCCTCAATGGTCTTGTCTCCCGCTTGATCAGACCATCTCGTCCATCTTTCCACACGGGGGACGGGATCAGAGTTGCCCAAGCTCAAACATGTATGTATAGTAATGTTATTCAAGTTCTTGACCAGTGCAAGCCGTATCCACGGCAAAATGGGTTAGGCCAATCTGTGTAAGTGGTATTAGTTCATCTCGAAGATGAGTGCATAGATAATAGAAACAAATAGATGGCTTTTCAGCCACTGAGGGGCTTCTGTGCAAACAATGTCAAAGCAGTCCAGTGGAAAAGAGCCTCCCCCTTGTTGAACTTCTCCATCATCGAGGTCATCGTCCGCCGGCACTCCTGGCTGCTCGGTAGGTCAACGCCGTCCCTGCTAGCCATACTCATACACATCTCATTGATAGCGGCTAGATAGGTCCTGGTGACGAGGGGAACTACGGCCCGCGAGATCGGTCCGTGGTAGTGCTCCAGGACTTTGAAGCCATTCTTCTCAGCATGCCCCTGGAGGTCATTGGTCCACCTATGGATGGTCAGAGCGGGAGTCTAAGAGGAACAGGGGCTGTGTGTAGGACTCACCCAAATTGAATGCCATTGCCATCGCAGGCCTTGTGCATAATGCTCAAAAGAGTCTCGGCGTCCTTGCCATGGGTGTTGGTGAGCCCAACGTCGCCATCCTCCCATTGGATATAACCACCGGGTTCTGGCCTTGTTAGCTCGCCCCCGGAAAAGAGAAATCGCGCGCTGAGGGGAATCAAGCGGAAAGGTGGCCGTACTCAGCAGAGAAAAGACATGTCTAAGGAGTTGAGTGATGCGAGTGTGGGACAGGACAAGAGCCCAGAACCTCAGGTGAACAACATCATACGTGCCAGCCAATTCCTCGGGCACAGTGTCAAGGGCGTTCATGGTGCGCAGGGTGACGTTTGGTGGCAAGAGAGAGGACGGCGGGAACTGGGAGTCGGAGATGTCGAAGCCATCCAACGTCACAGTCTCGGGCAACTTGGCCGCCAAATCAAGGAGCCATAAGCTGATGGAGGTCAGCAAACATTGATCATCCTGATCCGCTTGGCCCGGGTAGAATTGACAGTCCGCCACGGATGCCCTGGATGACTGACCTCGTTCCGGTACCGATCTCGGCAATCTTCATGTCCCTCGTAATGGGAATTCTTGGGTTCATTGTCCAGCCGTTGTGGATCGTCCAGATGGCATGCTGGGCGTCCAGTCTGATGGACCCGAGAAGGTCCCTGCCGAGAACGTAGTCATCTGCCAATGCGGTAGCCATGTTGTGATAGTTTTGAAGAGGGTGATGGATATCCAAATTGTCTGATCTCTTCGGAAGTTTTTCGATGGGAGAATGCGTCTTGAGATGATCAAGTTGGACGGGAGGGGCTTTATCTGCTTTATATGTAAGTAAGTTGTCCACAGACCTGACCAGGAGACTCCAAAGACGCCAATGGGGCCGGCCTGAAGGGTCACCACTCGAAGGTGTCCGGAGGCCCCTTTCTCCATGACAAAAAGGGACCTACCAGGCTTGCCTCACATTAGTTACACAAGCAAGTTGTGTACCAGAGCCAGGGGTGAACGGAGGCTAGCGTCCGGCCCAAGTCTGTCCCTGGATCGACACCATCGAGCAATTGTCTCAATGCCACCCAGAAGACCACCAAGACCAAGTACACCATCCGAAGTGCTACGGGTGCCTTTGCGTATGTCAGAGACAATTGAAGCAAGAGACAAGCGAGAGCACAGAATGGAGAGACGAGCCGGGATGCGTTGATGCAGTCAAGGGGGAGCATCAACATGAAGTCGAGGCTGGCCGTCTCGATGGAGCTTTCGGATCCATCCAGGCGACGCAGACGCGTTGTCAGGTGCGTCTCTTGGCTCCTTCCCCCATCTATTCGATGGAGAATCATGATGTCATTGATCGTGACCAGAACAGGTTGGGAAGGCCATCCCCCCCTTCTCCCCTTCTCGCCTTCTCCCCTTCTCCCCTTCTCCCCTTCTCCCCTTCTCCCCTTCTCCTTCCTCCCAACGCGAGGGTGCAGGAGCGAGTGGCGAGCGAGCGAGAAACTGGAAGGCAACTTGTTATGTCGGGCAAGAGCAGCCTGGCTTGCTTACGAGGACAGCCGCTGCCTTGCGTGACAGTAATTGAAACCATCGTCAATCTCTCCTCGATGGTTCGATTGCTTCCATCACATCAACTACATACATCATGTACATACCTGGACTCGTGCCTGGCAGAACCATCGAGGACTGCCGGAGACTTTCAGACTCCCCTGTAATGCTCGGCGACCCATGAACCTGGCAATATCCTCGTGTTGGGCCAGGTTGAGCCCAGTCTCGACTGCAGCATGTTTCTCTCGAGCTCAGCAGGGATCAATCTTTTGAGCCCTCGCACATGGTTTCACAACTGGTTAGAGTCCGCTACTCGTACTCGACAAGAACGGACTAACGGCCAGGCCCAGGTGCAGCGGGAATTCCTGGCAACCTTTTCGACTTGCGGAGCCGGAATCTGACTCGACCCCATGGAGAAGGGGAGATTAGCTTTGATGATGAAGACGTCAGCAAGACTGGAGTCACGGCGGGGCTCAATTCATCCATGGGACGGGCCGGCGCCGACCGCGGGAGCTTCAAGCGCCGCGCCTTGCATGCCTAGTGCTCACAAGACAAAAGTCCCCACCTCCTCCTCCTACGAGACGAGTACGAGAACTTCTTCAGGGCTCCAGGTCGACTTGAACTAACCTCTTTCCCACCTACGGAGTAGTAGGCAACGACTGCTCGCACAATTCCGTCGGCATTTCGCCCTGATTCCGGAAAGCCATGCATGGCACCATGGTGTCCCGTGTGTTTGCTACTCGTACCGGTAGTCACATTTCCACGCATTCAGGGAAGTCCACTCGTTCATATCGTACTGGTATGGCCGGGAGCCCGGATGCAGTTTGACATCCATGCCTGCAGATGCAGATCTGCGCGGCTTCGGGTCCGACAAAAGGGGCTCTCCATGCTTGTCTTCAGAAACAACCGACCTCGGCCTCGTGCATGACGGGGCAAGCACTGGCAAGCATTGCTGGTCAGGAGTGGGCTGCAGATCGACTTCGACGAATACAGGCACATTGGGTCGGATCCTCTCTGTCAAACTATGTACGGCTTGACACATTGATGAGATACAATGCCCTGGTCTCGCCGAGCATTCAGGGCCTTGACTTGGTGCGCAAATCGTGGGAACTATGCCAAACCCCCTCCGCCATCTGGCCCCCTTTACACAGCGTCTGTAGGATACCAATCGGAGAGATAAAAAGCATCATGCGAATGGGCCAACGCCAGGGCCTGAAATGTTGTCCCACGACCGGAAGAGCTCCTAGGCTGGTCACGGAACAATTGCCAGACTTTTTTTTTTTTTTTGCCCCGGGGGGGGACGGTGTTCTTCGGAGCTCTACGAACCCTGGGCCCTGGGCTCTGGGCCCTCGACAGGATCAGCAGGTGAGGCCGAGGGGCGATGAAAGCAGCAGCCGACCTGCGCAGGTCTGACACCCTCCAGCGCATGGCCACAATGAGCGACTCGCATTGCGCCAGTGACCGGTACGCAGACCGACTCACGGTCTGATAATATGTGTAACGAGTCCTTTGGACCAGGCTCGGGGTGATGATGGGGACGTGTCGTGGTCTCATACGACTGCTTGAAATCACGGTGAGGGCAAGAGGTTTCAAGTCACAATCTTTTGCTCTCAGGAGCCTTGTCCTGTGTCATAGGAGGCTTGGAATATCCATCGTCAGGAGGAAGATCGTATCATCCACATGAGACTGGTCCTCTTCGAGAGCCTCCCCAGATACATCCCAAAAACCATACCCGGCCTCGCAAGTACGGATACGACCAATACGGGACTGGGTCAAGGCCATGGTATCACGAGAAATAGTGCCATCAGACTAATGTTTCAAAGGATTCATCATCCCCGGCCCTTGGTCGGCCCCTTCGCCAGCCACGATGAGACCGTTACTCGGTCTAGGTCACTTTGGATGAACAGTGCCCCGCCTCTCGGATTCCAGATGTGAGGCTCCCGGAAAGTCCGGGGGCTGGATGTCCGAACCATGTTGATTATCAGTCATCCTCAGAATTATGCTCAACTAACGATAAATCAAATATTGGCAGCGGGACAGCCACATGTCTATACACCTTCCCCCATTATGATACAATCCTTTCTCTTGACCCTTCATGGACAATCATCCCGGAAATCAAGTCTCTCTCTCCCTCTCTTCCGCCCTGTAGTCATGCTGCCCGGATCAAACACCGGGATTCCCCCCTGGGTCAAAACTAGACATGCTGCCGTCTCTCTGACGGGCGAAACCACTATGAGAAATGCCCCTCCCCCCATGCTCACTTGGACTTGGACACTCCCGCCCCGATCACTCCGGGGAGCTTCTCCTCGCCAACGCTGTACAGCATCGACGTCGCCAAGGATAGGGTGCCAATCAGCAGCAGGGTGAAGCCCGCGAACAGCCAGAACGGCACGCTGATGTCCTTCTTCGCGCACGTCGGCCCCGCCCAGTGGGTGAGGGTCCCGTTCTCGCCGGCCCTGGTGCTCATGCAGTGGCAGGAGAAGCAGACCTCGGAGTTCTCGGCCTTGGACGAGGCGAACCGGTCCACGCACTGGCCCTGCTGGGAGCAGCTGCCCGTGCCGGCCATGCAGCTCTCCAGGGAGCTGAAGCACGCGGGGACCGCGCCGGGCCGGGGCCGGAACACGCTGCCGTCGACGAGGTTCTGCGTCGGCGCGGCGGAGGAGGAGGAGGCCCCACCGAACGAGGTGATGACTTGCTCCGCCGAGGCAAACTGGCGGCGGCGCAGCTCTTGGGGCTTGTCGGACCAGGAGCTCGATTTGGAGCTTTCGCTCACGGCCGGCAGGAGGAGGATGGCGGTTTCCATCTCGCCCTTGCTGGCGAGGGACTCGAGCATGGAGAACCTCCCGACGAGATCACTCAGGATGTCGGAGTTCTGTTCATCCCGCAGTGTTAGCCGACCGGAATATACCTAGTACGGGTACACCCCCAGTCCGTGCGCAGTTGCTCTCGTCACTTCCTTACCTTTCCAACGCTGTACCGAGCAACGGTAGACTTGCCGCTCCAGCATTCCTCTTTGAAGGGGTTCGTCGCGTCGTCGATTCCGCAGTCGTGCTCGTTTGTGACCCCGGCGTTGTAGAAGTCGTTCGTAGCCAGCTTCTTGTGCGCTCCCGCAGACGGTGGGTTGGAGATGGTGAACGAGGGCTGCACCTTCAAGAGAGCCGCGGTGTCCTTGATCTGCTTCTCCGTCAAGCCCTCGAGCATGAGCACAAGCTGGCGGGGCTCCTCGGGCTGGTCATCGCCGAACAAGGGCGGCAACGTCTTGCCGAACGAGTTCAGCGCCGACGCCACCTCCTCGGAGTCGAGCCCGCTGGGGATGTCCTTGGCGAACGGGCCCTTGCCGGGATGAGCCAATCGCTGGAGAAGCAGGAGTCGAGTCAGGCTTCGCGAGAAGGATGGCGTTGTCGTCGCCGTCGATGATGATGATGACGATGATGAGGATAATGATGCGTCGGGGCGCGGCAGGATGAAGACGTCGGCGACGGGCTGAGCGGCTGCGGCACAGGTGGCCAAGGCGGCGAGGAAGCCTAACGCCGGCTTCATGATGGGCGATCGTGGGCTGGGAGGGAGCGGGCGGAGCTCTCGTCTTCAGTGATGTCGCGTCTGCTGTGTCATGGAACTCGTCGTCGTCGTCGGCGTGGTCGCTGTCGTCGTCGTCGTCGCGAGCTCCATGCAACTCTCACCGGTTCACGTTCCCATGGCAGCTCGAACCAATTGGCCGCTTGGGAGGGAGACGCCCTTCCGATAGGCGCGGAGTCCTTGGGCGCAGCTCGCCGCCTCGGAAGCCGGACCTGGAGTTAGTCCGAAGATCGACCCGCACTGTGCGGATTGCCCTCCGTCGCGGCGACTTGGCACAGGGTTGCCAGATCCGCACAGCCTTGCGTCTCGCCGTATCCAGTCAATCGGATCGCGGCTCCAAGCCAAAGCAACCTCACCCAAAAGGCCGCCTTCTTGGACCTGGACATTGGCCATCTCGATCATGCGCTTCATCGACTGAAGTTTCCTTGCTCATCATTCCTACCGACTACTCTTGTTTGCTCCCATTTTCAAAACTCCTCTCATAGTCTTTGTCTCTTTCCCCCGCGGTCTTGAGTCCAAACTAGCATCCGATGCTGCGCCGCGCGGCGGTCGTCTCTCGATACGCCACTCAAACATCCCTTGCGACAAGAACCATTCCAAGTCGACGCCTGCCTGCCAGCGGGCGCCAGATCTCGTTCCTACCATGGAGGGATAGAAGGCCGGCATCATCAGATCTCCCCGTTTACTTCCCGAGGCAGCCAGGTGCTTCGCCAAAGGCGGGCGCATTCCGGCGTCGGTTAGGGTATGGATGCTTCCACGCCTCAGCTCTCAGATCTACCCGAGTATGCCTCCAGCATGATACTGATATGGCTCCTCGCAGGCGCGCTCTCTTTTCCACGCTGGTCTTCTACGCATGCTGGCACATATTTGCGACGGTCGTATTTGATCCCCTGTTCGACTGGGCTGATCGAGAATGGGAGGCTCTCTCTGAGAAGGAGAAGGAGGAGATGGAGAACATGTCCGAGGATGACGACGTTCTTCTGTTCCTCCCGTTTCCCTTCACGACCAAGGAGGTCAAGCAGCCGCCGTATAAAGGGTCGGACCCCGAATGGGCCACGTTTCTCGCCGTGAACAAGGACCAGCAGCTGCAAAAGGATATCAAATGTTCGTATCTCGAGCCCCCCCTTCACTGTGCCATTTCTATCGCGGCGTCGTGCTGACTCAATCGATCCCCATCAGTCGGGCTGGCGGAGCTCATTCGAAGAGGCGTCGAGCGGAACCCAGCCTACGTCCAGCTCTTGGGCGGCAAAGATATCAAGCTGAAGAAACTGTGGCTTGATATCATATACCCACCTCACCCGCCTCCGAAGCATTTCGTCTCAGGGTGAGCAGCACCAGGCCAATCAGCCCTTCTTTGAATCTCGTGCCGATGAGCTGACCCCTATTTCCGCGCCCAGCATTATCGTCTCCGGAGATGGCATCTTCTGGGGCGACCGCCCGATGGACTCGATCGCCGCAGGCCACCTCACCACCGTGATATACCCCAAGGCCGTCGCCCTCTCCGTCTGGACGTTCCTCAACTCGCTCGCCTCCCAGACCGCCAACGACATCGCCAAGGCCCTGGGCTTCAACCCGGCGCCCCCCGCCGAGGCGACGTGGCAGGCCGTCATCATGAACCGCATCAAGGAGCAGGGCGACCTCGGCGCCACAGGCAAGCAGGCCGTCAAGGTCCCCGGCCACCAGGACAAGGCGCTCAACTTCCCCATCCACTCCAGCATCTCCGACATGCTCGGATCGCCCTTCGGCAGCGATAGTGGGGTCGATGCGCGCATCCAGACGGCCCTCCAGGCCGCCACCCTGACCTTCTCCCGCAACTGGCAGCCCGTCAAGCAGCCGCCCAACAGGGGGTGCGTCAAGGTCGATGGCCTGGTCGAGCTGCAGGGCAAGTCGGCCGTCATGGCCGTCTACGTCGTCGGCTGGTACGACCCCAAGCAGAGGAAATACATGGGCATCCAGACGGGACTGAAGCACCTGTTCAAGCTCAAGCAGCGCCCGGCCGGAGGTTGACGCACGCACGCTTTGGGAGTGGATGACCCGGGGCCTGGCCATGCTTGTCTCGATTGACCTGGTATAGAGGACATATTGATTATACCTCGTCGGGACTCGGCGCAGGATGGCAATCTTTCACGGCCCCCCTTTCATCCTCTCTTTCTCACCCTCTCTCTTCTCTCTTTTTCTTATCCCTTTTCTTCTCCTCTTTCTGTCTTGATTTTCTTCTCTTTTGATACCATAGATTTCAGCGAATTGGATGGGGTTAGGATTCAACGGACAGCTGAGACTGGTTCTTGGGACGCACAATCTCGGGGCGGATATCACGAAGTGCGAGTGACGGGTTCCAACATCCCTTCTTTGTGCATCATAGCAAAGATATCTTATTTCAGCGCATTTGATGTCTCCACGTACATTCATCGTGTCTGCCTCAGAAATGGCATAACCATCTCCCAATCCGAGAGACTGGTTCGCCGCGCAAGGAAATCGCTTCGATACGAACAAATACCAGAGCATTCCAAAAACAAGCGACAAGCGGTTCTGTTGATTTCGTGAGCGGTCTTAGCTCACATCTGCGGCGGAGTACTAAGTCTGCAATGGATCACGCAGCCTCGAGAGCTCATCACACGAATCTCCGATTCCCTTTGTAAAATACTTGTATTCAGGAAGAGTAGGTAGTAAAGGACTTTCTTACGCTCATCTACAGGCCCTCCAATACCAGGATGACGACTTTCCAAGCAACAAGAAACTCAAGCTATATCCTCGCAACGTTAATGAAAACGGTGAAAATCTCGAGCTCCACCTCCACGCCCCCCGGTTCGCGCTCGTTGCGCGGGATGGCCGCGATGAGATGTGCCTCGAGGACGTTTAGACCGGGATGGAGCAGGACGTCGAATGCTCGATCTTGGGATCCCTGGCCGGGCACGGGGCCGATGCACTGCTTAAGCGGCTGCTTGTCTATCAAGGTCCACATGCTGTACTGGCGATCCTGGAGGAATTGCGGCAGAGTGGCGATGATCAGCACGCGGCTCTGGTGGGGGGGGAGGTGAATCGTCGCCGATTGCTGCATTTCCCTGGCGCTGGGGAGGACACTGAAGAGGATTGGACGGTCGGTCTGAATGTTGGGATGCGTTTGGATCCGCAGTCTGGAGATGAGAGCGTGATCCATGCCTGAATATGAGAGAGTCTCAGGTCAGCGTCACAATGGTCAACAGACAGGGGGGTATTCAGGCCACGTCTGAGAGATGGGGAACTCACCCTTTCCAAGAGCGCGATGTCTCCGGTGCTCCACGAAGCCGTTGGCGAGAGGATGGCTTTGTATAGGCTGGACGGGAACCGCAGGAACCGGAGGCCTGACGGCAAGACCTGGCGTGTGGGCAGGCGTCTCGCCAGGCGTGTATGGTGCTGATACGATGGGGGGTGATAAAGCTGGCACGCTCCCTTCGGCTTTGACGCCGGCGACATCTGCTGGTGTCGGCGATGGGATCGGAGCGGAACTTTCGTGAGCCACCTCGAGGTGCGACGAAGGGTGAGCAGGCCGCGCGGTACCGTTGGGCATGACGGCATCATTCGCCGGCTCCGTTGACGATGCTGTCTGAGGCGCCGGGGACTCGATGGAGCCGCTACGACCGCCAACATGGATTGTGATCTTCTTGGAGGAGCTTGGAGTCTCGGCACCGGCCCCCACTGGTCCCTGACCAACTTTTAATTTTATCTTCGGCTGAGCCGGCTCCTGAACGACTGCCTGGGCCTTCTTGAGCTGGGCGTAAAATTGTTTCTAATTAGGTAGTGCGTTAGCGGAGTCGGGAGGTCAGAAGTTTGGGGGGGGCTTTCGAGGAGGTGAGTCTTGGATGCAAATTACCTCAAGGTCTTGCGCCAGTAGATAGATCTCACTTCCTTCTTCATTGTAGAAGTAGGCATTGGTCCAAAGCAGCTTCGATTTCTCTTCAAAAGCACTCCAGCTCTTGAACTCGCTGATCCTAGTAGCGTCGTTGCGGCCCTGGACCCCCTTTACCATCTTCTGGAGCTTCTTCAGAGAAAGCGGGTCGGTGATGATCTTGAAATAGTCCCTCAGGGAACGGGGCGGAAGATTGATGAAAGGCTCGAAATACACATCATCATATCTAGTGAGTGTTAGCCCCGAGTCTCATTTGGAAAAGGGAGGTGAAAAAAGAAGAAGCAAAGCACGGCTGTGTCCTTACCCGGCTTCTCGGTGCCGTAGAATTTCCTCGACGATCTTTTCCTGGGCCTGTTGAAAAGTAAGGCCTTTGTATGCGACGTTCTCGTACTCGTGATCCGGGCGAGCGGGGGCAACGGGCTTTGGCGGACGACCGGGCCTCCCCCGTTTGAGGATGATGGATCGCCGCGACCTCGTTCCGGCACCGTCCTCTCCAGCCTCTTCCTCTGCAGCTTCCGCGTCATCCTCTTCTGCAGCGGCATCTTCCACGCCAACCTCTTCGCCCTCAGCATCTTCGTCGGCCTTGTCGCCCTCATCCTCCTGGCCCTCTCCTCCTTCCGCTCCGCCTTTGCCGTTCTCGCCCTTGGCCTTTTCCTTATGGTTCGCCCCATTCTGACCCTTGTCGTCCTCAGCCTCTTCTTCTTCTTCTTCTTCTTCTTCTTCTTCTTCTTCTTCTTCTTCTTTTTCTTCTTCATCTTCTTCTTCTTCTCCTTCTTCTTCTTCTTCTCCTTCTTGGGCCTCTTCTTGTTCCTCTCCTTGTTCCTCTTCCACCTCCTCTTCGGGGGGCAAGGGCGTCGGCACAGCCTGGTAACCGCGGGTGCTGTAGGCCGGATTGGTCTTTGTCATGTAGTTGCTCAATGCCTTCCGGACACGTTCGGCATCTTCGAAGATTTGTGATGACCGCGGGTAGAATTCCTTGGCATTGGCGATCATCCGCTTGAAGAAGCTCTCGAGCTCGGCAAGGTTTTGGAAGTCGCCATTTTTGAGCTTCTCCTCGGTCAACTCAAGGGACACGGGCAGGCGGGTCTTTTTGTAGTACTCGGCGTTGCCTTCTCGCGGGATGAGTCTCTCGAAATAGGTCGCAACGAGCCGGCCACTTGAGGAATTCCGTGTTAGATGAATGTGCAAATTTGCGCCGTGACAGGATGGGGTTTCACCAGGGCGCACCTCTTGTCCGCAGTCCTTCGAATCTGCTCGAGGAAAGCAAGGCCGTAGGCTGTCGTCGTCTCTGCGGACTCGCCTTTGGAGAGATCAATATCCTGAGGAGCCGAAAACGAAGGCGACAAATCGAGCGAGCCGTGTTAGCACAAGTCTTGGAGGAGGCAATCGAGGGAGCATCGACATGGGGAGGGAGAAAACGGGCGTGCAAAGCGAGTGGTGAGAAGTTGTGGAGAGCAATTCGGGAGGCATCGCCAGACGACCAGGATCCAAGAGCATCGCGCTTTCGGTCTGCCACGATCGGTCGATCTGCGCGGGGAGGAGGAGGGGGGATGCAACGCGGTCGAGGGACTCACGGATAGCTTGCGCCGCTTCTGGTAGCGGTCGTCTGCGTCGGCGGAGTGGCCGTTCGACTTTCGCTTCGAGTCCATCGTGAAAAACAAAGATTGGTCAGAGTCGCGATAGCGGGCGCATGATAGCCGGCCGAGGCACGGTCTCTGGCGACAAGTGCGTCGTGGAGGCGCAACGGCGCAGCGGCGCTACGGGTCCGGCGGCGTACCTCTCGTACGGGAGAGCAGGTAGAGGATGTAGTTGGGGTACGGGTAGGCAGGCGTCGCAAAGGGCAATGGCATGTACGGAGAGGTGGCTAGCGATGACTTGCAGCGGCTTCTTGGTGCGGATCGACGCGTTGATTGTCCAGTGGTTCGCGCTGCGGTGCTTGTGCTTGGATCGGGGGTGGATCAGAAATTAATGGGCAGTCCGCCTTTTTCGGTGCGTCTCGCTGCGGCCGGCGGGAGGGAACCAGATGCGTCTGATGTTGTCTCTTGCGACAAGACTTGGACGGCGAGGCCCCGTGTACCGGTAACAATGCGGCTGATAAGGCTGCTGGATCAGTTCGCACTCGGAGCTGGAATTGCTCCGGGGGCCCTCTGAGGAGAGAGAGAGAAAGAGACTGAAGACTGGATGGAGAGGGGAGACAGCGGCGAAAAACGGCGGCAGAGCCTTCACGATGTCGAGATCTTGGTGTGTCTGTCGAGGCTCAAACAAGGGAGGAAGGAAGTTCCTGGTGCTCAGTGCCAGTTTCCCATTGATCGTTTGGGGTGGAGCGTGGGCAGGAACGGGTCGCGAGGCGAGCGGGTACAGATACTTCCGGGTTGCCGCGGGAGCACGCCGTGTTTGGCGGGGGAGAGGGGCTACGGTCGCCAGAGCGCAGAGGTAGCGGTACCTTGAGCTGCGGAACTCGCGCGAGGAAAGCGCGCTATCCCCAATGCGGAGGTAGCAAGGCAACAAGGCAGAGACACGAATGAATCATCATCGTCGATCGAGTTGGCAGGATGAAGGTGATGCAAGTTGTTCTCGCAGCGCAAATTGAACCCAATGGATCTTCTCTCACCGGCGGATGTCGCGAGCGTACATACATATATGCAGGCAGGCATCAACATTTTGATTCCGTCCGCGCATAGAATGCCGAGGCATTTCGTCTGTCTTCCATTGATATCCCACGAGTGGTGCGGAGTATGTACATGTATTTCAATGGCATTGACAAAGGGAGGCAACACGGCTCATCTCAATTCAATGCTGGAGCCCAGGTGCTCCAGCCGCCTACCCTACAACGGATCGATCTAACCAATCACATAATTGAACATACTTCATCAATCAATCCGACCCGAATCCCGCCCAGTATGTACATAATCGGGTGAATCCATCAATTGAAGTGGTGGAGGCTCCTGTTAGCGGGCCGACACGCTAAACGCGGGTGCCTGTGCTCGAGCCGCAGGGGCAAATGGTCTTTCTTCGGCGCCCGACGCCCTATAAGCTCCCGCCGAAGCCTTCTACCGAGCGCTAAGAAGGGTGGGCTGACTTCATTGATCCATGGATTTGATTGAAGCTCCAGCTCGCCTTCAGATCGAGAGCATTCAAGGATCAATGGATTGAACATACAATGGAGTCAATATTGAGCACAGTCTCGAAATGACTGAGCATCATGAATGATGCGTCGTTCTCGACGTATCATACTGGATCAATCAGAGTGCTTAGATCAATGCTCTCTCGCCATACATAAACTGCTGCGCTCTATTTAATGCGACGAGCGGGGCTCAGGCACTGATGCTCCCGCATGGATCAATCAATGGATCCAGGATGTGGCACAACAAATAGGAAGACCCCCACCACAACTTCTGGTGGAGGTCAATACAAGATTGATGTATCAACAGTTGATCCCTTCTCCTTCAACCAGGCCGTTTCCCCTTCCTTTCAGTCTCTCTCTCTCATAGTGACTCGGCCACCCAGTCTTCGTTCTCGCCGCCATGTCAAACGCTCCTCCGGAATACAGGGCCACGGCCGAGCACAATGAGCAGCCCGCAACCCCTCGCCCGGCCGCTCCCACGCGCAGGCCGCTGCAGCCCCTCGACCTCCCCATCATCAGGCACCTCAACTCCAAGCGGGTGGTCCTCGCATCGGCGTCACCGCGGCGCAAGGCGCTCTTGCAGCAGGTGCGTGCTTCACGGATGCTGGCGAGCTAGGAGGAGTAAAGAAGAGTACGAGACGAAGACGAAGACGAAGACGAAGACGGAGAGGAAGAGGAAGACTCGAGACTAAAACATCCCTGGTAACCAGTTGACACACAGATGGGCTTGATCAACCTCGAGATCACGCCGTCCACGAAGCCGGAGGACCTGGACAAGTCCGCCTACGGCCCGTGGGAGTACGTGGCGACCACGGCGCGCAACAAGTGCCTCGACGTCTACTCCTCCAGCCTCGACACGCACCTCGCCTCGATCCCCGACCCGGACTGCGTCATCGCGGCCGACACCATCATCGTCACCCGCGACGGGCGCATCCTGGAGAAGCCCCGGAGCGAGCAGGACCACGTCCGCATGCTCAAGCACCTGCGGGACACGAGGATGCACCGCGTCCTGACGTCGGTGACGGTCCTCGCACCGCGGGAGGACGCGAGGCACCCCGGCTACGAGATCCAGACGCACACCGAGGAGACCAAGGTCTACTTCTGGGGCGAGGACAACGGCCTCCCGGACGACGTCATCGAGTCCTACGTCAAGACGAGGGAGGGCGTCGACAAGGCCGGCGGGTACGCCATCCAGGGCATCGCGGGCATGCTGCTCGTGGAGAAGATCGAGGGCAGCGTCGACAACGTCATCGGGCTGCCAGTCAAGAGGACGCTCATGATGGCCGAGAAGGTCATCTTCCGGCAGGATCAGGACGGCTACGACGACGAAGCCTCCGAGCCGGAGGACTGAGCTCTGCCCGTCCGGCGCCCTCCCTCGGAGACGACCCCCCCCCTTTTTCCCCTTTTCTCTTTTCCTTTTCCCGTCCACGCAAGTGCCAATGCGCCAAATGTGCTGAGAGATACCAGTAGAGGTAACTGTTTGGTTACATCTGTCCACGCACCACCTCGTTTCACTGCCCATATGCATGTGGCTGACATGCTGTTACTCCGTACGAGCGCCTCTAGCTAGATGTCGTGTTCTGAGAGCAAAGATCATATGGGCATCCACCGAAGAGAAGCGTCGAGGCAACAAGTGGGATCAATGGCACGAGGTTTCGGCATGTGACTGAGTGCTGCTGCCACGATGGAGGCAATGGGCATGGGGGGAAGAGGGGATGGGGGGGGGGCATGCAGGGACCAGGATGTTTCAGTTGCCCAGGCACTGGCCGGTACAAGAAGCATCCTGCATCTTCTCGGCGGATCACCAAGTACAGCTACTCCGTACTGCGCCGCGCAATAGCAGAGTCTCAGGCCACCGTTATCGAAATCCGGGGTCGAAGCAAGGGTCGCGAGTTCGGAGCTCCCCAAACGTTGAACGATGAAACAGCCCAGTCGCATTCGCCGCATGTGATGTGAAATTGTGCCTGCCCTGCCATACATAAACTGATCCAGTCTGGCGAGCACGAGTATGGGATTTGGAGGATTGCCCGCTATTAAAGCACCGAAAAGCCGCCTCTTCGTCCCATCAATCTAGATCCTCCTTCTCAGCCGTAGCACCGTAATGGCATTCCGGTCATGAATATCGACAATTCCAAAGCAACAGAAGCAGCAGCAGCAGCAGCAGCAGCAGGACGAACTTTTCTCTTTTCCTCCCAGATTCGCCTCCGTCCAGGTACGCGCGTGGGACACGGCGAGCTACTACTAAGCAGGCAAACATGAACTAAAAGAAACGGCGCGGCACTCCATCATTCTCCATCTCCGGCGCAGGCGCTTGACGTCGTCTCTCTTCCTAGCCCGAGTCGTCGTCTCTGGAGCGTCCGATCTGATCGAGATCCGCCGTTTCCCTCGAGCTCTCCCCATCCTGATTCTGGCTCTCGTCATCCCACTCTGCATGGTCGTCGAATTCGCCTCACAAACCGCGATGGAATTACCCGCCGAAAACGGCGCGGCAGACGTCCTCGCATCGCTCGAGCGGACCGGATCCGCGAACCTCCTCGAAGACGGCAGCTCCGTCGCCGAGACCTCGGAGATCGCATCATCACATGATATCCTCGACGAGCCCGCGCCGCCGGCAGATTTCAAGTCGGCGATAGAAGCGGCGGCGACGACGTCGACCACGGCGGCGGCGGCACACAGCACTCGCTCCTCAACCAACGACATCAGCGACGAGAGGCGTCGCCTCACCGAGGACGAGAAGAAGCAGAACCACGTCGCGTCAGGTACGATCCCTCTACATACCTTCCCCGCCCCCCAGCCCTTTCATCTTCTCCGTCATCATCGCTGACGGCACCTGCTAGAGAACAAACGGAGGGAGGCCATCCGGGAGGGCTTCGATCGCTTGGCCGAGATCGTGCCCGGGCTGCAGGGCCGCGGCCGCTCCGAGGCCCTCGTCCTCGAACGCACCCTCGACTTTTTGCGCGAGCAGCTGCGGCGGAGGAAGTCCCTGATCGAGCGCATTGAGGAGCGAGGCGGGACGGTAGATCCCAGATACAGAGTGTACGGCCGCCCTCACCCCCACGACCTTGCGCATCTATGCATCCCGAAGTATCCATGGAAGCCATCGATGGAATGGAACCTCGAAGCTAACGAGCAGCGTGTTCTAGCCCGGATCTGCCGCCAGACTTCCTTGAGGAGGGAGGTGCCGACATTGCGGATCTAGAGGACGACTGATCACTCCCGTCGAATCTTGATGACTTCACATCTCGGTGATCGTTTCTTTCTTTCCTAGCGACAGTGTTCTGGATTTTTGGCCAGCTTCTCGGTCTTCGATTGTCCAGCCTTCGGAATATTCCAGGCTGGCTTCTCTACATAGCGGATGGCAGCGATTGTTTTCATTTCAATGCATGGGAGGCGAACTGTTTATAGAACGGCTGACTTGCTAAAAAGCAGCAGCAGCAGCAGCAGCAGCAGCAGAGAAGGATATCTATTTCCCCCGTCGTCTATTCAAACATGTCTACCATGCGCAGCATCCGGTCGCGCATCTCGGCCGGGCTCATCCTCTCCTTGCCCAGGCTTACCTGTCCCTTCTCCACGTCTTGCTCGCCGACGACCATCACCAGGCTGTAGCCGTTGGCGTGCGCCTCTCGGATCTTAGCCCCCAGCGAGCGCGCCGTCGTGTCGACGTGCACGGCCAGTCCGGTCTGGCCGGACAGACTCTCCCTCGGGAGGGGACCGTCCCCGAGCTTCATGTTGCCCACGAGGACGTCGCGCACGTCCTCGGCCCACTGCACGACGGGGTCCGACGTGTTCACGGTCAGGATGATGGCCTGCTTCGGGTTCAGCCAAAAGGGCCACCTGCCCCCGTAGTTCTCGATCAGCAGCGCCATGAGCCGCTCCACCGAGCCCAGCACGGCGCGGTGGATCATGACGGGCCGCACGGGGCCATACTGCGCGAGGAGCTCCGGGTCCTCGGTCGTCTCCCCGCGCGCCTCGAGCTCGGGCGCGGGCGCCTGGTACTCGAGGTCGAACCGCTTCGGCAGCTGGAAGTCCAGCTGGATCGTCGCCGTCTGGTGCTCCTTGTCCTCTGAGTCTCTGAGGACGATGTCGATCTTTGGCCCGTAGAAGGCCCCGTCGCCCTCGTTGACCGTCCAGTCGAGGCCCGAGGCGTCGAGCGCCCGCTTCAGGCTGTCCTCTGCGCGCGCCCACTCCTCCTCCGTGCCGATGTAGTGGTCCTTGGGCCGGGTGGAGAGGACGAGGCGGTAGCTCACGCCGAACCGCAGCACGTCGTAGACGACCCGGACGAAGTCGAGCGTCCGCGCGATCTCCCCCTCCACCTGGCACGGCCGGCAGAAGATGTGGCCGTCGTCCTGGTGGAACCGGCGCACGCGGGTCAGGCCCGAGAGGGCGCCCGAGACCTCGTTGCGGTGCAGGGGGCTGAAGTCGGCGTAGCGGATCGGGAGGTCTCGGTAGCTGCGGAGCTTGGACGCGAAGATGAGGCAGTGGCCGGGGCAGTTCATCGGCTTGAGGCCGAACTCGTGATCGTCATCATGCGCGGGCCCGTCGTCCCCGTCCCGCGTCGCGCCCGTGCTGCCGCCGTCACCCCCACAGCAGCCCGTTTCTGCTCCTGCGCCGTGGCTCTGGCCGGTCACGGTGTACATGTCCTCTGCGTAATTTTGCAGATGGCCCGACCTCTCCCACAGCGTCTTCTTGTAGATTGTCGGCGTCAGGACCTCCTCGAAGCCGTACCGCACATATTGCCTTCGCAGAAAATCGACCAGGCGATTGAAGATTCGTGTGCCGTTCGGCAGGAAGATGGGCGAGCCGGGGCTGTAGGCGGAGGTAATGAAGAGCTCTTGTTGGTGGCCGAGCCTGCGGTGGTCGGGGGGCTCACGGTTGTCGGATGGCTTCGCAGAGTATCGTCGCTGCTGCTGCTGCTGCTGTTGCTGGTTGTGCCTCTGGCTCCGCCGCTGCGAGAGGCAGGCCGGACAAGTCCATGATGGCTTGGCTGCGACGGCAAACGACGCTCTCGTCGTCGCAGTAAGCCTCGCAGCTCTCGAAGGGATCATGGCTGTCTCGCAGATCGACGGCAGGTACCGAATGTGGCAATTGAGCGCTAGACTTTTCTCAATCAAGGCGTCGACTCCTATCCCGTCATCTCTGGCACGCTTCCTCCGCCCAAGAGTAAAGGCAGGCGAGCGGTTGATCTTTGACGCTTCTATGCATCGTGGATGTTGGCTGCATGTTGTTCGGCCCTCACAAGACGGGAAGAAGAGCCGTCAAAGAATAATCCGGTCCTTTCCCGTTTGGGCGATGCGCTATCGCAACCTGATAATGAACCTCAAAAGTGACGGGTCAGCGAGCACCGTCTTCCTCGCAAAAGAGGCACGCTCGAATAGATGCAAGACTTGAA
Source organism: Escovopsis weberi (assembly GCA_003055145.1). Taxonomy (NCBI): domain Eukaryota; kingdom Fungi; phylum Ascomycota; class Sordariomycetes; order Hypocreales; family Hypocreaceae; genus Escovopsis; species Escovopsis weberi. The sequence goes on from NIGB01000004.1 coordinate 1,313,222, forward strand.
ACTCAGAGAGATACGGAGGAGTCTTGGAAAATTGCTATCAGGTATTCCAATTTTCCTCTCCTCCTGAATGGCAATAATATCCAGATCAATCTCATTGCTCATGGCCCGCCTCTCGAGGCGCAGCTCGCTCGGCTATCTTCAAGGTCCTTAGCGAGCATCCCCCGCCAGCATCGCCTGTAGGTCCGCTGTAAGTCCAGCGAGGGGAACGCGGTACAGCGCGCGTAGCGGGCTCCGACCCCTCCAGCTCCATCGTCAGGCCCGACGTTTAGCGGGGCTGAGCGAGCGAGCTGCTACCAGCAGCACTTACAGGTACCTCTATGAGAGCCCGTTCTAGTTTGCCTCTCGACGGCGCACGACCTTTCCGTGTAGCTTCAACCAGGAGCATCATCAATCGCAGGCCGAGCGTCGTCCGCGTGCTGTTTGCACCTCAGCTTCGTGGTCTCGGACCCTCGCCTCACGCTCCCCGTTCCTCCCCCTTCCCCAGCTTGGGATTGAGACTCGGTTACACTCACTCAATAGGGCTGTCGATCCAAGGGTTTAAGCACCACTCCCGTGGCCGTTGCGTCGGCCTTGCCCCTCTCCATCATGAGCTTCGCCATCGAGGTCTCAGGGGACGCCAATCCCTTGACCCTGCACGATCTCTGTCGGACTCTGCAGTCGGCGACATCGTCCGATAATGTTCAGAGACAGGCCGCCGGTCAGCAACTCACATCGTGGGAGCAGCACCCCGGATACTACTCTTCGCTGCAGGTGCGTATTCATAGGTCCAACGGGCCAGAGAGAGAGAGAGAGGAGGGGCGCGGGCTTGATATGTACGAGTAGATGGGGCCGCAGAGGGACAGCCATGACTGACCAGGATGCCATGCAGTCCGTCTTCCTCGATACAACGCTGCCGCTCGAGATCCGCTTCCTCGCCATCATCCAGCTCAAGAATGGCATCGACAAGTACTGGAGGACGTCCCCGACGGCGCAGCCCGGGGTCGGTCTCGGCCCCGAGGAGAAGAAGTCCATGCGGTCTCGCCTGTTCCAGGGAACCGTCGGCGAAGCGGAGAAGAATCTGGCGCTGCACAACGCGCTGGCCATAGCCAAGATCGTCCGGATAGACTACCCAGTCCATTGGCCCGATGCCATGTCCAACATCATCGACCTCGTGCGCTCCCTGCGCAACGGGAACCAGCAACACCTGTCCGGAGCCCTGCTGGTACTATTGCGCGTCGTCAAGGAGCTGGGAACGGCGCGCCTGCGGAAGTTCCAGACGGCCCTCCAGTCCTTTGCTCCCGAGGTCCTCCACCTACTGGCCGAGATCTACTCGGAAAGATCGGCCTGCTGGATATCCCACCTCAGCGGCGGAAGTGGCAGCGAAGAAGAAGGGAGTCTGGCCATGCACAACAGCCTCCTGGCGCTCAGGGTCTTGCGCCGTCTCGTCATCTTTGGCTTCGAGCACCCGCACAGGGACAGGTCGGTCGAGCATTTCTGGACCCTGTCCCAGAACCAATTCGGCCCTCTGCTCGCTTTCGTTGGGCCCGAATCCTCCATTCCAGAGTCATACAGGGAACTTGTCGGAAAGCACCTACTGCAGTTTACAAACCTCCATATAGACATCGCCGAACAGCATCCCTCGAGCTTCGCCTTCCTCCCGAATTCCCTATCGCTCGTCCACGCTTACTGGAACCTCGTTTCCAATTTCGCCGAAGTCTTCGACAAGTCCGCCGGCATTCGACAGGGATCAGGCGACCAGGGCGGAAGCAAGGCAAAGACCGAGGGCTCGTTGCAGGAGAGACTCGCGTTGAAAGGCCTCATCTTACTTCGCGCTTGCGTCCGGATCGCCTTCCCGTCAGGACAGAGCATCAAATTTCGTTCCGCCGAAACCAAGGCGGACGAGGAACATGCGCAGAGGCTCATCAAGTCAGAGCTCTTCAAGGACGAGCTCGTCATTGAGATCGCCAACGCGATCATCTCCCACTTATTCGTCTTCCGTAGGTCGGACCTCGAGGCATGGGAAGACGATCCTCAAGATTGGGAGCAACAGGAGCAGTCCGAGGGCAACGCGTACGAGTGGGAAGTGCGTCCATGTGCCGAGAGGCTGTTTCTCGACCTCCTCATCCATTTCAAAGAGCTCCTCATCCCCCCCTTGCTGGTCTACTTCCAGACAGCACAATCTCCACAGGCGGACATCGCCACCAAGGAGGCCGTCTACACGGCAATGGGCCTCTCCGCCGCCCACGTCTTCAAGTTCTTCGATTTCGACGCCATCTTGGCTTCCACGGTCGCGAACGATGCTCAGCAGCACGGCGGGCTCCACAAGGTCCTGCGGCGGCGGATCGCGATCCTCATCAGCCAATGGGCTCCGGTCAGCCTGAACGACACGAGCCGATCGTTGGCATACCAGATCTTCCGACATTTCCTCGACCCGAAGGACGAGACGAATGACGTGGTCGTGAGAATCAGTGCGGCGCGACAGCTGCGGATGATTGCGGACGAGCTTGATTTTAACGTCGAGGTCTTCTTGCCCCATGCATCCGACATCCTCTCCGCTCTGCTGGACCTCGTGCAGGTCGTGGATCACGATGAGACCAAGCTCGCCATCCTGGAATCCGCTAGGATCATCGTGACTCGCATGGAGGAGCACGTGTCTCAGTTTGGAGACCAGCTGATGGCAGCCCTGCCGAGGGTGTGGGAGGAGTCCGGTTCGGAGGGATACATGATCAAGCAAGCGATTATTGCCATCTTCGCGGCGCTGGTGATGAGCATGGGCCAGAACTCGCAGCGATACCACGGATTCATGATGCCGCTGCTGTCCGAGGCCGCGAGGCCCGGGACCGACATGCACATCCACCTGATAGACGAGGTCCTGGAGCTCTGGGACGCCATCCTAACCCAGAGCACGAGCCCCCTTGCGCGGGAGGTCGTCGAGCTGGCCGAGCTGGCTTTGCCCATGCTCGAGTACCAGCTGGATACGGCGCACTCGGCGCTGGGCATCATCGAGTCGTACATCCTGCTGGCCCCCGCGGAGATACTCAAGGATGAGCTCCGGCGGCAGATGATGACGGCGCTGGCCGGCACCCTTGAGTCCAGGAGCCGGCCACAGGTGTCCATCGGCACGCGGTGCATCGAGTACATGCTCCGATTCGCGGCGGAGCTTGGCGGCGCGAGCGGCGTCTCCCTCGTGGTCCAGGACATGCTCGAGATCGGCTTCCTGGACAAGATCATGGAGGGCCTGCGCGACGCGTGGGAGGCGCACCAGACCACGGGCCCGAACCGCAAGGTCAGCAAGCTGAACACGGTGACCGAGGGCGACTACCTGGCGATCCTGGCGCGCATCGCCCTGGCGGAGCCGAGCCTCTTCGCGCAGATGCTCGACAGGTTCGGCGGCGCCGACCAAGCCTGGGGCTGGCTGTCGGCGGAGTGGTTCTCGCACCAGTCCGGCATGGACAACCTGCAGCGGCAGAAGCTCTACGTGCTGGGCCTGACGCGGCTGCTCGAGCTGGGCCCGCCGATGCAGGGGCTCGTGCTGGGCAAGCTGCAGGACTACCTGGACATGTGGACGGGCGTGATCCTCGAGCTGCAGGACGGCGACGTGGCGGGCGACGACACGCTCATGTGGGGGGAGATTGAGGTGAACTCGTTTGATACCCCGAGGAGGTTCGTGGAGCTGCAGATGATGAGCAGGGACCCGGTGTACTCGGTGCATGCGCTCCATTTCGTGCGGGAGAGGCTGCAGGATGCCGTTGCGCGGGTCGGGGGCGAGGCGGCCTTTGAGGAGGGCTGGGCCGTCAACGTCGACCAGGAGGTCATGGCACGGTTCCGGAACATGCTAGGATCACAATGAGCCGTGGCCGTTCAAAGTCGATCAAACAAGGCCAAGCGGCTTGTCGATGTGTTGTTTATTCTTCTTGGTCTATGGAATCATATGTTTTCCGTCGGAGAGATGAAGAGCAACAAGGAGGGGAAAAAAAAAAAAGAAAAGCATACATTATCCTTTGTAGTACAGGCGCTACACCGCAAAGCCACATGACAGACAATAGAGGCCATAATCATAATGAATCCAACCACCCCCCAGGATCATGCAGAGAGATGGAAATAGAATGAGAAACACTAAGGGATTGGGGGAGAACAAGGGGAAATCGATGGGGAAGAGAAGTCGCGTGCGGCCCATCCCGGATCCCGGAGAGCTATGGAACGCTTCTCTAGAGCTTGCTCTTCATCCTCTCCTTGGGGATCCTGATGACGACCTTGCCCCAGGTCTCCCTCTTGCTCAGCTTGAGCAGGGCCTCCTTGACCTGCACGAGGCCGACAAACTCCTCGTCGCAGTACTCCATGGGCTTGATCTTCCCGTCGGCGACGAGGCGCATGATGCCCTCCCAGACCTCGTCGACGACGTGCCGCTCGTGCATGTAGTAGCCGCCCCAGTAGACGCCCATGAGGGAGATGTTCTTGAGCAGCACGCCGGCAGCGGCGATGCGCTCGGCGGCGCCTCCCGCGAAGCCGACGACGAGCACGCGGCCGTTCCACGCGGTGCACTTGATGGAGCGCTCGACGAGCCCGACGGGGTCGATGACGACGTCGACGCCGCGCTCGCGCGGGGTCAGCGCGCGCACCTTGGCCGGCCAGTCGGGCTCGTCGTACGAGAGCACGTGGTCCGCGCCGAAGAGCAGCGCGGCGCGCGACTTGCGGTTGACCGTGGTCGTGACGGCGCCGCGCGGCGAGGAGGCGGCGGGATGGGCCGGGGCGGCGGAGAACCCGGCGCGGTGGCCCGAGGGCGGCGGCGGCGTCATGGGCGTCATGGGCGTCCGGGGCCGGGGCGCCGCGCGCGCGGGGGAGACCATGGCGATGACGCGCGCGCCGTACGCCTTGGCGATCTGGATGGACGCGAGCCCGACGCTGCCCGCCGCGGCGTGGACGAGCACGTAGTCGCCCTCGCGGACCTTGGCGCGCGCGACGAGCGCCGCGTACGCCGTCGGCACGGCGGAGAACAGGCCCGCCGCGGAGCGGAAGGACCATCCGTCGGGGATGTGCCTCAGGCCGATGGCGGGCACGCACACCTTGGTCGCGAAGGCGCCCTGGGCGGCGCCGAAGACGCGCGTGCCCACGGGGAACGGCTCGTACTCGCTGCCGCTGTCTACCTCCTCCTCATGATACTCGTCGTCGAAACTGTCCCTGCCGTCGACATACCGGGTCTTGCTCTCGCGTGTCGTCCCGCTCTCGCTGCTGTCGTTGCTCTCGGTCTCGTCGTCATCGTCATCGCCGTCCCTGCTGTCGTCGTCGTCATCGTTGTTGTTGTTGCTGCTGCTGTTGTTGTTCACGTTGTTGTTGTTGTTGGTGTTGTTGTTGATAATGATGTTGCCATTGTTGCTGATGGCGTCGTTGTCGTCCCGCTTGATGATGCGGCGGCGGCGGAGGTGGATCGTCTTGAGCCTGCGTCGCTGCGGCGTGGCAACGACTGTGCCGGCGAACTCGGAGCCCGCAATGAATGGGAAAGCTGGTCATCGGCTCAGGGAGCTGCATGTGAATATTCGGACCCGGGTCAGCTAATTTAGGGGGGCAACGGGCCCGGGAGCGGGAGTTGATCTCTTACGCGGCTGGTTCTGATAGTGGCCCTGGATCTGGAGGAGGTCGGACAGGTTGGCGGCCGCGGCGGAGATCTCGATGGTGTATTCGTCGGGTCGAGGTATCGGGTCCGGGAGACGCTTGACGGTGAGATCTTGGGGGCTCTGGACTGGCCATCAGCTCTGTCTTCTCCTCTCTCATTCTGTCTGGTTTCCCTTCTCTCCCTCCTCGACTCTTCATGTTTGCTTCGCCGGGGATTCCTTGCGGTACCCGGTAGTGCTGACGCGACACACGCGAGAGGAACTCCAAACGGGATTGACCAATGCATTGCTGTGGATGGCAGCTTGCGAGCGGCACGACGACGACGACGTTGACGATGACGAGGAGGAAGAGGCGGCTGCGCGGGAAGATTGTCTCCAGACTCAGGGGCTATTCAGGGGACTCACCTTGACGTATCTCCTCACTTGGACGGCACGCATCTTTGCTGGTTTCCGCGTCACAGAACGCTAAAATAGCAACTCGAATACCCAGAGAAAGAAAAGGAAAAAAGGAACTGCACGCGATGGATTAGAAAAAAAAATAAAAAGATGTTTGAAGTGGAAAAAAAAAAAGAATGCACGTTTGTGTAGGTTCCTCAGGTGACGCGGAGAGATAGAGAGAGAGAAAAAGAGCGAGAGAGAGAGAGAGAGAGAGAGAGATGAGATGAGAGAATGCAGGTCGAGAGTTGGGACTTGGGGAGTCTGACACGCGGCAGCGGTAGATTGGGGCTGCACAGGGTGGGGGATCCAGCATGGGTCGCGGGCCAAATGGATCAATGGATGGATCCCATGGATCTATCAAGTCCAGCAGCGTCCTCGCTCACGGCAGAGATTTTGCAAGGGTTTTTTTTCTTTTCCCTCCGGGCTCGAGGGACGGCATCGCAGCCTCACTCGTCTCGGGGCCTGTTCGGTGCCTGGGCTTGTCTGAGAGAGCGTCAGGGGTCGGTCAGGGGGGGCCAAAGCTCCTGCTCGCCTCGTCATGGGTGCGGCCCCCCTTTTTTTCTTTGCCGCCGCCGTGGACTCGCGAGCCCCGTCGATTCTGTTCGTATCGTGGGTACGAGTACTCCGTATACATACTCGTATGCTCGTACATACGAGTACCGTCCTCGTCTGGAAACCCCTGGACAAGCATCACGGCGCCCCGGGGGGGGGGGGGGGGGTCCGCGCTGACCTGAGCCTTGGGAATCTTCCTCACCTCCAATTCCCCTCCTCCTGCTCGTCGTCGTCGTCGTCGTCGTCGTCGTCGTCGTTGTCGTCGTCGTCGTTGTCGTCCTCCTCGTCCTCTTCTCCTCTCTTCCCGTCCTCTTCTGACGTCTGACGTCCGCGCCGTCTTGGCTGCTGCCGCTGCCGCTGCTGTTGCTTCGTGATGGAACCGTGACAGGGCCGCTCAGCTTCAGCTGTGCTGACGGGCGTCTCATTGGATGCGGTCATTGCGTTGGCTTGATGCCTGCTCGACGAGACATGGTTGCTTTTTCTGATTGGAGCCCGCACGCCAGATCGACTGCGGGCTCCGCGACTCCGCAGAAAGGCGGTGGTTGGATGTCCATCGCACAGCTTCTTCCTCTGTGTGATGTGAAAAAAATCCGTGGCAGGCAGAGTCCACAGATCTCAGCTCGCGATGCCCGCAGTCTTGTAGTTCAAAGATGTCAAAGATTGTCCCGAATCAAACTTGAATGCATGATGGAGCTCCCTCTCCAGACAAAAGAAAGATCTTCCCATCACCCACTCGCCCGCACATCATGCTCTCCACTGTGCACAAAAGATCAAAAAGTCAAGGAAGGTCCAAGAAGAAAGATACCTCGAAGCTGGATGGTATACTATTGATGCTTCCTGCGTCAAGAAAAAGATGCCGTCAATAAACGGTTGCAGCACCGGGAAGAAAAAAAAAGAAAACTTCGTTGGCCAAGACAGTGGTCAAAGAAATCGAATCTCCAACCGCCATGGCCATTCTGACATCATGTTTTTTTCCCCCATCCTAGTCTCTCCGCGCGCGTCCCCCTCCCCCCCCTTCTTTTCCCTTTCAATGTCTGCCGTTGATCCACGATGGCCCTACTGCCGTGATCTCGGGCGGGCCTTGGCACATTCAAAATCGACTGCTTCATGTCGCCTGTCCATCCCGAAGGGGATATCGTTATTGCCCATTGCTCCGATGTCGATGCCCAAGATGCGTCCTCAACTACTCAACAGATGCTCGATTGCCCCCTGAACGCTCCCGCCACTTCGCCTCAATGCCGCCACATTTCGCTCAAAATCGCAGAATCCCATGTCGTTCAACTGTCGCAGCTGCTCGGCGTAGCGCTCCTCTGGGGGTCGGTTGTCCGCTGGCGGGGAGGGCGCCCCCCCTCCCCCGCCAAACATCTGTATCATGCGCTGGAACTCTTCGTTGCTCACGCCAAACGGGTTGGCCGCAGCTCCCGCGCCTCCCTGGGAGTTCATCGGCGGGAAGAGCATCGAGAACGGGTTGGCCGGGTTCAGGGTTGAGCCCTGGGTTGGTATCTCTCCCCGATTCGATGTGGAGTCCTGGCCTGATGCCGCCCCGCTGCCAGTGCCGGTGCCGGTCTGGCCCGCGTCCGGACCAGCAAAAGGGTTCATCCCCATCGCGCTCAACTGTTGGAAAAGCTGCGAAGGATTGGCGTCGCCCCCAGGCATCAAGAAGGGGTTCAGGAAGGGGTTCAGGAAAGGGTTCTGTCCGGGAGTGCCGGCGGTTCCGCGACTGCCACTGTTCCCATTGCCGCTGCTGTTTCCCTGAGTGTTGTTGCCGTTGCCGCTGCCGCCGCTGCTGCTGTTGTTATTGTTGTCGTTGGACGCAGCAGCGCCCTCGGGCGTGGTGTCGGTCGCGCCGGGCGCGGGGAATGCCGCAGCGGCGCCCTGCATGGCCCGCTGGGAGCGCATTGCCTGGGTCATCATCTGCGGGTTCGACATCATCTGCCTCATCAAGGGCGAGCTGAGGATTTCGCGGGCGTTGGGGATTCTTCGCATCATAGGGTGAGAGTCGATCAGCATACTAACGAAATCGGGGTTGCTCAACGCCTCGTTCAACGTCTGCTGGATGTTGGGGTCTGACAGCATGCTCTGTACGCGCTCCTCATCCATCGGGGGTCCCATCTATTGTTGTAAGCAGCGCACCGCCGAAGCAGAAGCACCGCCCATCAAGTCAGCCTCCAAGCGAACATCGCGCAGCTAGAAGAGAAGGACAGAGAGAGAAGGGGAGAGGGAAAGGGCCAGTTTCGCGTATATCTACTCACCCCGCCGTCAGGACCAAAGGCATCCATGCCAGGGAGGTTGATCTGGTGGCCAGCGTAGCGAGCACCGGTGAGGCCCGCCAGCGGGTTGTTGGCGGTGCCCGACGCCATGTTGGAGGGGACGGCCTGGGGCGTGGGCGTCGAGGAGGCCGCGGGCTGGCTCTGATTGCTGGCGGCGCTCTTGACCATGTGGACTGTGTTGTTGTGCTTGATCTTGTAGGTGGCGAGCGTCTCGTCGTTCTTCATGACTCGGCCGGAGTAGATGAGGCGCTGACGCTCGACGGGTATGTTCTCAAACTCCTCCGAGGACAGTTTGGTCTTGAGGTCGAGCACCGTCGCATTCTCGGCGATCGTGACGACGTGCAGGCCATCTGCCGAGGTCTTGACCTTGAAGGTGATCTGGGCATCGGCCCCCGAGTCGGCGGCGGCAGCAGCATCAGCCATGGCGGGCTGCGGTGATTTCAGCTTGCGGTTGTCGCTTGCGAAAGACTACTACCTCCTCGAGGGAGCGAGAGCTTGGAGGGGCCGCCGGGCGGAAGACTGTCGAGACGACTGGCTGATTTCGCGGGGAAGGTGGAGGGATCTTGGCAGTGCTCTCTCCGCGTGCGTGTCTCGCTTGCGTGATTTCGGTGCAGGCACACGTCGGGGCCGCTGCAAATGGTCGGAGGCGTCGGACCGCACGATCAGTCTGTTGTGGTGATGTGGGATTGAGCGAGGCGAGTCGGAGGCGGATGGAGACGCTCAAGTTCTGAAGAGACTCTGAGCGGGACTCTGATGGGCAAGAGCGGAAAGTGGAAGTCGAGACTCTTAGACTCGATCGGACTCGACACTGGACGGCAGTGACTTCCTCTCGTACCTCCTGCCTGGTCGCCCGTTTGGAAGGTGGTGGGGCTCCTGAGGAAGCGGAGGGAAGGTGCGAGGCCGCGGTGGCGAGGCCTCAACAAAGGAAGCTGCGACCGGGCGAACCTGGAGAACCCTGCGCACGGCAGACCCCAGTGCACGAAGGGCGGTCCTCTGCACTGTATTTGGGCTCGGCAGCGCGCCTGTCGGGCTTCGGGCCAGTGCAGCTCGGGTCGTTCAGCGCCTGCAGCACCTGCGCCTCTGGCCTGCCTACACAGTGTCGCTCGCTTCATCTCGTACTGCAGGCATCCGCATGAACTCTACTCCGTACGATCTCCCACGACTCGCATCTCGCTCAGGCTCTCGAGCTTCATTCGAGCTCGGCCACGTTGCTTTCAGATCTACTCCGTACTACTCCGTACTCCGTATTGACTCGTTCGAGTCTGTCGATCCAGCTGCGGGTACGGAGAAGCACTAGATCCTTTCAGGCAATCATAGGGGAGGCTGCAGTCAGCGCAATCTTCTCGGCCAATGTCGTGGCAGCTTCCAGGTCTGTTTCGAGGCGTGATGACATTCACACTCTGCTGGCTGGCCCGAGTCCTGACTACTACATACATGTAGGTACCGGAAGGAGAGCAAACTCAAGGGATCCATCAATCCGTGGGCAAGCTCTGTCCCTCATACGAGTACGGAGTACTCGTCCTCGATCTGGGCCGACTGCCGAGCAGCTGTCTCTGATCTCGATTCGATCGGTTGACTGAATCGACCTTCTCATTGGTCCGGCAGCCAACCGGAGCCGTCGACGACGAGATCGATGGCACGAAGTCGAGCGCCTCGTCGATCTACATACTGCTCGGTGCGAAAGTCTCCGGGGGCCGGGCCACGGCAGGTTGCTTTTGCGACATCAACGCGGGGTTCAATCCGCGCGGCCTGTCGACGGGCTTTCCCATGAAGGGTGGTTCGTCGTGTGGATCAGGGCCCCTCGACCACTACTCGCACACACTCGTACCTGTAAGGGTTCATGCAGTAGTGAAAGCCGCCAAAGGAGACGGACGGTTGGAGCTTGGAACAGGTATGGACAAGCGTGGAGCCGGATGGTGGGTGCATCTCTCCCGCTGAAGGGCCCCGGTCCACAAATTCGATGGGCTTGGGGGATGGATCGATCAAATACTCCGTACATACGCGCAATCAAGCTGTCCTTGGATTGACTTGGGAATAGGAACGCTGGGCACCTGAGTGGGATGCGTGATGGTGTCACACAACCCAATGCACTTGATGAAGCATCGCCTCAACTCCATCACGCTCAGCTTCGACCATGGCGGGCGATTACATATATACGAGTACATACGAGCAGTCGTCCCAGACCCCGGTCTCGATCCTACAAGGGGACGTCGGATCTTTATGTACCTGTACGGAGTATGTGGAAACGGGACGGGACGGGAATCGGAACAAAGCGCTCCCTGCCCTCCCCACCCCCCTTCTTCAGCTTGAAGATCCGATTACCTGGATCGACGAGGCCCCAAGGATAATGGAGACAATCTGGCCCCTGTCTCCATTGCAAAGTGTCCATTACCGTCTTCAACTATTTCATCGGTGACAGTTCTATCCAATGAACGGTCGTTCTCTCACACTCTTTCTGTGACCCATATTCGAAAATGAGCATCAAGGTCGCTGTCGCTGTCCGGTGAGACTTGGTGTTGCGAATTGGATGGATCGATGACGCATCGGAATGTGGAGTGCTAGGGGCTAGAGCATGCAAGTCTCGATACCCGGGGCAAAATGCCATGGGAGAATAGGATAGACTGACTATCAACCACCGCTTCATCAGATTCGATGCCTGCGCGCATGGCCCGACTCGGAAGCTTGCTGCTCTCTTTTCGGTCTCCCGCAGGTCTTGGACCCCTTTCAACGGCGTAAACCCCGGTCTGTGAGCTTCAGCTCAGCTCTCTGTAGCATCCATCGCCATTCGAATGCAAGCAACCGGCCATTGCCGAGGTCGGCGGGAGTCCCCCATCCCGCCATTCTCCTCGGCCTTCATTCTCTCTTTCCCTCCGCGAGACCAGCTTGAGTAGTAGGTAGAAAAAGACGGGCGAGTCCCCTCTTGCGAGTCACCATCTCTCCTCTTTCCTCCCTGCATTTGCGTCAATCTCTGTGTCTCGATTCGACCTCATATTGGCTTGCCTTTGGCCTTTCTTCTTTCCCTTCACATCCCTGAGTCGTAATAGGGAACATCTCGAGAGTTGAACCGCGCAAGAATCGAAAAGCAGCACAAAGTGCCCCGACACGCACCATGGATCTGATTGCTTCGACGGTTGGGCATCTCCTGCCCCTGCAGCTGCCTCAAGGAGACTGCACCGATCGCGTCATCATCGTGACGGGTGCCAACAGAGGTACCTAGGGAATATCTCCTCGTCCTGCCCCCTTTGTATGGTGTTGGTGAAGATGTTCGAAATGCAGATCTGACAAGGTTGATCATCAGGTCTCGGTCTTGAGGCCGCCCGCCACTTCGTGCGGCTCAATGCCTCCAAAGTCATCATCGCTTGTCGTGACCTGGACAAGGCAGAGCTCGCCAGACAGGATATCGAAGCGTCCACGACGAGGACCGGCGTTGTTGAAGGCTGGCAGCTCGACCTCTCCTCGTTTGAGAGCGTCCGGCAATTCGCCGCTCGAGCGGCCAAGCTGAAGAGGCTCGACATCCTCCTTCACAACGCCGGCATCCTCTCCAGCAAATGGGAAATGCTCGAGGGCCACGAGTCGCATGTAACTGTCAACGTCATCTCGCCCTTGCTCCTGAGTCTCCTGCTGCTCCCGACCCTGAGGCGGTTGGGGGTGGAGCACAACACCGTCCCACGAATCATCAATGTCTCTTCGGAGGGAGCAAACTTGGTCAGTCGCTAATCCACTGCGCTTCGGACGCTCCAAGTACCTTTGACATGAGGCTGACCTCGATGTTTCGCACAGGCATTTGTCAGGGAGATCAGGCAACCTCAGATCATGCGCGCCCTTGACGACAGTAACAGCTTCAACGGTTGGGATCGCTATATCTTGACGAAGCTGCTGCAGCTCATGGTCATCCAAAAGCTGGCCGAGGCCGTGGACGCGTCCGGCAAGGGCCACGTTCTCATAAACGGCGTCAACCCGGGGCTGTGCAAGACGCAGCTCTTCGACAACATGAGCAGGATCGAGACGTTTGCCGCCTGGGTCTTGAATGCCGTCTATGGGCGGACAGCCGAGGCGGGCTCACGCACGCTTCTGGCAGCCGCGTTTGCCGGGGAGAAGACGCACGGCAAATGGATGACCAACGGCAGGAAGTATTCGTTGCCATTTGTGATGCGCGGGGCCGGCAAAGAGAAGCTGACCAACCGGTTCTGGGACGAGCTGCTGGGCGTCCTCGAGCAGGCGGAGCCCGGGATTACCGCCAACATCTGATTGCGGATGATCAACTTCTGGGAGGTTGAAGGAGCGAGAGACTGGAGGCTGGCCAAGATCAATTTCAGTACGAGTACTGGATCAGCATCGACGGAGGAGTCAGGCAGCCAAGCCGGCCCTTGCCATTCGGAGCTGCTGACACAACTCGTGAACGAGGTACTCCGTATTCAGGAAAGAGGCAAGGAGCACGGAGTACGGGGTACGGAGTGGTGATAGTCATAATAGCACTGTAAGAGTAGTAGTGATAGCATTGTAATTGTAGTACCTAATACGACGCTCGATCGTCATGCACCTGATGAGACGAGGTACAGGTGCACTACGGAGTAGCGACTGCCTCCCATATGCATATGTACATACTTATGGTGAGACGACGTTTTGGGGGAAAGGGGCGCCTGAAAGGGGCTGCCCTGCTAGGAGCATCGCGAAGATCAGTAGGACCATTTCCCTTTTACGAAAACATTATATCAGGTTTCATCTAAATATGACCGAGTTTGTATCCAGTCTCAAGTCAGGTCTGGCATGGTCAAGAGCGTTATGGTCGTGAGGTCTGAGAGAAGAGGGACTCAGTTGATCCTGGGCTTCAACTGGAAGTCAATTCTTCGACTGGAAGTTCAAGTTCAAGTTGGTTGGAGGGCGTTCCTTCCCTGAACCGAACTGGGCCATGCGTTCAACATACTATGGAGCCGCAAGACAGTACGGAGTACCTCTGAGTACTTTTTATTCCTAGAAGGCGAGGCTTCCCCGAAGTACACCATATGTACACCTGCTAATGTATGTAAGCCGCCCCTGCCGGGAGGTCGCACCTGCTGCTGCTGCTGCTGCTGCTGCTGCCGGCCCGCCTGCAACTTCCACTCCACGGATCGATCAATCAATCGATCAATTTGATGCGTGATCCCTTCAACACGCCGTACGGAACCTCCTACAACTTTCGAGCTGCAGCTTCAGCGTTTCTCCCACGATCCCCGTGCGCGACGTCCATCGCCACCGCCTCCGCCATCTCGGTCCGCGCATCATCTCGCCGGCACGCGCGATCGCGCCAGACGCCCGACATCTTCCGCCGATTCATACCGGGATTTGACTCTGCGTTGCGACAACATCCCCTTCTCGTCTGCCGAGCAAAGGTGGGGAGGGCTGCCACGAGCAGCAACACAGCCTGCCCATGGAAGATTGACCCGTGGCTCTGATCAACAACGACAAGGGCGAATCGGCCCCCTCAACTTCTTGCTTCCCCGACCCGAGGGCTCGCCGTCCACCCGGAGATCAACAACTGCTCGCCATGGATGGCCGTGTCCCGGCACAGGTTGCCCTCCACGCTGCAGTCACCTTCTGGACCGACTTTGTCGCCAAGTGCGTGTCGCAGCGCTTGGAGACGGCGCAGTTCGAGGTCCTCGTCCAAATCGTCTACTCCAAGCACGCATTACCCGCCGGGGCCATTGCCGACTTTTTCCTCCGACCGCAACCCTCCAATTGCGTCAGTCTCGATCCGCGAATCCCACCATACATCCAGATCCTCACACAGCTGCGATACGTCGACGCACCCTCGATACTCAGGGCGCTATACAAATACTCGACCCTACACTCACAAGTCCCCGATCTGACGGCAAGAGGTCCGGAGCATGGCCAAGACCGAAACCTCGAGCAGGGCAGGGGCCCCGCCCCGACACGGTGGAAGGGATCATCGTGGGCAGAGGAAGTCATGTTCTACCATGTCATCAAGCTGCTAGTCGAGGGATCTGCTTTGAGGGATACGCAGGCCGCGTTGGACATGGTGGCAATCATCTCGAAGTGGATGGCCTTGTTCGCGTCTGTTTCGACAATCTATGCCACCGGCATGCTCATGGAGCTGCAGGATCCCCAGCTTCGCCACGAGATGGACGTCTCCCGAGGCGCGTTCGTCCCCTTGCTGTTGCGCCTGGTAGACAATGAAGCGCTCGTCAAGGCTCTTGGCAAGCCATCTGCCCGAGGTATGGCCCTGCCTCTCATAGCACAGCCGCTGGCCCCTTGGGGGCGGGAGCGGAGAGCACTGACAGAGCTAATCGCGTTACGTCAAGGGCATCGCAAAGAGTTTTCCGAGAGTCTTGCCAAGTTCGTGCAGACCCTACAACCCGTTCCGCAAATCGTCGAGAAGCTCGATCATTTCCGCACGGAAGTATTGGGGCGTTTCGATCCCGTGGACAAAAAGAAGCAGGCCGCAAATGCGGCAATGGATGATCTGCTCGATTCTACCATGGGCTTAGACAACCTCGTCATCCAGGACATTCCCATCCCTGCCACCCGAGCTGGCTTATACATCTATCTCAATGCCTCGGTTTGTGTCTCCCCTCAAAATATTCCTTTTTTTCTCTCATTTGGGAATGCCCTCATTGCTGACTGTCTCTCACTAGCTCATTGGCAGGCCACTCATAGATGACCATGCGCTCTTCTCATATCTTCATAATCGATACCAGGTGGGCTGCGATTCCCCCCCAAACCCGTGAAATCCATCCTGGATCTCAGCTAATCCGAAACTCAAAGGGAAACATTCAGGCGTGCGCAGTGGACTTGGTCCTGGCGTCTTTCGACGTCTTGGCAAACGCCGTCTTTAGGAATGAGGGACCGAGAGACGCTCATCTTCTGCGGTCATACCTGATCAACAAGGTGCCTTTGCTGCTTTGCCAGATCTGCCCTCCCGGCTTTGCTTCTCCCTCGGCGGAGTTTTGCATCACGGAGGCCCTCAACCAAATCGATACCAGCGTCTTTCCGACAGCATCCCTGATGTTCGACGAGTCTCGAAACAACAACCCTTACACTGAGAGTGTCAGAGAAGAGTTCTGTTCGGCATGTGCTCTCCATGGCCTCATTGAACGGGAGCACGTGGATAGGATCCTGGGCGAGAGCTCCATGTCGTACGAGCCCTCTCAGGAGAAATGCTCCAAAGACAAACTCGTCCAGGATTGCTTGGCTGATCCAGAAAAGATTCAAAGTCTCGTTCGTGAGCTGGACAAGATGGATGGAAACGTCGGTGCTGTGTCCCAAGCACTGGTCGAGGTATTTCCTATCGAACAACCCCCCCCCCCCCTTTTTTCTTTTTCTTTTTTGGGCCAAGTCTCCATCCTCCCCTTTTTTTCAACAGTGACTTTTCCCTCCTTTTCTATTCATCATTCACCCTAAGATACTGACCTTATTTCAAAATAGCTCATACGTCAGCTTTGTAACAACAAAGAAACCATGTCGCTCAAGCTTTTGTGCAGCCAGCTGGCACAGAAACCACAGTGTTTGGATGTGCTCCTCTTGTTTGAGAAATTGCCGACGGTGTTGGAGCCTCTTTGCCAACTGTTAGACAGCTGGCGGTACGAAGAAGATCAGGGAGAGTACCAACCCGTGTATGAGGAGTTCGGATCCATCCTCTTGCTGGTGTTGGCATTCGCATACCGCTATAACCTCTCGCCGGGAGACATGGGCCTGCAGTCCGCGGATTCAAATGTGGCCAAGATCATAGGTCGGGGTCACATCAGCCAAGAACTCGACGAGTTGAGCGAGGCGGAGCTTGGCCACATCAATGGATGGATCCACGGCCTTTTCGACAGCGAGGCTGGCGGGCTGGGTGATGACCTGATGTCGTCGTGTCCCCCTCAAGAATTTTACTTCCTTATTGCCACCATCTTCCAGAACATCGTTGGCGCTTACACGCAGGGCTACCTTACGGATGATAGCCTTCGGGCGGGTATAGAATGTGAGTATCGACTGTGGTCTGAGAGCAAGAACCTCCCTAAACTCATCGCCCTGTGCTGACCCATCCCCCTCAGACTTGGTGGATACGTTCTTGTTGCCATCGCTTATCCCAGCGATTCGATTCCTGGCCGATTACCTTTGGGTTGAGCAAAAGGAACAGCAGTCCATCATCAAGGTCCTGCAGCTCATTCTGCTGCCGTCTTCCATCTCCGGCGAAGCCAACACGATGCTCGGCTCTGTGAAGACGATCATCGCGAAGCCGCTGGAGCACTCGCTGCGTGCCTACCAGCGCCAGAACCCGAAAAATCAGAACATCGAGCCCCTGCTCAAGGCCCTCAAGGACAGTCTCCCGCTCTCGCGTCGGACAGGCGGTGCCGAGGTCAATGAGCTCGAGGCCTGGGCGACGACGAGCACGCACTGCGGCCTGGTCGGTGGGGTCAAAAACACAATCTCGGCGCTCGTCCAGTGGAGCCTCCACCCGGTCATGACCGCCATGCCGGCATCGTACACGCACCGGCAAATCATTGGGACGTTGAAGATTGTGGGCGCCACCAGGTTGCTGCGTGTCATGGTGGAGGAGACGAGGCAGCATGCCGAGAGCGCAAGTGGGAACATTGTGTACGACGTGGTTTCGGCCCTGATCTGCGCCCCCAACGTGATGAATGAGCCGCCCGCGCCCAGCACGCTCATCGACGAGGCAGGAAACATGCGGCCCCTGTTGCAGCGGCGCCTGACCCTGCGAGAGGCGCTCAAGACCGAGGCCGACGAGGTCCGGAAATTGCGGAGGAAGGATCCGGCGCTGGCCGAGGTCGTCGTGCGTCTGCACCGGAGAGTGGAGGCACACATGGTGGTCCCGCCGCCACCGGCGATGCTGCAAGCCGCGGGCATGCAGCTCGATCTCGGCGGAGGCGCGACGAGCCTCGGAGACGCCATGGTGGCGGCAGCGGCAGCAGCAGCGGTGGGCGTCCAGGCCGACAGCAGCATGGCGGTCGATGGGGTGGTGGGCTTGGACATGGGGATGGGAGGGGGCGTCTCGAGCGGCCTGGGTCTGGGCGGCATGGCCGAGGCCAACGGCGGGCTCGACGCATCAGGAGAGCCCGACCTGTTCTCTGGGATTGACACGGGCGGGCTCGACACGGCGATTGAGATGTTTGACTGGTCCGACAACATGGATTTGGGGCACTGATGGAGGAGTCGAAAAGGGCGTTTCTGATTCCACGGGAAAGCTTACTGTTTTGAGCGGCGACGACGGACTGGGTGCGAAAAGGGAAAAAGAGAGCGGACTTTGAATATTTGAATATCCATCACGGGCCTGTCATCACCAGCGCGGGGGGCGGGAGCAATAGAGCATTGAGGCGTTTCTGGTTTACGGGATGAGAGTGTTTGGAGGCTGCATTTACAGGAAGTGGAGATATAGAGGATTCAAAGTGCAGTTATTTGATGATGTCGATGTCGATCTCGATCTTGATGGCTTCAATTTCATTTCGACAACTCGAGTCCGGCATCTCGCGATTCCAGCGTTATGTAAGCAAAGATGGTATAGGGTAGGCACTTCGAAGGCATCCAGCAATTGATCAAGAAGACATACGCATGTCCGCCGCAGATCAAAAGCATGTACTGACTACCTCTGACTTGGAGCATCTTCGCGCGTAGAGGAAGGTCTCGAGAACCTCGGCCACTGCTAATGCACGACGGGTGGAGCTCGCGCTCCTCTGAGGCCACATTTTCTTTCGACTCGACGACTCGCAACTTGGCGGGCCATCTTTCTAAGCCGTCGAGTCGCACGCTGCTCTTTTGTTCGTCCTCCTCTGCCTCCTCCTCCTCCTCCTCCTCCTCCTCCTCCTCCTCCTCCTCTCCACCTCCTCTCTCTTCCTCTCTCTCCCCTCCCTCTCCTGGCTCTCGTCTGTCTTCTTCGGTCTCGTCTCATCGGGTTGGTCCTCTCTCTCGTCGCCGCCATGCTGTTCAAGTCGTCTCTCCTCGCGCTGGCCCTGCAGGTCATTGGCGCCTTTGCCAACGTATGTCTCAACCACCACCACCACCATTGCCCATGAGTATGACATTGATCCATTGATGCTTCGATACCGGTGCCTCACCACTCGCACGCGCATCGCATCTTCCTCAACTACCACTCAATGGCCGCCTCATACGAGAAACTCCGCTGACCTTTCCAGTCTGACCCCTCCGAGGCCTTCCCCGGCGCCGACGACGCCCTCAACGCCCCCGTCGCCGAGCCCCCCGCCACCCTGCGCGCCGACATCAGGGCCAGCTTCGCCGACGCCGACATCCTCGGCCTCAAGCTCATCAACGGCCGCCCGACAACCGCCCTCCTCGAGGTCTCCAACCGCGAGGACGCCCCCATCACCGTCGCCCTCGTCGTCGGCACCCTCTCCTCCACCCAGGAGCTCCCCGCCGACGCGCCCGCCTACCAGGCCATCGTCCGCAACCTCACCGGCGTCTCCTACAACCTCGCCGTCGACGCCGGCGAGACAAAGTCCGTCCCCTACTCGTTCGCCCAGGACCTCTTCCCCCAGGACGTCGTTCTGCGCCTCACCACCGTCATCACCAACGACAACGGCGACGTCTTCCAGGTCATCGCCTACGAGGGGCCCACCGCCATCGTCGACCCCCCCACCAGCTTCCTCGACCCTCAGATGTACGCCTCTTGGCTTCCTCTCCTCCAATTTGCTTCCGGAGACAACCGCGCTGACAAACTGACCCCTCCCCCCCCAAACAGCATCTTCCTCTACCTCGTCCTCTCCGCCGCCTTCGCCGGAACCCTCTACTTCGCCTACAAGACCTGGGTCGAGGCCCTCTTTCCCCAGGCCAAGCGCACCAAGGCGCCCCGCAAGGTTGTCAAGATCCCCACCGAGGGCGACGCCCTCTCCGGCTCCGAGTCCGCCGGCATGTCCACCGGCAAGACCTACGACGAGAGCTGGATCCCCGACCACCACATCAACCGCCCCGTCGCCAAGCGCGTCAAGTCCGGCGCTCCTAAGAAGAAGACTGCCGAGTAAACTAGCTTCGTCGCTCCGTTCTGAATTCGCCGCCGCCGCCGTCTTTCTCCAAAAGCTTCATTTTCTCATCTTACCTCGTTAGGTGCCAGCTGGGGGATCCTGTATTCTGGGGACATTTTTTTGCAAGATTCGCCGTTTCGAGTTTCCATCTCAATGTACTATAGTCGGAACAGGGACAGGGTAAAAGACAGAACAAAAGAAAAAGAAGAGAAGTTTGGAAGGGCTGAGAACGGGAGAGTCACAACTGATATACTTTAAAGGGCATGATTTTTTGATTCGGCGTCAGGTCAGCTCGGGAGCTGAAGGATGGTCCGAAAATCTGTAAAAAAAGAAACAACAACAGAACCAACTGTATGTACTCGTACACTTATCAAGCACGAGATGTGAACCTCTCATTGAGGCACACCATCTGATTTGACCTGAGAATGACTTGCAAACATTCATCACAGAAGACCAGGGCCGGTTCTTCGCATCCCAATGCCTTAATTCTAGACGCCATACTTGTTTAGTTTAGACCAGAACTCCATCATCACATGTTACCATCTGGAGAAAATTCAAGAACCGACCAAAGAACCGACCAAATTGACAACAATGACAGCAAGTGAATGTCATGACTGTACCCCGTGGCCGAGAAAGCAAGGGGCAGAGACTTCAATAGAGATTTCGCCAATCTTCGATGGCGACGTGCTCCAGCATGATTCATGCCCTCATTCCGTCAATGTCGCCGCGTTCCGTCTCGCCTCCGCGGCCTCACCGGCGAGATAGCTCATCACGGCCCGCTCCTGCAGGCTACCCGCCGGCTGGGACTGCGCTGGGGCGCTCGATGCCTCACCGGCTATATGCCCAAAGAGGCATTCCCACAAGTCGTTGTGGTGAACCATCTCCCCGGCGGTGTGGTCCCTGCTCATCAGTTTCGACAGGGCGGCGTGCTCCAGTTCCAGCGTGTTGGCCGCTTCAATGCTGGCGTCGAGCAGTTCGGGTGTCGACTCCTTGGATTTGTCCTTGAGATTCTTGCCCATGTGCTCCATCCTGCGGCGCACAGAAAGGTTGTAGATCGACTCTTCGACGGTGCCGGAGACAATGTTCAGCCACACAGTGGTCTCGCGCTGCTGTCCGATCCTGTCCACGCGGGCAATGGCTTGAAGCTCAATGGCTGTGTTGAGGAGCGGTTCGCAGAGGAACACATGGCTCGCGTTCACAAGGTTCAGCCCGCTCGAGTGAGCCCTGGCGTGGAGCAGGAAGCATTCGACGCTGGCGTTTTCCTTGAATTTGGTGATGCCCATCGGTTCGTCAACGGATGCGAACCCGATGCGAAAACGCCTGAACGCGTTTTGCAGGACGCCCAAGAAATCTTTGTATCTGCCCATTTCGTTAGACAACACGACTCATGAGCTCCTCGTGGCCAATACTCACTGGGAGAAGACAATCGACTTGGCCCCGGGATCAGACTGTCGCAACCATAGAAGGTGGCGTACCAAGGTATCGACCTTGGTTGTGAAAGAAGGGCCGTCCAACTCGATATTCTTCATCTCTTCCAGTTTCTCCGCATTGAACTCGGAATATATCGTGGTGATCTTGGGATGGAAAGCCTGCGTCCGGGGTTGGCTTTGGTCATGGCTCGATTGACCTGTTCGCTCACTCCGAACCTGAAGCTCCCGAGGCTTGATCGTGATGTCGTGAAGGTTATCGACCTTGAGAGTCTTTTTACAGATCGGACAATTGTGGTGAGCTTTGAACCACAACATCATGCATTCTTTACAAAACTGATGCCCGCAGACAGTCAAGACACCGGTGATGAAAGGCATCTGACAAATGACACACATTCGTGGCTCATTGGATTTGGAGCCAGACTCTTTGAGATGGAGGACTATCCGTTGCGTCAGCTTTCTGTCCCACTCTCGCTTCCAGAATGTCGGAGGGGGGGCCAGACGTACGATACCGCTGTTTTGCCTGGGCAGACAGGAGTCGTTTGTGAACATCATCGATCGCTTTTTCAGCTCTAGTCACAACTGCCTCAGACCTTATCCCGTCGTATGGAAGTACCGCATCAGAGACAGCTTGCAGTTGGCGATAGTACTCGACGCGGGCATTCATGACCCGGGTGAAACTTTCAAGCTCGGCTTCGAGCTTCACGACAGCCTTGCTCTGCTCGGTCAACACTTCTTGCGCCTCATTAAGCAGATCCATAACGATGTTATCCTCAAGGGTGTCTCTTTTCGTGTGCTCCGTCCACCCGAGCTTCGACTTGAGACTGCGCAGCTCACCGATGACGCCGCGCATCGACAGACTCGACCCTCTTGGCTTGACTTGCTCCTTCAAGGCGAGTAATTGAAGGAACTTGGCCGGCGCGGGACCCTCACCATTCTTTGCCAACCTCGTGGAACTCTTGATCTCGTGATTCTTGAGCAAGTTTGGCTGCCCCGACATTGCCTCCTGACGATCGGCGATGATTGCTTGAAGGGCTTGAACAAAGACAATCAGTTCTTCTTGTACCGCGGTTGAATCAGCAAGCTCCTCTCCCGTTGTCTCGACATCCTCTTCTCCGTCGACTAAGGGCTTCAAGAGGAGCTGAATCGCTCGCTCCCTCAACTCATCAATCACATTGGCTTGAGCGTTCAGCTCCCCGTAGAGCACTCCCAGGTCTTGGACAATTCGATGAGTCTCCAGGCCTCCCTTGTCGACAGTCCCGAGCTCGGGTATCTCCATGAAGGATTGCTCCCTGGCTTGATTGGCAATCTTGTCCATGAGCCTCGTGGTTTTCCGATGTGATTCATGAAGAATCTGGCGGCGGATCACTCTGGCATCTTCATATCCTCCCTCTTCGAGCTTCTTCAGCTCCTCGACTTTGGCTGACCCTGGGTTTTGCGTCTCTTCCTGTTCTCTGATTTGATAATAGGCGTTCGCGCAGAAGAAAACGGCTTTGTGATGCAGTTCCAGAGCCTCTCTCAATCTATTTTTTACTTCACTGAGATGGCTCTTACTTCTATCGTTCATCTCGGATTCGTCGTCTGAATCAGACAACAAATAGTCTTCCTCTGTATCGTTCATCTCCACTCTCTGAGGCGTGTTTTCATCTCCTTTCTTTCTGGCGGCCTGCTGACATTTGGTCCTGGCATCCAGAACCAGATGGCTGGTCTCTTTGCGAACGGCCTCCCAAATGGTCAAAGCCTGTCGGACCATGGGGCTATTTTCGAACATCTGGCCGAGATGAAGTCGGCTTGAGAGATAGGCTCGCTCATCTGTGCGAATGGCGACCTCGCTCTGCTCTAGCATTGCGTTCAAAACTTCTTCGACGGTCCTCATTGGCCTCTCTTTGCTATTGCCCAAGACACGGCGTCCATAGACACCAATCTCGGGGTGGAGTGTGGTTTGTCTCAGTCGATTGAGCCATAGTCTCATCACATCCTCGTAATCGTTAGGATCCCAGTCAATGACGGCAGGAGCTCCGCTGATATCAACATTGCATGCCTGTGCCATTTCCTTGAACATGGACTGGTAGTGCTGCTCCTCCACGGCCGTGAAAGGCATGCTGATGACATATCGCTTTTGCGGGGGTAGAGATATCTCATCCCGAACCAAGATCTTGGTATGACGGAGCGAGATGCTGTTGCAGAGCTGCTTGAACAATCGCTTGTGCCGAGTCGTGAGTGCCGACCACACCTCGCTGGAAGAACAGAATGGCTCATAGCAGAAAAAGGACAGGAGACCTCGCAGATCCTTGACGTCGTCCTTGACCGGTGTTCCAGTGATGCCCCAAGAATTGATTCGCGGGATCAATTTCGCCAAAGCAGCAGCTTGACTCACGCCGCTCTCGATCATCTGTGCCTCATCCAGACAGACCCTCCACCACGAGATCTGGACCAGCGGAGAGGACTTCCGCTGATACACTCTTTCATGGCGTCTGCTCCTCTCCGGAGGCGAAAGGGCAAATGGAAGGTCGGCGGAGAGGACGTGATACGTCGTCACGACGACATCATAGCTTGCCAGGTCATCTCTGAACGCCGTCTCGTCCTCTTCTTTCAGGATCCTGCGTCCAGTATAGTCTTTGACCCGCAATCCGGGCGCGTGGCGAGACAGCTCGGATAGCCATTGGGGCCGCAGGGCAGCTGGAGTTACAATCAGCGTCGCGCCACTCGGTGTGAGGTTGCCATGACCGAGAGGCAAGCTGGCCATGGACGCGATCGGGCGCTGATGCAAGAGAATCAGACTGATGATTTCAAGCGTCTTGCCCAGGCCCATCTCCTCTGACAGGATCCCTCCTTTGAACGCTCTGCCGACCTGGTGGAAGGCCGATGGGTCCGACGTTACCGTCTGAAAGACGTCGCTCAAATAGAAGGCACGGCCGTTGGCATCTCGGACGACTCGAAAGATTTCCAGCTCTGGCGGTCTTTGATCGTCTCGTATCGGCGCCAGGCGTGGCGGCTTTGCCACCCAGGTCATTCCCTCGCGACCCAGGAGCCACTGGAGAGACCTCTTCTGGTAGGGGAACAGGTTGGCTTCCAGTCGAGGGATGTCTATCGTGTGCGCGTTTTCGTCATCTTTGGGTGGGACGAAGGCTGCCTCGTAGAAGTCCATTGGCGACCAGGAATCTCCGTCATCCTGGTTGGGGCGAGGAAAGAAGGTGCTGATTAATCTCTCGCCGAGTTGGCGTTCTCGCGAGGTCCTGAATGAGTCGAACGGGGACAATGTCTCATTCCAGTGAGCCTCAAGTGAGATTTTCATCGAGACCATGCTGCCGTGTTTTTCGAGCAGCAGCGCCGCGCTGCTCCATATAGAACCGGGCCCAATGCGCTTCTGAGACTTGTCCGGCAAGCCGAGAAGCTCGCTCGCATTTGACCCTACCTCATGGGCCGCTGTCGAGATGAGAAACCCCAAGGAACCCTGGGGCGAGGCTGACCGAGGACAAATCCGTAGTCTGCCATCCTCTATGCCAATGGAGAACGACTTCCGAATATCCTGAAAACGTTTCGAAAAGTCATCAAAGGGTTCGGCCTCGTGCGGTCGGGAGACAGTGATGTCTGTTTTCGCGAAGCAGATGGACGGCCACGAAGGCTCCAGCTTGCGCCGTTTCGCGCAAGGGCCAGAGGGGTCCGACTGCGCATCTTCGTCGCATTTCGGCGAAGCAGGAGGAGTCGCTGGAAGGGACGTAATGCAGCTCAACAACAGCGGTGGGAAACCATCTTCGAAGAAGTCAGTACGGGTACTCCGGAGAGGTACTTGTAACGCATCTGCGAGGAATACAGGTATGTATGCAAAGGTGCCGATGGTGCAAAGGGTGGGGGAGGGTCAAGTAATTGATCCATACCGTCAAGGCCAACATGAACGAGTGATGCAGGACCCGCCGTGACTGTTGGCCGCGGCATCTTGGACGAATCGATCAAGGTACTACTACTTCCAAGAATCTCGTCCCACAATAATGGAGACGCAGCAGGGTCCGCATGACAGCTCTGTCCGGATATATAAGAAAAGATTGGCCTCGTCGCTCGGCGAAGTAGCAAAGCCCGGCGATGGCACAGCCAGGACGGCGAGGTCGGGAGTCGAAGCTGGAAGTTGGAAAGATTGAAGTTGAAATCCAGTCACCTGGAGAGTCGCGAGTCTGACGAAGGTCGACGTCGATCATCGAGGCAAGTGACAGGGAAGGCGCCGCCCTCGACCTGAGGCAAGCACGGCTCAGCGCGCATTGCATATCATCCGACCAATCACATCGCCTAAACTGTTTTCCCCACTTGAGCCCCACCGGCCCCACCCAGAAGCGAGACCCCCTGCCGGTCCCGCTTACATAATACATCTCGCGACAAAATCTGGATGCGACCAAGATGATGCGACGAGGCGATGCGCGAGCAACCGCAACTGCATGACAAGACGCGGCCTCGCTCAGAAGCACCTCTCGATCGACGCACAATTGAAGGCGGCCCGTACGACTGACTGCCGTGCCGTGTCCGAGGACTAGTCAATAGGAGTGGAGTTAGGCCAGAGGTGAGTGCCTTAGAAGTCGGGCTTCCCAAGACCACCTCACCTCCCCGCAGCAGGATGGCTGACCCTGGGGCTTCCTCTTCTAGGTGACCTTAGTCCTCCAACGGTGAAGAGAAGAAAATGAAGGCCACTCGGTTACAGTCTTGCCTTCGATCCCTCGTCCCCAGTCCGGGCTTCTCAAGTACTACCCTCAGCCAGACGAGATGGCTTCATAACACCAGGCCGCCGCCCACGATCCCCAAGCCGAGGCCGTTCGTGCCAGACGTCGAGACGTTCCTCACCCTCATCGGGCGGGGACTGAACAAGCACGCCTCCAAGTTCCCCTCGTGGGAGTCCCTCTTCTCCCTCACCTCGCCAGGCCTCAAGGAGCTCGGCATCGAGCCGCCGCGAAACCGCCGGTACCTCCTGCAGTGGATGAGGAAATACAGGGAGGGCTCGTTCGGCCCCGGCGGTGATTTCGAATACGTCAAGGATGGCCAGGCACTGCTCAAGGTGGCCACCCCGCCGGCTTCGGTCGTGAGCAGCGCCAAATACGTCGTCAACATGCCCCAGGGCGAGGATGGGGCCCTCGCCGCGGAGACGACACTCCCTCGACCCAGCGGTTACGTAGTACGGGGCCTCAAATCAATAGCTGGCCCTTATGCGATCCCTCTGCCGGAGCAAGCGGGTGCCATCGTCAAGGTCACAGAAGGAATGTGGGAGCAACGACGAGGCCGCAAGATTGATGGCGGTGAAAGGAGGAGGGCCGAGGTCAGGTTCAAGAAGAGGTCCGCCGAGCGGCGGGCTGAGCGCGAGGAGGAAGCTCTGGCAAGCCTATAGACTCGACTCAGATGAGAGAGACAGAACAAAAAGAAGAAGAAACACAAACACATTCTATACGGAAGGCATTTTTGGCGCAAAGGACTAAAAAAGGGACTCCTAGGCTCTGTGTTTCCTCCGGAATTCCGACCGTCCCTGGGTGATTTGAGATGAGCAACAACGAGGGATCATGAGCCCTCTTCTTCGGCCTTGCAGGATGCGCCCGGGACACTTCGAGTCCTCTTCAGCCGGGCGGGCTGGATGACATGGGCGGGCGCCTCCATCCACTGCCCAGAAGGCTGCGGGCATCGGCCGGTGTCGCGCTGGCTGATTGGCAACGGGCAGATGGGGTGTGTTGCACGACAATATTCAGCATCAACGCTCGGCGCGGGCAAAGGATTCCAGGGCATCATGGGGACTCGATTTCAGCAGCTTCGGCACATGATGCGGCCTCAGGCGCCTGGGGGGCATGAGCCGAGGGACATGCACATCGGGCTGGCTGTCAGTCAATCACGGCTCACGGCTCACGGCCCACGGCCAACGGCCAAGACGAATACGAGACGTCGTGCGCCTCCGTCGAGAGTGCCCAGATCCAATTCCCATCAAGGAGAGCTACGACTCTACTCGATACGAGCCATTCATCCTCGATGTGCCAGAGGTCAATCAGTGATTTGTCGTCAATCTCGACCAAACACCTGACCGTCATCCCTGCATGAGCGGAGGACCCCAAGGATGAGGTCTCAGCCGCCAGAGCCCTCGAACCAGCAGGGAACGGCAAGATTGGGGTTTCCTGTGACCGGTGATCCTTGGCATCAACAATCAGTTTGATTCTCTGCCAGAGCGCAAGGAAAGGAGTTCTGGCCCCTCCGACAATCGGGGCCCGGAAGGGAGGCTTTCACTTGTGCTGGCTTCCATGAAGCGGAGACAGCGTCGACAGCCTTCTAGAGCTCTTGGTCACTTCTGTGCCTGCGATGGGCTCTGGACAGATCACTCGCACCAGGCAATCGTCCAATGCATGACCCAATCGGCCATCCCGTTACCCGAAACAAGATGGACGGGCGCAAGCAAGAGCTCTCCTTCCCGTCGTCTTCCGAGTGGTTGAGTTCGTGACATCGCCTCTTCAAAGCAATACTCAGCCCCCCCTTGATCATGCGACATGACCAGCTCCACGCGCTGTGAGAGCGGCAGGTGATGCCTCCTTGAGAAACAGGACATTTTGAGAGGCTAGCTGAATGGAAACATGAAAAAAAAAAAAAAAAAAAAAAAAAAAAAAAAAAAAAAA